>CM060950.1:159718447-159877719 GCA_030765055.1 Mantis religiosa
GAACAGGCTGTACAGTACGGCAGGCATGTGATATTATCTCTAGTAGTGAGCTTTCTCTAGCACTTAGCCTGATCATTACATTACCTTGAGTACACGTGAAAGGGGAAGGAGGTAAGCGATACACTGCAATAGCGGTTTATAATGCTGATCTATGGCTCCAGTGATATATTAGGAGGAAAATGAGTTTCACGTAGGAGACTGATTATAAGTATTATTCTCTTCAAAGATTAGAAATAGAAATTTACCACAATTTTAAGTAGTCCTGCGTAAAATAAAGAGAGAAGGAGAGAAGCAAAGTAGAGAAAGAAAAAATAAGGAAATCCAGAACGAAGGCGAGAAGAAAATAATGAAGGGGGAAAAGAGAGAAAGACAGAAAGAAAGAAATTATGAGGGAAAGAAGGAAGGAAATAAAGAAAGAAGGAAGGAAATAAAGAAAGAAGGAAGGAATGAAAGAATGAAAGCTTCACATACGAGTATATCACGCAAGCTTTTTATTTTTCATTTTCTTGAGTATTTAACGTAACAGAATATATTCACGTAGAATTAATCGCGTGCTATGCTTTGAACTAATAACACTTTTACCCAGGGCAGTAGTGGAGGGGAAACGCGGATGTACACCGTCCCCCCATTAGTTTTCGGAGGGGGACGCAGTCCCCTTACTAATAATATTATTTATAATTTTTAATTCATCACCTTTCTCAATTCAATATTCAGAATACCGCAAAAATACAAAATATATACTTACATTCAAAATTATTTAAATAATGTTTATGCCTATTAACGGACCTCAAGTACATATGTGGAACCCAGAGGATTACATAAAAGAATGGATAAAAAGTCGTACGCATGCTGAGGACAAGCAAAGCAGGAAGACGAATCTACAACTGCAGCATTCTGATCGGTTCTCCAGCATCTGGAAAAAATTTTGGGTGTGCGTCCCCCCATTATTTTTGTTAGGAATACGGCCCTGCTCCCCCTCCCGATACCATTTGAGGGATAATCAGCAATCTAATGCTATTATGATCTGGTTTAACTTCAATACACCTTCATGAGAATTGCGTAACCTATGTTCCAATCTCAGCCATAATTGGAGCATTATAGAACCATACGAACCAAATTCGTTTGTATATTATAGCTGCATTCAGATTGAATAAACATAGTTCGTAATAAAATATGTACTAACGGTTTTGGCTGTCTGTGATCTTCGCAGACGGTTCAGTAATTTGTGTCAGTCCAGAGACAAGTACTTATCAATCGTGTGACTGTTGAAGACTCAGCGATATTTTAGAATCTGTATCAAAAGTTACCTAAAAGTTCATCTGATTTCATATACATTGTTTGTCGCTTGAGAACACTGACGTTAACCAAAAGCAGAAAAATCTGTTTCTCAGCTGCAGAGGGACAATAGAATTTTAAAGGTGATGGTGATTTATACTTTTACTCCACAGAGCGTTGAGGCGTATTGACCTTCAGGTGACCAGCGCTGTGATCATTCCTTATTAGGTCTTATCTGGTCGATTAGAAGAGTGAAATATTAGTAAGTAGACGTACAGTAGGTTATGAAAAAAATTAGAGCGACTGGAAGCTGAGTGTGTCTATATGATATGATTTCTCGCGCCTGCCAGTGTATGACACATTGTTGTCTACAAGACATGAGTATATCTGAACAGACTATACATACACTGCACTCGTCGTGTATGTGCGATAAGCTTAGAAAACATCTCTGTGTTGCGAGTTTTTTCCGATACGCTTTCTCGCTTTAGCAATAATAATCCCTAGCCACGTCGATTAATAATAATAATAGTAATAATAATAATAATAATAATAATAATAATAATAATAATAATAATAATAATAATAATAATAATAATAATAATAATAATAATAATAATAATAATAATAATAATAATAATAATAATAATAATAATAATGATAATGATAATGATAATGATAATGATAATGATAATGATACTGATAATGATAATGATAATGATAATGATAATGATAATGATAATGATAATGATAATGATAATGATAATGATAATGATAATGATAATGATAATGATAATGATAATGATAATGATAATGATAATGATAATGATAATGATAATGATAATGATAATGATAATGATAATGATAATGATAATGATAATGATAATGATAATGATAATGATAATAATGATAATAATGATATTAATAATGATAATAATGATGATAATAATGATAATAATAATGATAATAATGATGATAATAATGATAATAATGATGATAATAATGATAATAATGATAATAATAATAATAATAATAATAATAATAATAATAATAATAATAATAATAATAATAATAATAATAATAATAATAATAATAATAATAATAATAATAATAATAATAATAATAATAATAATAATAATAATAATAATAATAATAATAATAATAATAATAATAATAATAATAATAATAATAATAATAATAATAATAATAATAATAATAATAATAATAATAATAATAATAATAATAATAATAATAATAATAATAATAATAATAATAATAATAATAATAATAATAATAATAATAATAATAATAATAATAATAATAATAATAATAATAATAATAATAATAATAATAATAATAATAATAATAATAATAATAATAATAATAATAATAATAATAATAATAATAATAATAATAATAATAATAATAATAATAATAATAATAATAATAATAATAATAATAATAATAATAATAATAATAATAATAATAATAATAATAATAATAATAATAATAATAATAATAATAATAATAATAATAATAATAATAATAATAATAATAATAATAATAATAATAATAATAATAATAATAATAATAATAATAATAATAATAATAATAATAATAATAATAATACTCTCCGAGCATCAATCCGCTTCCTTTAGATGAATAAAAAAATTTAAAAAAAAAGACTTGTAATACCTAACGTTGAGGATGCTCGAAACGTATTACGCCTATGGGAAGATTCAAGCCAATGACGGTTTCCACTCATTTATAACTTGCTTCAGTTTTTAATATAGAAACAAAAGTGAAGCATCCTATACACAAAAAGTGATTCAACCAAACGGAATGCTAGAATTACGGAATAATTTTGTTTTTTTTTTTCTCTAGTGATTAATGTTCGGCAAGGGGTAAAGAGGATAATTCGGGCAGCCTACTAGGATTAAGGGGAATTCCATAAATATAAAAACGTCACCTTAATAGCCCAATACACTAGTCAAGTGCATGGTGAAATGGAAACAGAAATTCCACATTTGTGTAAGTAATGCAACTCGACATGCGCATTATTCGTGTTGAATGAGGAAAGTTTGGTATTGTGTTACACTGCTACATTCACGGAAGTCCTGATAACGATCCTATTTCCTTAGTGTCTTCCGTTTTATTGCACACTTCCTCATTGCTGTTGATTCATTCCTGTACCGAATTTCAACTCTTTCTTCCCCGACTGGCATTGAAAGTACAATAGAAAAATATAGCCTGCAGTAATTTTCTACCTCGCTGCAGCTACTTTAAAAGTGACTTCTTTTGTGTGTCAGTGCATGAAGCACCAGCACCATCAGTCGAGTCATCAGCCGGATCTTCCTCGATTGTGGCTCACGCGGTAACACTTGGGATTTGGGAAGTCCCGGTTCTACCTCTGGTGATCATTCACACTGACCAAAACTCTTTCTCTGGTTTCCGAGCTTACTATAGGGGAAACCTGGATTGAATTCTTTAATGTCCGCTACTTATGTCGTTCTATCAGCTTCATTTCAGTTCTGTTTCTTCAGGATTGGAAATGTCGGCGATGGCGAGTTGTGCACTGCCGTGTGGGGTCTTTGCTCACTATAACTGCTGTTCTCGGCTTATGTGTGGCATTATAACTAACTGTCCTTCTGGGGCAAACAGGTGCCGAACCGATTAGTTTGCACCCTCAGCCCAGGCTCCGCCATACCCGTAGAGAGCTACCGTCTCATCCATTCTTACTAGAGGTCCGACGTACATTAAACTGCTTGTAGTTTATTGTGGAATACCCTTCGCTTCTAATCGAGTTCAATCAAACCCTTGATTCCAAAAGTAGTTTTCAGGTGAAGTATCTTTGAACGTTTACGTATTTATTGCCTGTTGCTACAAAAATGAAAACATAATCTGACCTTTAATGCTACTCATATGATACTCTACAGTTTTTCAATAGCACTTCTATGCACGGAAAATATTACCACTGTTCTCATAAGAACAGTTTGGGAGTAAATATAACGACTCTTACAAGGGCGCCTGGCATTCCAAATAGAAAGCTGTTTTCAAAATGGAAGGATTACACAATGTGACGATCTGGTATGTCACAAAAACCTTTTCCAAAACTCTAGGAGTTCTCTATGTATTATGACCACCTGAAGTCCTGAAAATGATATTAAAAACAGCTCACCTACATATATTGTATAATTTGCATATTTTCCAAAAATTATAACACAAAAAAACACATAAAGCTCAGAAGCGAACCGCTTTCAACTATGCAACACTTACGCCTCTAGTGGCATATAGCGAAATGTCATGTTGCAAATAGCGCTGCCTGTTCGTCATTATGTTGTGTTCGTGGAAGAAAGTACGTGTTAGTATTAGTGTACAATGTCTACACAAAGCTGCGTAAATTTTTCTAACTACTTTTGTTATATATGTAGTGAAGTTGTGGTGATAAAACCCGAAGAAACATTGCTGCCTCCACGAAAATGGTCTACTATACCTATTTTGGAGTGAAACTAGCCGACATTGATAAAGCACGGGCTTCACAGGTCGTGTGTAATGTATGTGTTGAAAATTTACCACGGTGGTCGTCAGGGACGAAGAAGTCATTACGGTTTGCTATCCCTATATTTCCGCGGGAGCAACAGAATCACACCGACGACTTCTACTTCTCTTCTATAAAGGATACAGGTTTTGATACGAAAAGCAAGAAGAATAGTGAGTATCCGAACATTTTCTCAGTAATCGTTCTGTTCCGCAATACCCAGATATTACTTCAAAGCCTCTGCAAACAACATACCAACGACAGTGATAACACAGACACCGTACAAGAGATGAATGTTGCTGAATTCGAAGTAGGCACAGATGAGGGTCTTCTTCTGTTTACTCAAGCCGATCTAAATGATCTAGAAATCTGAAACTCACAAAGGATAAAGCAGAGCTGCGAGGTTCAAGACTGCATGAAGGACCATATATTAGCAACGGGTACGTCCGTTAACTTTTGTACACAAAAAAATTGATATTTACATAATATTTTGCTCAAAATGACGGGTTAATGTACTGCAATGATGTATCGTACTATAAGGTTTGAGGGTCCGTTCAACATTGCCCGGTGACTGGAGATTTTATTGACGCATTTAAAATAATCCAGAAGGCAGTTCTGCTGCCTTTGCACCTGAAGGAAATATGACGTCAAAACGCTTCTTACCTCAGTTCGTTATGAAGATTGTATGGCGTGTGGTGAGTTGAAGCTGTTGGGTATGATTCTAGGACAATAATTAGGATATTTCAAGTTTTTCTGATCCATCTGTGAATGGATGCATCGGGCTCCTGACAAACATGGAACATTGACTCCGAAGTTTGGAATAGGTTCCAGTGGACAAAAATATTCCGTGTAACTCTCTTGTAGAAGGGGGCAGAATATTCTTGCCTTCTTGTCAAGGTATTACCTCAGAGTGGTAACTGTTTCAGATAGCTAAGTAGCAAGTTCCCCAACCTGTCAGATGTAAGTTGAAGGAGGGCAGGTTTACTGGTCCCTCTATTCGGAAACTAATGTTAGATGAAATGTTTCCTTTATTCAAAGAATGTTGTGGAGCAAGAACCTAGGACTGCCTTTAAGTATGTGGTTCAAAACTTCTTGGGAAAAACTCGTAGCCCAGAGTATATCGAAACAGCTGAGAATATGTTGACGAAATTCAAGATGCTGGAATACTTAAGGAGTTGAAAGTTCCATTTTCTAAATTCACACTTCTACATTTTCCCTGAAAACATTAGTGGTATAAGTGAGGAACATGGTGAAAGTTTCCACCAGGATATAAGAGACAAGGGGCGACAGTACCAGGAAACCTGGGAGATTACAATGATGGGCGACTACGGGTGGATGCTTTAATGTGAACACACAGATATTCCTCATTAGAGGAAAAGCAGGAGTCACATCATGACAACTAAGAGAGCAGGAGTGAATTATGTTAGTGTATGTTTGTACCACATTCTCTGTATGCACCTGTTCACTGGTGTATATTTCAATGTTGTTTCAAACTTGTACTCTACTTTCTCCCGTAGGGGAGGGGATCCGTCCCCTTCAAGTACTGTGGTGTGAGCGCTGTGCACTCTTAGCCCTCGTCGTAACTATGACGTTACCAGAAGAACCTCGGGCCGAACTGCCGAGCTCCACCCATTGGGGAGCTGTTCGGATTGGGTTGGACTCGAGGGGTTAGTGTGTTCCCGACACACGGGAAATCGGGTACCTCCGGCCATGCTATGGCCGCCCGGAGGGGGTAGAGGGTTGCCTCATAAGTTCCGGGTACTGGCCTGCAGAGCTAGTAGAAGGTGTGCTAGATCACCAGGCGGCCCCACCGAGGTTTTTCGGTACATAAATAAATGAATGAATGGATGGATGGAGGATGAATGAATGAATTGATGGATGAATGGATGGATGTATGGATGGATGAATGAATGAATAAATAACAAGCTTTATTAACTGGTGTGTTAACATAGACGCTATAATTTCTTAATCAAACACCATATACATACATAAACAATGAATAAAAGGTAAAATGAGAGAAATCGAGTACTTTCAATACACTCCATCCACCTATGAAACAAAGGGGGAGGGAAACAGTGCAGGTAGCAAACATGATGTAAAAGATAGCCTGCATTGATTGATACTGCTGTTTAACACACCTAAACTCCCGATGATTGAGGATAGAATGTGTTAAACCATTCGTTATGTGTAGATTAGATTGGATTGCTCGGAGGGGATTCGGCATTTCAACTACACTGGTCTTTTATACTTATGCTTCAAGTTTGGCACCATGGGAGGGAGATGAGGTGAGAGGAGACAGAGGGCGCCCGACCTCAAAGAGTCATTACAGTACAGAGGGCGAGACCCCTGCACTTGACTAGATAGGAGCTTCCCGACGGTCCAAGACAATCGTCATCCCCCCTGCCGTGGCCCCGAAACAGTCACGAGGCCGGTTCGGAGACCAGAGGCCGCCCTACCCAGACCAAGGAAGACTCAAGGCAGTCTTGCGCAATCAGCATTCCGCCAGCCGGTTCCTGAATCGGCCCCCTGCGCCGGATCGGAGACCGGAGGCCGTCCCGCAGAAGGAGAAAGTGTTCACTCAGAGCATATCATCCTGCCATGCATCGCCGAGACTACCACCCACACTTCTGCCCTGGAAAAAACCCACCAGATCAAAGATGATATGAAATATTAATCGAGGTGAAATGGAGGGACAGGAAATTCGGAGAATTTAAATAACCTACCCTGCATTCGCCTAGTGACCATGGATCAGGTAGATCGACCGTGGGAATCGAACCCGAGTTTCCCAAATGTGCGCCACAGACGAAACCGCGTGAGCCATACCACGCAGATAGAACAATATTTTGGTAACATCATCCATCCGAATGAAAATTGTGTTTCAGTCTCTTGCTGTTGTTATAATTTTACTTTGTGACATTCTTGCTATAGTTTGAAGAATGTTAGTGACTTGCCAAATAATTTTGTAACACATTGATATGCGGATAATTTGAGACAAGTTAGTAATGGTTCTTGTCTTGTTTCACAGGTGTACATCCTTATGAAATAGGTTATTTGACAACATACAAAATAGCATGCAATCTTACTGAGTTATGCCTTTGTGATATTTTCTCCTCAACCATTAATATTATTTTGCGACTGAAATGTTAACCAAAAGCCCAATATGCTACTTCATTGTTGAATGTAACACATTTTCGTTTGTTTCCAGACGCTCACCATGGGCGCTAGTTCCAATACTGATGGTTCTACAATGGAGTGGGTCATCTTTGCAGCAATATACGCCTATACTTGGTGGAGCTGAAAGTGACTGTGCCCTCCTTCTCGAAGGACCTGGACGAACCAGCGCCTTTGACTACAACCTCAACGCGCTTAGGGGGACATTGTAAGTACAATATTGAGTGTGAGTGAGTGTGTGGTGTTTTAGGGCCCGTCGACAACAAGGTCATTTGGGCCCGAGTACAATATTAAATGCTCATTTTATAAGTTGTGTGGTCTAGGACAAGCAATTAAGTTAACATAAAGGTTATATTGCCGTCATAGAGTAAATTGTAGATTTATGTAAATTAGCATTTAAAGTAACTTAAATGAAGGAAGAATTAATAATGAATTCATATCGTTTTTATTTAGTCCGAAAATTCAGTAGCTATATCATAACATAATAACATAACATAGTAGAGACTGTTTTGTTATAACATTTAAAATTTAAAAAAAAATCAAAGCCTAAGTATAAAAAATGCAACATACCTATGTGCTTAAATAGAACATAATGAAATGCTTAAATACACAATGAAAATATTTCAAATAAAAAACGATTTTAATAATAAAATCTCAGAAATGTGATGAATTAGGCACTAAATAACGAACGCGCGAAATATATTCCCTTACTTTATACTGAATGCGTAAAAATAGTGTGCGGAAAATTGTAGATTAGAACGCCAGAAGAAAAAGTAACGATTTTGACCATTGTAGCAATGGTTCACTGATTTCTATTTTTAAGCGCTATATGCATCATAATTAAATCCATCATTTTAGAATCCTTCACTGAAAGTCATGTGCTCCATGTCCGATGTAAATAAGACGGACTCATTTGCAAAACCTGCTGATCACTCCTAGATGCGTACTGGTTGCATGTACGTCTTGTTCGCTACAAAGAATACGTTATGTACCTGTAATGCTTAGTTCCTCAATGTATACTACTAGTAATTAGTTAATATACTACGTCCATACTTATGTGCGTTACCTTTAATTTTGACTAACAAATGAAGTAATGCCCTGTATGGTTTTTTTTTTTCCAAGTTGTTGGTTAATGCGGTGCTGTTATATAACTGCAACCCCATTATCATAAGCATAAAATGCTTACTTAGGTACTACAATTTAACCCCAACCCCATCAAATTTTGGCAGTTGTTTGTCTATAGCACCTGTAGTTAGCGGATATTCATTCACCGTAGATGTTAGGTGCACCAGACACTTTTAGCTGTCTTGAGAAGTTTAAAACATTTTAAAGGGATAGTGAAGAATGAAAATCTCTATTATTAAGTTGACTGTTAAATATCGGTACACATTAGAAATATTTTATCACTTATCGAAATGTATTCCTTAGACCCATTGGTGTAGTGACACAAATTATTTTCTTTGAAATTTAACTTTAATTTTGTATCCATTTATTGCATTAATCGGCCTTGAAAGTTCAATAAATCACAAGAAAATGAAGTGCTGCGAACGGCACCTACAGTTAAAGACTTCGTAAGAGCAGTGCATGGTTTTTACTAGTAATCAAAACCTCGTTAAAAAAACTTTGCAGAACTAGGTTTGACAATACAACCAATGCCATTATAATTATAACGGTGTCTGTTAGAAAACCCAAAAATGTGGAAAAAAGTATTGGATAGTTAAATAAAGGGGAAAGGTAATAAACCATATTTCTCTGGGGGATAAATACCTTATTTATTTGACAGTAATATCTTTAAACTCATGGAGGAATATTACTATGCATTAACAGCCTTATGAACCGGATTTTCCGTGAGAACCGTTTACTCTTCGATATGATCTAGTTAAAAATGCATGTTGCGCAGAACCATGACTAATGCATTGTAAATGTCATAGGGAACTCGCCTTGAGAGCGTCTGGAAAATGCAAGGGTGCGGCCGGAAGCGTACAAGTTCTCAATGATTAGCCTCTAGTTACATGGTAGCCCACTTGATACTTACGTATGTTGGCAATATCCTGTCTTGCAGGAGAAGGAATTGCTTTTTGGCATTTAAACTTATCTCCTTTCCAATTCGCTACTATATTTCCACCTATAATTAAATCCCATTTCACCTTAATTCCTCCAATGCTTCGGTTAATTCAGGTATAAAAGAAATTTCACACAAGCCTTAAGCCAAAGGAGTTTATATTTTAATTTCTTAATAAAAAGCTATACTGGTTTAGGATTGTGTGTATAGGGGTATATGCTAGTAGATATACGAAAAGAATTACTGAAATCCACAAATAAACAATACACATTTTAATCATGTGGTATTACACAGAGTAGCGTTAATTTCATTGGACTGTCTATAACTCATGAAACTAAGGTAAGAATTATTCTCCTTTCACTTCGCACAATGCAGCACAAGGAATGCTCTTATTTTACATTGTGTCGAAGATAAATTACATCTGGAGCATTGAACAAAGTAAATGTACCGTTGTTCCAAAGCAATCTGACGTCCGTAATGATTTAAAACAACAAATATTTTTATAATCCTACCGAACTATGAAGAAACTTAGAGTTTCATGTTTATAATAACCACTAACTGGAGGAAATTACACTAACCAGAACTGTGGCTTCTCGCCATAATAAAGATTTTTTTTTTTTAATTTACGCCCTTTAACTTTTTAAGTCCTATCGGACGATGAATGGAGTTGATGAAGTGATGGTCAAATGGGCCCAGGGTCCATGGAGCTTAGAGTTACCCAACATTCGTATTTTAGGATAAGGGAAAACCCAGGAGAAAACCTTATCCAGGTAACTCCCCCTGACTGAGATTCGAACTCGGGACCTCTTGAACGTGAGACAGACATGCTACTATATACACTACCGAGGCGGACATAATAAAGACGAACAACCAGAAATACGTGAGAGAGAATGCACACTATAATTAAATGCCCCGTTTTAAATACAATTATAGGTATATACTCGTATATATAACAATAGATACCTATGGAAAGGTAGAGTCAGACTGTAAAATTCAATGCCATAGCCGGGATTTGAACCACGGATCTTGTCACCAGAAGATCCATGGTTAAAATTCCGGCTATGGCATTGCACTTTTCAGTCTGCCTTTACCTTTCCATACTTTAGCCTACACACCGCCAGTGTGAAAGAACAATTAATTTCCAATAGATACCTAGTTATTTTGGAGTTCAGAGTTGCATTAAGAGAGTCGTAATTAACTTTGCGCTGTCTCAAATCTTGGGATAAACACCTTCGGCGATATCACCATAATTTTGTTTTTAATCCAACCCTATCCACGTTCGTTTCCACTCTTGGGGTGTACGGCCTCTCAGTTTGAGGCATGACAACTCGATGGCACTAGGAGGACCTTAAACTCAAATTAACCTCATACATTGAGACCCTTGTAAGAAGAAATCTCCACATTTAGTTCGGGACTAGCTGATCGCCAGCCAACTTTGGCACTGTAAAAATATGCGTTTTATTGAAGCCATTTTCCTATACAGTTCACTTTGTTATACAGTGCCTTATTCTTTACTGTTGGCCGGCCGACCGACGGATGGTTAGTTCTGCAGCTGAAAACACACTGCCGCCGCGTTAAATATTTAAATTATAGCGCTTAGGTTTATCATGAAAATCATAAGTATTGTGCTGCCACGGATGTCTCACCCCTTCAGAGATAATTTCTGTTGACGCAATAATTTATAATATGAAATTGCAGTAATTTCTCTTCTGATCATTGTCTTTTAGTTCTTTCGACGTATGCGGGCTGCTTCCATACACTTTATTTGTTAAGTTCCACCATAAATGAAAATCACATACCGTATTGTCTACGGATCGCGGTGGTCATAGTCCAGTATTGATGACCCTATCTATCGTTGCAGTTAACTAGGGAAATTTTTGAAGATATATCAGAAGAAGTTCGCATGAATTTCGCTTCTGGATATTGAAGTCCAAATATTCATTTTCATAGATTTTGTTTCAACTTTTTCTACACAATAGACGCGGTTTTCATTATATCTCATACGCCATAATTTAACAAAATTCTGCAACATAACTCCAAAACGTTATAAAAAACTGCAGTAGGTATCTTAAGTTTAAATAAATAAGAACAGTGACTCTAAAATTCAATAATCTAACTTCACAGACTAAAACCTTTAGTTCTGTTGAGTTACATGGTCCTATTCTAAAGAGATGGTATACTAACTATAGTATCTGAGTGAACAATCAATATTCAAAGCGAATGAGCGGAGGTGAAAGTGTACCATATCTAAAGGAGCTGACTGATATTAGCCAAGGAGATGATCAAGGAAAGCTACAAATAATGCTAGGTCAGGTAGCAAGGCTAGTCTTATACTTGTCGAGGTCAATAATGCGGAACCCGAAGAAAAACATCAGTGAAATTCCGAAACCATACTGGAAGTTTACGCTAAACCTTTAGTCGCACTTAGAATTTCACATTTTTAATGAAGCACGTACAGAAAACTTTAATGAGATCACGGAAGAACCCGTGTTATAAAAAAGTTGCAATTCATATTTTATTAAAAAGTTTAATCTTCGAATACCAATTTATTTTTCCCATGATATATTTCAGTGATTTTGTGGTCTATTCCCGACAACGTTCTTAGAATGATCAGTAAACTATAATGAAAACTTTGTATGCCGTTTCCTGATTTCACTTTTATACGTTTAGTAAAATAGTGCACACTTCTAAGGTATGCTTGAAACGATAAATCGGTCTTTTATGAAAGTATGCCAAGGATAAGTCATTAGCTAGTAACAAATATTTTTTGTGAACAAATTTAAAAAGAAAAGAAGAAATAGATACCTAATTTAGTAGATCTAATTAATGTTCAAATGAACATCCTTTCTCAACATCCAACAATTAAGCCACTCCACAGCTTGAAATCCCGTTGATTGAAATTGTCACATATCTCCTTTACGAACTACAGGCGATAGATAGGTCATGCCATAACTGGCGCCCAGACAGTTATTTCCACCACTAATAGCTCCCAACCAGTGTGATTATTAAGCATTAATAGACGGCCGATGCTGGGCGATGATGATTTACCTCTTGTTAAAATATTTCCAAATGTTTTTTCGAATGTCTTGAAGCTTGGGTGCTTTAAGGGAAGGAAACTCTGAATATCCTAGTTGCTATCCTGAAGATTTATCGAAAGTATATTGTATATAATCATATAGACAATTGTACTCAAAGATGTCGGTGTTTAAGCACAGCCTTTGTATATATAAAATTTAGCTCTTCAGGTGATGTTGTCTTCTCTTAAAGTTTGCATACAAAGCACAAATTCGTGTCTGCCTCACGTTCAAGAGGTCCCGAGATCGAATCTCGGTCAGGGTGGGTTACCTGGATAAGGTTTTTCCGGAGTTTTCCCTTATCCAGAGAGACTAATGTCAGGTAACTCTAAGCTCCATGGACCCTGGGCTCATTTGAGCATCATTTCACCCATTCCATTCATCTTCCGGTATGACTTAACGTTGGAGGACGTAAAGTACAAAGAAAAAGCCAAATTAACACATTCTCCTAGATTATAGGACAGAAATTACATTGTTATAGATACTCCTAGCCCCCTCTTCAGCCATAGATGCATTGTTATTTATTATCTCCCTGAATTGCACCATAGATTACAAAGGAATTAATAAAATTGTTATATTACCAACAATCTTGTTATAATAATTTTCAACTTTTGATAGCAATCTTCGTCACGCAAAGAAATTAATTTATTAAAGTATACTAAAAGTGAGAAAATCTGAATCCTATTTGTAATATTTATTGAAAATATATCGAGGCGATAATTTAAAGGTATCATGTGAGGTTATTTAGACTTACAGATATCGAAATGAGTCGCATGAAGAGAAAACCACATCTGTGGTCATCATATAGAAGCAAAAACAATAACCAATGCTGTTCAAACTTTACCCATAGTCGCCCAGGCACCACCATTCAACCTTTAGACCTTCTTTTGCATAGTCCGTCTCTGTGGTGGAGAGGAAGCGTGTCTGTCTCACATTCAAGAGATCCCGAATTCGAGTCTTTGTCGGGGTGAGTTATCTGCATAAGGCATTCTTCCGGGGTTTCCCTTACCTTAAAGTTGAATATTTAGTAACTCTAAGTTCTATGGACCTGAGCTCATTTGAGCGTCACTTCAAACATTTCATTCATCGTGAGATATGACTTACGTTGGAGGTCCTTGAATAAATAAGTGGTAAATTCTTCTACATTTTTAGCCAAAGCGCTTAGGAGGGAAACAAGTAAATATCCTTCCAAAGTCACTGCATTTCTTAAGAATTTCGTGGTATATACGTATAGGGATGTTATATCACTATAGATTGATAGTTTATTGAACAAAATACCGGCAAGGTCATCTGTCAAAGTTAAGGTTCTCAAGGCTGAAATGTTGCCATGGTCAAATCATTGAAAGTAAATCATTCCAATTGATCCTTTTTACCTTGCCCTGTGAACAAGGAAAATATCGGAATAAACAAGTGCGGCGGGTGAAAGTCTAATTGGATTATTGTAGAACTTCCACCAACCAATACAGGATATGCCATTGTCTTTGTATATTTCACTGAATG
Source organism: Mantis religiosa (assembly GCA_030765055.1). Lineage (NCBI taxonomy): Eukaryota > Metazoa > Arthropoda > Insecta > Mantodea > Mantidae > Mantis > Mantis religiosa. Next base: position 159,733,065 of record CM060950.1, read on the forward strand.
TTTGTAGTTTTCTCTTTGCATTGGAGATATGAAAAAAGTACAATGCCCAGTTATTTATCCTTTCTCGGCTACATCTGAATGTTAATAGTTATTCGTTGGAAAACGCTTCCTTTAAGTCGTAAATGTAAGGTATGATTTTATTGAAACTAGCAGTCCAAAAACTGTAGCATTTAATCTCTCAGATATCCTGAGTACTTGTAAATGGACATCGAAGCAACACATAAAAGTGTCGAATACTAATGTGATTTATACCACACATATTGCATTAGTAGATGTAGTCAGTTTTTGTGGACTTCTTATGCTATTCAGTTTCATCGTACACTAAACTGTATGTTTGACTATTTTAATGGTTATTTGTCTTAGAACATTTAACACATTTAATAATGTAATATGTTAAAACATGGCGAAAACACATACTTACCATCAAGAAACTCCGAAGGTTTGTGCTTTGCCAATCAACGTGCTAAAACTATCTGCTATTACTTATATTACACTTTGTTTTTATATGCATTAATTTTAAATTATCAGTTATTCTACACAGAACCGAAAATGTTCAATAAGTAGACATTTTTCAAATATATACATTAATGATCTCATGCAAAACTACATATCACTACCTACCAAGCAGGATGGCTCAGGCTGTTTTGTCTGTAGTCCGCGTTCGGGAGGGCCAAGTTCGATTTCCGTGGCCCCTTGAGTTCGTTTTCGGTTGCTTTTCCTGGGTCGCCAGGTGAATGACGGGTAGGTTAATTACATGCCCCGAACTTCCTGTCCCTCCATTTCATGTCCATTATCGTTTTACATCACCTCTCTCTGGTGGTCTATTTCAGGGTAGAAGTATCGGCGGAAGTCTCGGCGGTGCATTGCTGGTTGACATGCTCTGATTGAACCATTTCCTCCTCCGGTAGGTTGGTTGCCGGTCTCCGAACCGCTTTCGAACCACACTAGTGGGGAATGTCCGTTGTCCTGGTCTACCGGGCGAGGTTTCCATCTAATAAAATGTAGGGACCCTGTCCTCAGCAATATCGTGGCTTCTTGGGATGGCCGCCCTCTATCTCCTCTCTCCTCATCCTTTCTCCCGTGGATGTCCCTCTGGGGACATAGGTACAATAAATCAAGGCTTGTCGCAGTGCCAAATCTCTTTCGTAGTAATTCTAATGCTAATCCTAATATATTGCTACCTTAAATCCTAAACTGCTCTAGGTGAAATGTGTTTGGAACTAAAATAGCTCAAGAGATAGCGCATTCGTAATGAGTAGGTACTTAGTATAATCCTGAGATACTAATATTATGTAATTTTATAGCAATGCTGACTAGGAAAATGTTTCAGTTTTCAGTGGGTTAGTAAGATATATAAGGTTAAAAAAAGGTTTCAATACTTCTGCAGCCTCCTTATTAGCATAACTATTGTATGTGACAGCAAATTATAATATGCATTTTATAAATCACAGATTCCACAGACGTGGTTAAATCTACATAGCCTGTGAGGATAAAACTTGAGACGCCAGTTGCAGACTCTCTGTGAAAGAAAGTGACAAAAATTATTCAGTTTCTTAGAATACAACTTTAATTTGCTTTAAAAACCAATGGAAGTTGAGTAAAAAGATTGAATAAAATATATAATTAACATAAATATCTTACACAAGCTTGCAGAAGCAGTCTTAAATCGATATCGGATGTTGGTAAGTACATACATTGTAGAATTCTTTTAACCTCGTTGTTCATCCTCGTATTTATGGTGACCCGTACAAGTATTAGCTCTTACAAAAACTCTCATTTCGTTCAACCTCATTCAGATGTTAACTGGATCTACCAGTTTCTCAAGTGTAAGGGTGTTTAGGAACTTCAGACACGCTCCAAAATGTGGAATAACACACTGACCTTGCACGTGGAAAAATCCTGGAAGTTCGTACTTTCATTTTTACGATGAACCTGTTCCCATATAGTAGTAGAGATAGTTTCGATGTAGTCGTTTTTTATTTATTGTTATGTGAACCTGTTTTCATTTCCTGTGCAGGCAGAAACTAACCTATGGGTCATCCATTTGTATTTAGACAGCTCAGTTTTGAAGGTACAATTAAAAACCGAAGGAAACCACACGTTATATCAGATGTCGCTTATAATTTCTCAACATTATTGTTATCATTATTATCATCACAATCATTTGATTCCGTTTTCAGTCACTCTTTGCTTTCCTCAAAGGTACTACGATAACAGGAATAGCAATCTGAAACAATAAATTATTCAAGTGCTCGCAGTATCTGATAAACATTCCACATTAAAAATTTGACAATCCTTAACACATATTATATTTTCCAATCTATTTACACCGTCGTCAAAGAAAACCCTTGCAGCTTCACCCTTTGACAAAATTAGAGTTGCGGGATAGCCCTTAGTGCATTTCACACTGTAATCACTTTATTATTGCAAATCGCTGACTTCAAAGTTGATTATAAGATTTTCGAAAAGCAAATAATCAGGTGCTTCTATACATCCATTGTAAAGCAACTTTGGAAGTACTTCTTTGTTGCACATATCTCATAAATTTGGACCATCCCCATTTGTATCAGAATTTCTAACTTGAACAAGAGATTTTGTGCTACTGATTATTGCTTATTAATTCCTCATTGTTTAGATTTATATTACCCAAGCAGTTCTGAATTTAAGAGGGTGTATAGATTGCTCAATAAAATTTCATTGCCTCATTAATCCTAACACTTTATCTGAACTGCACATTAAACCCTTTCCAAAGAAAATAAAGGAATTGTTCTTAATGAGCGCATAACATCTCAAAAATGCTTTTTGTACAAAAAATAAAATCTATATTAAGGCCATTCATGTAGTTGTTGTACCGGTATACTAATGTGTAACTATATTAATGTAAATATTTAAAAATATTCTTGTATACTTAGACATTCCTACCAATGTAGAATTAAAATTGAAAAGGTAGCCATGAGCATAGTTCACTCTTTGTTAGTAAAAATATACATATGCTCCTTATTTCTACAAATAAGCATTATTTGGGACGAAGTTGCTATATACCCGATGTTGTACTATTATGCACGTCAAACCTCCTACATATGATCTTGAGAGGCAACACGGTAGTAGCGAATCACAGGCGAGCGGCGTTACCTAGTCAGAACTAGCTTACTCTCGCTTTGTAATTATTATATCAACGCTCGGATATTAATGATTTATTGAAAGCTCTGTCAAATAGAAAGAGAATGGTCGGCCAAGCATGTATGAATAAGGAGCGTAATTTTAGCTTAAGTAGTTCGGTATTTATACGCAATTATATTTTGCGTGTATTTGGTCAGAAATGAAAAACTTGAGCTGTCAAGAGAGAGATGATCATAACTTTGTGAGTGTGCTGTTATGTTTCTCCTTTCTCTTAGTGCATCCTTAAATACTATGAACATTACACAAAACAGGTAGATGATGTGCAGTTCTAAGAAGTTGTGAAAGTTCCGAACATGTCGCTAAGTAAGGCAACTGATTGTATTAGTGAGAAGAGAGAAAGAGATTTTAGTGTTTTACATAGTCGAGACTCTTTATACAGTGTATCAGTTTTTTTGAAAGAATCTCAAATGACGGAGAAATGTGCAAACTTGATTTTAAAGTGTAAGGAATTAACTCACTGTTTCTCGGATCAATTCAGAGGTAAAAAGATATTAGCCAGGTTCTAGTAGATTTTTGTCTCACTTAGAAAACACATTAACTTACCAAAAAGAACAATTCACTTAGAATATTTTGAAAAACATGTAGTTCGTGGGAGAATTTTGGAATTTTATGACTGCGGAGAGCTTTGTACTGCCAAAGATATAATGGCTTCTTTACGTGAAAAAAGTATGTTATAAAGACTTTACTCCTTCCACCCTAAGAATTCTGAAAAAAAGGCTTCAGTTATAAAAAAAACCAATGACAGTCTAAAATTCATTATGGAAAGGAGTGACTGTTGCATCAATATTGAAATTATTGCCCACAGTGTACGAATTACGAGTTTCTGGACGAAAGCAGAGCGGCAAGTGACGATGACGACGACGACGATGGTCAAGACGTTTGCCGGAGTGACGACGAATCGCTCGCCATCTCTTTTGAAAACTTAGTTACCTTAATTTCTATTGCCATTGATTTGGTTTTACCAAATAGCAGCATTTTATTTGGATTTTCTTTGGTTTGTTGAGTGGCTGGAAGGGATGTTTCACAAAGACGGTCCACACCAGACCCCCGGATGAGACCGTCTGATATTGGTGTGATGGTAAATGTCTAGCACTCAAACATAAACGATTTCAAGCAGATAAATGTTTCTGGCTCAGGAGGGAATGAAAAGAGGACAGAAGGGTAAAAGAACATTAAATGGAGAGCTAAAATCAGTCAAGTGATTGAGACAGGAGTGGCAAAGGTGGTTGGCACTTTATTTTGGCACGATTCAATGCACTTGATTCTACACATACATTATATATTTGTGTTAACTGCAATGAACAAAATAAAAAACAAGCCAAGTACTGTGTTAAAGCTGTTCCATATGTCCATTAGCGTGAGTTTTTCTGTACCTACGCCTGTATCATATAACAAATGTCTACAAGTGTAAGTGATTGTGTCTTCCTTCACTTTCAGCTTATTTACTTATCAGAGTACTGACGATTGACGTCACTTTCGGAATGCAGTGTAGTCACAATTGTCAATGTGCATTTCCGTATTGCCGTTACACTACGTTTGTCGCTATCTACGATACTTTAACCTGCATTAGTTCCATGTAGGTTACTTCAAAAGATGACTTTAGAGTCGAATTATTGAGTAAGGCATTTTAATAATATGGAAACTATAATTGGAGACATCACCAGCCAATAAGAGCAACTGATTTACTTGATGTAGGTATATACTCTGTGAAATCTGACGTATCTGCTTCAGTGAGAACAGTTAAGATATATTATCTTCTTGGATTGTAAAATAACTGTTAAATGTACAACGTGAAACAAAGCAATCGTTCAACTAGTACCTTGTACGTTTTGTTGCATTAACTTCCTGGGTGATTCATTCTTTTTTCGTTTGTCGTATCGATGTTGGGAACGCTCTCCAATAAATCTTAACAGAAAAAATGATAAAAAATTTAATTGCAGCACTGAAATGTGATTCTCAGCTACAAGTAGTTAAACCAGCACGAAGAAGCAGGTTATGTCACGGAACGCATTCAACATTTTTTCTTCAAATCCAGTTACATTGCTACTGCGATTTCCTTTCCTTTCATATTGCACTTTGAGATTTTAATTTTATGGAATCGTTTTTATTTCATACATTTACTGATGTTGAAGTAATTATTCTAGTAGAATACTTCGGGCTACCACCTGGCTCAGACACGAGACAAGTTTGAGGAAGGATGCAGCGAAATATTTTTAACTGCTTTATGATGAAGTTTGATGAAGTAGTCTTATGAAAGAATTATGCGAAGTCTTTCTCTCTCCTAGCTACATGCATTTGAATTATTCTTAAATAGACAATGAATATGGTATAACACATGAAGAATAAATAACACACTATACAAAATAAGAACAATAACTCTACTTTCAGTAACTAGATTGAAATTAATAAATCGTATTTCCCCTTTTTTAAACTTAAAGTAATTTAAAAAAACGCTTAAGTTATCAAACCATGAATTGGCAGCAACATGCTTAATATCATTTTTATAAATGTAAGCTATTTCAGTAATGTAAAAAATGTTCCTTTAGTTGCAGAAAGGTTTAAAATAGCTAGTGATTGTTACATTCCAGTGGGTGAAGAAAGTCACTGCGCAATATACATGATGGAATTTTACCTCAACCCTTGCCCGATGCATATTTCTTCTAAAGCCGGCAACTCGTGCTCATTCATACAGAATATATTAATATGTAAGACCATGATTGACCATATCCTTCAAACACTATTTAAAGCATTACAGAACTAGGATTTTGCGAAGTAAATTTGACAGCTCTTCAAGAATATCTACTGCCAAATTTCCCAATATGTGCAGAAGTCTATTACGCTGTTGACAAAATTACTAACCTGGTATCCCTGCTGCATGGTACTTAGAATTTTTAACCAAGTATTACTTAGTTTTTGGAATGATTTTGCGTTTTAGGATCCATTTTGTGCTACTGCAGTCGAATCCGAAATTCTCTGACTAGCTTTTATATTCCCTTATCTTGAGCCCAAACATTGAATTTCATCAAAACAATTGACTATCTACCTATGTAGTTGCTATGACGACAATTTACATCAAAATGGGCTGGTGTATTGCCAGTTAAACCTTAATATTCATATTTTAGCATTTGACTAGCGAAATTTACTCTTTATAGACGTAAAAAGTTGTATAAATATATAAAACTGTAATGTGATATATTATTTTAAAATTAAATGCTGATTTCCTCTTTCTTACCTTTTTAGCTGTTTTATATCCACTTATTGCAAAAACCATTGAGAATGTACATTTAATTAGTTTATTATTTATTATAATAGCAAAATATTTTTCATGGCAAGTATCAGCCGTTTCCAGAATAAGGGAAGATAAATAGTAGAGGAAAGAGCAATAAATAATATATCAAATAATGTTTTTGATATAGCACTTTACCTATAAGATGACATTTTCAAAAGGAATTAGGAACAGAATAAGATTAGAATAATGAAGGGGTTGCATATAAGTGAGCAGAGCAATCTTATGATTAACTGATGGTGGAAATTGAAGTATACTTTTGTGAACTCGAGATAAGAAGTTGAAGCAAAGCAGAGTTGGGTTTATCAAAGTACTTAAAACTCACGAACTGTTAAGAATTAGAGCACAGCTACGGTAAAGGAAGAGTTTAATAGAAATAGAAATACCCTTCTGTGGACATATGTTGAGTTTAATAGCCTGCTTTGTGTATAGACTAAGTGGAGTGACGACAACTCGTAAGAGAAGAATGTGTCGATGTGATTCATTCATTCAACATTCTCGTGTAAATTTCAGACATGAATTTGTTTCCCTTATCTGCAATAATATCCTACTCAATTAACATCTGACAGTCATTTGCATGTAAATCCAAATATCCATATTACAAAGAACAGTCTCTGCTATGTGGATCAGATGCAATTAAATTGTCGAGAAGACATCCGCTTTGCTCTTGGAAAGTTCTGCTGTGATGAAGTGCCATAAAATACCACAAGCATTATTCAAGTCACGTTTATTATACACTGTCTTGGAAATACCTCACTAGTTTTTCACGAGCTCGTAAATTGTCTTACGCTGACTACTTCACCTTCCACTGTGTTTCTACGACTGCATGGTAGCAATAAAATTTTAAAAAATATGGATTCTAGAGGTAAAGAAAACCACGATCTGTCATTACATATCCTTTTATTCAAGCTGCACGCACCCTTCTGTTGCCCCAGGAGTAATTAAGATTTACTGCAATAGTAACATTCTGTTCTATAGGGTGGTGGCAATATCTTACATTTGCCTTCTTTCTTTAGATGGGTGTCTTCACTCACGCCAGTTGCTACCTCCTATACATTCTAGTAAACGCTGAAATATTTTTGGTCTCTTAAATTGACATTGAATTTTTGAAATTTCTATCAGCATACGAATAATTGTCATTATTAATTTTCTTGAAAGTATTAAATTTTGTTCCACAACTTTCATATCATTCTTTATAAATGTTTGAAATACAATTTTGATTCAGAAATAGCAGACCTGGCAAGGTACGAAACTGCATATCCCTGGATTTATTCTCGTGTTTTCGGTGAGGGTGTTTTATTTCATTCTTCTTAAGAATGTGATGGCAAGCCTGTCGTTATCGCTAGATAACAAAAATTGTCTATTAATAGACTTATGTTCAGTTATTGATTAAATAACATGGTTTCCAAAATACCACATGGTAACGCCAAGGTTATTGGGAAGCCGGCACATACAGAAAAGCACTATGCGTTCTGACGAAGTTAGTCGGTCAATCTGACGTGAGCAAGCTAGTGCGTTTCTGGTGCGGCGACAAGCGATCTTCTCCGAGCAAGTTGGTGATGTAAAGGGAGTGAGATAACTACTGCCTGCCCAGCACAAGAAGGAAAGCTAGAAGAATGTATAACATAATCACTTTTTCTGTCCGTACGGTGTTTATGCTCCCCTTCCGAGTATGACAACGGATGCTAGGTTCGTTTAAAATACGCAAGTGTTGTCGCATAACTCACCCATACATAATACGCATCACTGCAGTTTCTACTACGAGTGTTAGATCTGGCAACCTGGGTAACTCATATGGACTCTCATAAAATCATTTCCTAGTAAACAGATCCACTAACAGAGCAGATACACAGCTCAAACCCCTCTCCCCTTCATTCCTCTCTTGACTCCTTATGGTGAGTAGACAGCATGAACCTTCCAGGTGAAGAGACTGCGTGAGACGTATTTTGGCGCTGTAGAAGGTGAAGTGACAGTGACATTTGGAAATAGTTGTTATTAATGAAATTGTAGTGTGGGCTAAGTGAAGTCTCATCGAAAGTGAACTAGATTATTCAATGAAAATGAAAATTAGTGAAGTGACAGCTTTAACTGTAACTTAATTTTCACGTTCAATTTTCGCTAAGAGTTTGCTTAGCACATTCTGTCACTTCATTACTGTCAATTAGTTATCCGGGGCATTGACACTTCGCATCGTTCATTTCAGCTTTTTCGCGTTGACAGCAGTGTAACGAAACAAACCCTTCGTGGCTCTTTTTCTATCAGTTTATTCGAACTCAAGACGTTCCAATCCCGTGCTCACCACGGTCATCACAGTAAATTTCACTTGCGAACACCATAAGACTCATTCGTACCCCAAACAATAAGACGGAATCGCTCGCTTATTGTACAGCCGTTGTAACTTTCCAGAAGATTCGTGACGTCCAAACATCGAGAAGGATTCATTTCTCTGGCGATAGCGTTTGTGGTCTCGACTGCCCAGCAGTGAACTTCTTATAACCTTCGGCAATGCCGCTGCAGTCACTCTTTCAATATCCTTTTATTTTGTAAGTTATACTCGCTCTTATTGACCATGTTATGTGTTGCTTCACGAATGTTAACGTACTTCTAAGTGTCAGTAGCTGTTATTCAAGTACTTTATTAACATCTGCAATTTATTTTAACTTTTTGGTGTTTCATCCCATTTCCTTTATCATTTTGTCTGTACAGAATAACGGAACGATTGGAAGTGATATGCAATTTGAATAATGAACGTGGCAAAGGAATAGGAAGAGGTACTCACTAGGACGTTTGACGACAATGTGGTGCATTTCAATTAATGCTGAATGGAAAAAATGATTTCGGAAGTAAGAAAATAGTGAATTAAAAATAAATGTTTTATACCTGGAGACAAAGAAAAAGGAGGAAAGGAGGGAAGATTGGAGGAAGATACGTGTGCAGAGAGACACCTGCCTTTAGCCAGATTTACTGAAGAGGTTGAGTTAATTTGAGACTCAGTTCCATTGCAACAAAACACTTTTACTGCTCTCTTGGCCTCTGAGAACTAAAAACTGAATGGTTTAAGATTTAAATTCCTCTCAATTCTATATCTTGGGGTTGGTACAATATATATCGTAGCCGAGAAACGTTTGTACACTAACCTAACTGTGGTTTTCTTGTGCAAGGTACACAGCTGTCATCTGGATAATTTAGTGGAACAGTCGCTGGAACAATCTCTAACATGTCATAAGTTATCATCTAGAAGTTAACAGTGCTCACGCCAGACAATAGAAGTGAAGGCGAGGCTGCTGTTTTAACACACACGCGCTCACACCGTGTTCATCAGCATGGGTTAATTATGTTAAATATTGCTCAAGTGTAAACTGGTAAAATTCACGTCAAATCCCTGATCTTCTCGTTTATTCTATGCGGTTATAAAATGCGAAACACATCATTGACTCAAGCGATCTTTCCCTATGATGGAAGAAAGTGTGCCGGGATAAATTTAAAGGTATAAAGCACTGAAAATGTAGGACAAACTAGTGATAATTAGGTGTGTTCGTGTAGTACCATAGGAGTGGAAGGTCAGGTTGATGATTAAAGAAATGAAGAGTTAAGAGTGTGTATTAACTGAATTCCTCCTGTGCAGATCCTAATGAGACTGGTATAAGAAGACACAGGGAAACCGGATGTACAAAGATTTCCACCTGCAGTGAAACTGATTTTTAATTGGTAATGATGAAGATGAAACTCGCTCAAAAACCCGTTTCTTCCTCTCCTCCAGCAGCTAAGTGTACTTCCCTTTCCTCATTTTCCTCTTCGTTTATCATAACTCGTTCCGTACAGTAAACTATGCTACGCCATCTTCATCCAGTCAAATAGAAGCAGTAGATAAAAGATCTAAGCAAATACCAAATAAAATCATAAAGGAATACGCGGTTCTTTATCTTGGGAGTAATATTCTTATGAAACTCATCTAGGGTTGCTGGACATCCCATGTTGTAAAAAAAAAAAAAAAAAAAAAAAAAAAAAATACTGTTATGGAGGCTGCGAAAGCTCATTCATGATTGACCTAATATGCTACATTTTCATGGCAATAAAAAATGAGAAATTCCGTATTTTACCTTTCTTTTAGGAGTTTCACCCTTACAGCAACGTTATACATTTAGAAATATTTTCTCCGTGAGTAGTCCACACTGCTACATAAATTTGTGTAAACTCGTAGTCAGGAAGAATATAAATTGACTTAATACGTTGCTTAAACTTTTACGAATGGAAACAGTAAGCAATTCATGAATTACGGTCTATGAGTGATATAGGTATTATAATAAGCATAAAGGATATATTTAAAGATGGAGAAACGAAGGCAAGTTCAAGGAGAATGGAAATTCACGTGTCTCATATTAGTCAAAAGGTATGTGAGGAAAAGCAATGAAATAACAAGGTCCGGTCGTGAAGAAAATTAATAGCTTTACCAACGCTGTCATTTTATTATTATTATTATTATTATTATTATTATTATTATTATTATTATTATTATTATTATTATTATTATTATTATTATTATTATTATTATTATTATTATTATTATTATTATTATTATTATTATTATTATTATTATTATTATTATTATTATTATTATTATTATTATTATTATTATTATTATTATTATTATTATTATTATTATTATTATTATTATTATTATTATTATTATTATTATTATTATTATTATTATTATTATTACTATTATTATTATTACTATTATTATTATTACTATTATTATTATTACTACTATTATTATTACTACTATTATTATTACTACTATTATTATTACTACTATTATTATTACTACTATTATTATTACTACTATTATTATTACTACTATTATTATTACTACTATTATTATTATTACTATTATTATTATTACTATTATTATTATTACTATTATTATTATTACTATTATTATTATTACTATTATTATTATTATTATTATTATTATTATTATTATTATTATTATTATTATTATTATTATTATTATTATTATTATTATTATTATTATTATTATTATTATTATTATTATTATTATTATTATTATTATTATTATTATTATTATTATTATTATTATTATTATTATTATTATTATTATTATTATTATTATTATTATTATTATTATTATTATTATTATTATTATTATTATTATTAATCATGCTGCCTATCAGTTCCTTTGTATGCGCAAGCCGCGTTATCGTGATCGGGTTCGCGACACTGCTCCCTCCTCAAGGCTGGTCGTTCCGAACAGCACCATCGTAGCGGGTCAGACGATCCAAGTGTACCACCAACATCTTCCCCCGGGGCACCTTCTGGATGCGGTAGACCACGTCGTTAATCCTCTTCACCACACGGCACGGTCCTGGCCACGGCTGCTGAAGCTTCGGGCAGCTTGGTCCGAGTAGGGTAATACAACCAGACCAGGTCACGCTGCTGGAACCCCTGGCTATTGGCTTGCCTGTCGTATCGGGTATTCATGCCGTCGCTCGCCTTCTAGATGTTCTGATGAGCCATCTCATGCATGTCGTGGAGATGGTCCACCAGGTTCTCCACATACTTGGTTGCTGACTGCTTTGCGTCCGGGGGGGGCTTCCAAAGGCCAGATCACAGTGGAGGCGTAACTCTCAGCCGAACATTAAGCTAGCTGGCGTCATTTCAGTGGTGCCGTGCGTTGACGAGCAGTAGGTGAGCAAGAACAGTGGCACCTTGACGTCCCAGTCTCGCTGATAGCTGGCCACGACCTTCCTCAGGTGTTCCTCTAAGATCATGATGTACCTTTCAGCCATGCCATCCGACTAGGAATGTAGAGGTGTCGTGCGGGTCTTGTTCACCCCAAGCCTTTGTAGCGCCTCCTTCATTAGGTTGGACTCAAAATTGGTGCCCTGGTCAATGTGCAGCTCTAACGGCACTCCAAATCGGCAGAACACTTGCTCCACGAGGCAGTGTGTGATAGTCTTTCCTCCTGGTCCAGGATGGCATACACCTCCGGTCACTTGGTGAAATAGTCCACGACCACTATCAAATACTTGTTGCCTCGGTCGGACATCGGAAATGGTCCAGCTATGTCAACGGCGATCCGTTCGAATGGTGCTCCGACGTTGTATTGCTGCATGCGACCCCGGATTCTAGTTTGGGGGCCGCGACTCGCTGCGCACACGTGTCATTGACGGCATCACCTCTCAGCATCTGCTCGGACCCTTAGCCAGTAGTAGTGCTGTCGGAGTTTGTCGATTGTTCGGTTTGCTCCCAGGTGTCCTCCTAAAGTACCGGCGTGCACTTCTTCTAAGACCTCCGGGACCTTACTTTGGGGAAGTACCAACTGTTCTATCTGCGCCTTCCCATCAGGCGATTCCCATACCCGGAACAGCACGCCCTCTCTGATCCTCAGCGAGTCTCATTGGGCCTAGTATGACTTGTATGTGGCGCTCCTTGGCGCGATGTCCTCCCAGATTGGTCTTGTCCCTGCCTCCACTTCTCTCAAGATTGGCCCCAAGTCTGCGTCCTCCAACTGATCCCTCCTCAGGCCTGCCCTATCCCAGTCATCCGCAGGCATTGCCGTCATTACTCTGATAGCTGCGGCATGCCCCCTTTCTTTTTCACTTTTGTGCATTGGCCGCACTCCTCTAGGCAGGGTCTTCGGGACATGGCGTCTGCGTTACCGTGGCTCTTCCTTCTACAATATTCAGAGGTGAAGTCGTACTCCTGCAGCTTCTGTATCCAATGGGCTCTCTGGCCTTCCAGGTTCCTAAAGCTCAATAGCCAAGTGAGGGCGGAATGGTCAGTTCTCAGGTGGAATGGCTGGCCGTGCAGGTATTTGTGGAAGTGCTCCAAGGTCTTTACTGCCGCCAGTAGCTCTCGCCGATGACGCAGTAGTTCTTCTCTACCTTGGCTGAATAAGCGCTGATATCGTCTCAGCAGCTGTCGAACCTTCTCGAGCTGTTCTGCGTTCCGGTGGTTGGCTGCCCTCTCCAATAAGCCTTCCAGCCGGGGCCCAGGTGTTGCACCGTCGCCGGCTCCTGTGTCTTGTCGATTGCGGTTACGCTGACCCCGGGCTCGCACGTTCCCAGCTTCGTTCCGGCCTGGACGTCGTGATCGGTGTCCGCTAGGTTAAACAGCCTCACTGGCACCTCCTCTCAGCACGGCAACAATTAATGGCTACACATAGTCCGTGCATAGGCGTCTTCTGGCCCAGCATCATGTTCTTCGTTCGCTGGCCTTCCAGTCGACTCGTCATCACCACCTCGCTTCTTGGGGGGACAACCGCGTCTTCCTTTAAGATAACCCTACCAATTCCAAGGCACTCTTCCGGTTGCCGGAGAATGATCTTTTCTCCATTGAGCCGCAGGACCTTCCTGCCGACGTCGACCGTCGCCTCGTGGCTCCTGAGGGCATCCAATCCCAGTATCACCTCCTCAGCCACCTTCGCGACGAACAACCACTGGCGCACGGCACTCCGTTCCAAGGTCAACTTCAGCAGAGCCTTCTTCTCCACAGGCAAGGTGTGACCCGTCTGGTATGGCCGGATCGGTTTTCTCGACGGCAAACCTTTGGCCATGTCACGTCTGATGATGTTCATGGCTGCCCCGGTGTCTACGAGCACGCGGCATGGCTTTCCTCTCACCCAGCCGTCCGCGATAAGGCTGTCATCGATCCATCGGCTGACGGCGCGCATTGTCCCTCGAAGAGATGGTGTAGACGGAGCCGATGCGCTCCTCGCTACACCGGGCTTTACTCGTTCTTCCGGCTGATCTTCCTGGTGTCGGTCATCTTCGTAGTCATCGTCGCGGCCAAGTTGCTATTTGTAGCTTCCGTCTTCGTTGTTAATTCGGCCTGCATTTCTTCCATCTTCTCGGTGATGTTGTCGTTGTCCCACTTCCTGACACCAATTGTGACTTTGTGGGTTCGTAGAATTAAAATTCCGAGTTGCATATATTCCAGATGTTCTTTATTTCCGTAGAAATACACTGTTCAATTCTCACGTAACAACATTATGTGACATACGATACACAATCTACCCAGGTCGATGACCACACAAACAGCGTTCTGATTACATCTGTTTAGAACACTCCTGTTACGTCTCTCTGTTTTACGACTGACTCTTGGCGAGTCGTCGCCTTCTTAAATACTTCTTTGATAAATTCTAAATATTTCCGGAACAAATAAGAAATCGAATGTTCTGTACAACAATCAAGATATCACTAGAATGTTCCATACGGGAAACCTTATCTGTGCCGGCAAGTCCTTTATCTCGCACTATGTTTATCTGTTCCTGCATACTCTTTATATCTGTGCTGCCTATCAGTTCCTTTATGTGCGCAAGTCGCGTTTTCGCGATTGGGTTCGCGACAATAATGATTAGAATAGCTGCAGTGTCCTTATCTTTCCTGTACACATGATAGGAAATGATCTATGGAATTTTGGCCACATTCCATGTTCTCTCTATCGTGTTATTCCCATAAACAATTTGAAGTTTCGTTGCTTATTTTCCGGAGCAAATACATTCACATCTTTCAAGGTTAGGTTCACTTAAGTCAGAAAAAAGAAGTGACAAGGCTAAGCATTTGTTGAAGTGATATATTTCTTCTGTGATTTATATAGAGCTTGTTTAATTCTTCTACTCTCTAAAGTATAGGGATATACGAGAGCAAGTCAAATGTTATTTATTGATTAAATTACTCAGTCATGTTTTACAGCACCTGCAAATAGTCTAGAAAGTGGTTTGATATTGAAATAAGTAGGTTTCCATCTTTTATTCTATTTGTATGCTATAAACAACCAGAAATGGCATTTCAGTATTCCTTGGTCTTTTGTGTACATTAAGGATTATATTTAGGATTACGCTGTAGAAAATAAACAGATATAAGTACAGTTTGAGCAGCAAAGTACTATGTTTGGCAGGGTCCGGAAAAGAATAATGAGGCTATCACAGTGTGGATTAGGGCGGAGTTTATTTTCACCATTAACTAGGGTTTGTGTTTATATCGTACCCCTGCAGCGTGCCCAAGTAGGCCACCCATTTCACTTCTTAGAAACATGGAATATTCAGCCGTCTGTAGGACAAGCTTTTGGAAAGCTAGAATAACACAGAAAAATTTAATACATATCCGGGATTTGAACCTGAGAACTTCCAGTCTCCGTCCGTTTGCTCTAACCACTGAGCTACCATGGCAATATACCGACACAATCTTAAGTTGTTAGTGCGAGTAAGTAGGAGAAACCCTGGTTATGTTACTGAGTTTTTCGGTCTTATTTTACCTTTCCTAGAGGATTGTTGAACGTCCTGTCACTGTTCTACTTATTGTTAATGGGGCATTAAACGCCTTTTCTCGCCAGTGTTAAAACTAATTCCATAATGCATTAGCTCAGATACTGTTTCAGATAGCAGACTGAAATTCTTACATGATATGCAAATATATGGTTACCATTCAAGTCCACCGATCCACATCCATACAATTTGTTTGTTTATTAAGGAGCATTAGTTTCTTAAGTTACTCATTTTTACCACAATTTTAAGCAGTTACTTCTTAAATACATAATCAACCATATTACCGACACCTATGAACATCTGCAACCCATCTTAGAGGTTGCTTTCTTCATTGTGAAATGCAATTTAGCACTATCGTTTAGTTTCTGAGAAAACGAATTACTTATGTCATAAAATATCATCCCCGAAAAGGTTATCGGAGTAAAAGTGGTTCGCACATATTTGCAAAGAAAAAAGTCGCATGCCTATGCCACACAAACGAGATTCTGTAGCAGTAGTATCAGATTTTAGAGCAAACCTTCCCCTGAACATCGATCAACTCCACTCCGAGGTCAGTAGGATTTAGGTTTAGATCTTCTTTGATATAGTGTGGAATTGACAGCACAAAATACAAAAATGCCATTCATATATGAAGATGAACATCTGTTATTTTTGGGTGATTTTCGCAATTAGTGTCCCCTTAAATCCAAAGTACTCACATGCAGATTATGAAATCAATACTTCGCTTTCTACTTCAACCAAGATTTGGGCAACACTGTCTTATTCTCGGCTCCCCCCCTCTCTCTCTCGCTGTCGCTTTCTCTTTAATAGCAATAATCAAACTGTGATACTGGTACAAAATTTGCGGCCCACTGCCAAAATATATGCCACTTCACATTGAAATTTTAGGAGTGCAGCTGTAATATACGTGTATTGTACTGTTCCTCAGATCTATTAACATACAATGGATATGTTACAACGGCAGCAAATGTGTGTTATTCAAAAGTAGTATGTTTGGTCTTGAGTGATTTACAAAATGAAAGAGACGTAATTATGGAATGGTGTGGTAACATCGTTTAACACACACTGACTCACAAAACTAACTTAAATATTTCAAGAGAATTTGTATTTAATAGACAGTAAAATCTGCACCTGCGCATTCTCGTATTTCGAAAACAGCACCGTTACTTAGGAAAATATTGCAACGTGGTTGTGTGTTAGCTTTGTGCTCTAACGATTAAAATATCCAACTACAAACAGGCTTCCTTTAACTATTTTTTCTCTATTAGTAGATTCGCTTCATTTCGTTCACATTGTTGCTAAAAATCATAAAATAAATAGCCATTTAAGTTAATAATATAGTTATTTTGTACCACAGTATCAAACTCCTTATTGTTGCATCCACAAAAACGAATTATTTATTTTATGTAGTATAATATATAAACATGTTATTTGGCCCATAACAAAAATTACGCAAATATTTACGAAATATAAAAAGTACAGCTGCATAAATTCCAAGCTTAGAAAATATTTCAGAAGTTGGAATAAACACAAATCAAGAAACAGTTTTCAGCACAAACAAAGAATTAATACTTATGTTAGGATGTTAATTTACAATATTTCTTGAGGTAAGTTAATGCACCTGTAGGCTGTTTGAAGAAATCATGTGAATTAATTTAATGCTAAAATGAAATTAACCTTGAAATTTAAACACTCTAAAAGGAATACCAAAGTGTATTACGCAGCATATTTAAAAATAAAATTAAACCTAACAATAACTACATTATGAAAAATATAAGCACTTATATGAATTAGAAAGTGAGGAGGTGAATTGTTAGGAAAAATGTTTGTATTATTTGCTGCTACTTCTGGCAAGTTTTAGGGAGAACAAAAGGAAATATTTTTTAAATAATTTCCACAATTGAACTGAACAGTAACTGCAAATTATTTTCACATAATATCTAATGGCAGTTCTTTACGTTTTGGCAAACTAAATACTATTATCTACAAATATAACAATTTGTAGCTTAAAACTTCACTTATCTTGTAAGCAAAGGCGATATTTTTCCTATGAATTGTCCGGGATCGCGATTTCATGTAAAGGTTTTACATATCTTCAGCCGGAAACAACAAAGCTGTTGCCATCGTTACGAACGCTACATGTTAGTATGTTCTTGTCAGTACAACCAAAATCTGAAAATAAAACAAATTTAAAAATAGAATCGACTGCCGGTATTTCAAACTTCACTACGCGATGTTTGTTTTTTAAAATAAATACCTTTTTCCAAACCATTAAATCTATCGGACCATTTAATTGTTTTAATAAGCTAACTTCTGGATTTATTTCATGGTTAAATAACCAAACATGCTCTGTTACGCCCGATTTATCAGTCTGTTTATACTTAATGCTACGAAACTGTTCTTTCGCTATGGTTTCTAAATTAAGTTTTGTCTTTCCAATATAAACTTTATCATAATCGAAACAACTAAACTGATAAATACCAGACTTTTTATAATTGGGAATTTTATCTTTTTTAGAGAAATGCAATAAATTTTTAGTACTATATTTTGAGGAACTAAAGTTATGACAAATTCTTTAAAATATTTTTAAAAATGTTTATTAACCCAAGGATGGTAAGTAAAGCTTTTAAAATTATAATTGGGTAGAAATAACATTAACAGTTTTTTGAAATTTAAATTTTTCAATTTTATGTGTATAAAGTCGTTATTAAAACCATTAATTAAAGCAGTATTAATAACATGCTTATATTCTGTATTAAATTCATCTTTATTCAGGGGTATATTTATTAATCTATAAATCAAGCTATTGAAAACAGCAAATTTATGTGAAAAAGGGTTAAACTTTTACTTTATATGTAATTATCAATATTAGTAGAGTTCTTATAAATACCAAAGTTTAATTTATTATTATTTATTATTATATTTAGATTTAGTAAAGGAAGACATCCATTAATTTCAGTTTCTAACGTAAATTTTAAAGCTCTATCTTACAAATTTAGTAATTTTAAAGCATCTTTTATGACTTTTTATAGTATTTAAATACTATTATTTTTGCTTGCCACCTCTATGGTACACCATATATTCACCTTTCCCTGCAAAGACAAAGATTGAGGTATCCTTTACCATTAGGCAATCTTCTAGCTTTATTGTTACCTAATATCACAGCGAGATTACAACAAAGGCGAAAATTGCATCAAAAATAAGTAAACTAAGACATCCTTAACTTTTATGCAGTCTTGTAAATTCTAACTTATTGCCTAGTTTCATATATATTTTGTTATTATACGCATAATGATAATATTTAAAATGCACATTTTAAAAATTGGTACTGTATCTGCCATTTTGTTCTCTGAATTCTGCAGCTCGTCAAAGACAAAATCCTCTCAGTTATTCTACCTCAATAGAGAGGTCAATTTTAGCTCACCTTTTAGGGAAATGTTTATTCTCACTGATACGGCAGCGTCTATAAAATATATAATCAATGTGATATATTCCCTGGTATTTATTTCTCTGCCACGTACGTACGCGAGAAAATTTCGACAAGAAATTTCGCTGGAAATATATGTTTTGAGGTGTCCTGAATCCAAAAAAGGCACTTTATAGTTGCATGAGTATGTGTATATGTGTGACCTCTGAATGCCTGTGAACAGCATATCTCAAAAAACGAAAACACCAAACTTAATATTTAGGAGCAACTACTTTCAAGGATGCGACACAAATCCTTTGAAGAAAATTTCCCACCATAGACTACCCTTTGCATGGATTAACTTGTAAAGTCTTTGATTTTCTCAAAAATGGCTCTATCGATTCAGATTAAATTGCCAAATATTTAAAATATTTCCATGAAATAGCAATGTATATCTTGAACATGTATATTGAAATATATATCTTAAATTTTCTGGAATGTCCTAAAAGAACCTGTTAATTCTGAATAAATTTTTCACAACTGTAAACCGGAACAGTAAGAAAAAACTTGCCTCTTTAAAATACACGCTTTAGAAAAAGAAATTTCTTTATATTTTTGTTGCGCAAACTGCTTCAGAAATATTCCGTTAGCTGCAATTTTCTGCTGTAAATATTACCAACCTTCTCAGAAGCAATTGAAGATACCCAAGTAATCTTTTATTATGATAAAAACTACACTTCAATTCTGCTATTGATGTACTTACTTTGGCCTTAAGTAGTTTTAAAAACTAAGAGCTAATAAATGTTAATATAAATGGTATTTAAGAACTTAATATGTAAGATCCTGCAGTACGTTCAGCCTAATACAGTTTTGAGAAAATGGGCCACGAAATTGTAGCATTTAAAATTTACAGAGTCTGGCTTTTAACCCCCACATAATGACTATAAACATTTCTTTTGGCAAACGTAATCTTTTTTCCTTAATATAGTTAACTTAAATATAAATAGGTATATCACCACAATGACACCGATGTCGCTATAACGATTATGTATCATTGCTTTAGCCTTATGTATTGTCGAGTTTGACTTGAAGAAATGTAATAAGGATTCGAACTAAATTAATCTTCAATTTGAAAATGCCAAACCGTGATGCACATTACTAGAGTGAATTAAGCTACAATTACTAAAAGGTATTTAAAGTTTTATGTGACGTAAACGGTACTGAAAATGCAAAATATCTGTTGCTATCCCCCATGCAAATTACACACACAGACAGAATGATAGGAATGACAAAAGGAAAACGAAAGAAAATGCTACAAGCACCCTAAACAATCACAAAAGGCATAAAATTGAACCTTTGGTTTTCGGTTAACCTATTTCAATAGGTAGAATTACTGCATGATATTCGTAAGCAAGCCTTAAACAAGTCTTAAGCTATTAGTGGTAGTCAACAAAAAATTATATCGACGCATAAAGTAAATGCTGTGAATCAGTAAGCATCTAAACAGTGAGAATTTTGAGTACATTGCTACTTCGTTACGTAATTTTATCATTGAATAATATATCCTAGTGGACTGGCATACGAAGGATAAACGGATAGCGTTATTGTAAAATACTTCAAGTTATTCATCCTCGGAGAATCGTGAAAAAGGAACTAAGACCTGTCTTACGTTAACAACCATCATCAGCCAGCGCATGATAAGTTCATAGTTCCATTAATACATGTACTTTAAAATCAAATGCATTTTTGATAAGGGCGTTTTCTCTAAATTCCTCTAATACTGCTGAAACAGCTAGGAATTGTTACCTATTTTCCCAAAGTTTCTCGTGACTATGTTTGTAAAACACCATTCTAACGAAATGATAAAGAAACATGTATAAAAACATTTCTGCACTTTGATTAGTATTATGTAATCTAAGCTATGTTTAATTTCCATTAATTTCCTTTCATTCACATATTTTATAATGGTTATGATGTTTTCAGTAGTTGCCTTCTTCTGTGGGAGTGCGTGATAGTCAACGTCCGTTAATTTGTCAAGACTCACTGGCTAAAACATCACCATATATAATATTTTAGAAGAAACAATACGCTGTATTAACTTCGATGATGTCAATAAAATAACTTCTTTCAATGTAAGCAGTTCAAAATGAGGTACCTGAATCACTCAAATGTTCCCAATTTAGGACAAGTAAGTTCTCATATTGCTTCTTTTTTCTGAATTCTGGAACATTAATATACAAAACGAAAAAAGTAAATGATTTTTAAAATAATTTTCTTAAGAGCTGAATTTCATAGTATTCTGCAAATCATAAACTTTCGGATTAGGCTCTCATATTTTATTCATTATGTAAGGTTCACCAGCTTTTATTCGCTTAAGCATAATGTAGATTTGCAGATCTAAGAAAATCGAACATAGCTGACCTCGTAGCTCAGTCGGTAGAGCACCTGCCCTGCTAGAGATCCCGGGTTTGATTCCCGGCGGTGAGTGTGGGGATATTTCTCCGACCAAGATGACTCATCATCTTCCCCAGAGTCTGGAAGCATGAATGAGAGTGCGAATGTGTGAGTGATCTAATGATCAAAACTTAACGAATACGAGTTAACACCTTCAGTATGTTCCAAAGGAGAACGGCCGCCGCTATGACCATTGCAGTTAAAGGCGGGGTATAAATAGAATAAATAAAAAAATCAGGAATATCTGATTCAAGATCAACAGGGAAGTTATTAATTCTAGCATCCTTGGTTATTTCACACATTTTGATGTAGAGCACCAGTAGGTAGAGCACCTGCCTATCATTCGAGGGGTCCCGGGTTCAATTCTCGCCTGGGGGTGGGAATTTTTCTCCAACCAAGATAATTTCTCATCTTTCCCAGAGTCTGGAAGTATGAATGAGAGTGCGAATATGTGCGTTATCTAATGATTAAAGCTTAACGAATACGCGTTAACACCTCCGATATGTTCCAATGGATAACGGCCACCGATATGACCATTGCAGTTAAAGGCATGAAAAGAAAGAAAAAGGCGCGTTCCATGGATTTATCTCTGGTAATAGATACCTCTCAGATAACGCAATGATTACTCGACGTGGAGTAAACATCTGTCATTTGTGATTCCTGCGAATCCATTGGCTGAAGTGGTGCTTAGCACAGGGCTGGGAAGCGCGGCAGGTCCCCTCTCAGTCCTACAAGAATAATCTGCGTTATCTGAGAGATTTCTATTAACAAAGATAAATCTATGATAACCTTTCGAGCAGCGGGACTATAACAGTAAATTTATAATTTTATGTTATTAAATTCTACATTAATGCCAAGCAAATCTTTGTCATGGTTATCTTTAGGTAAGAATGTGTGTTGTAAAATTTATATAATAGTTCAGCTCATTTACATATTTTAAATTTTTTAAGAAAACCAAATAGCAAAATTCTGAAGGAAAAAAAACCGTATAGCTAGGAGGCTTAATATTATAATCTAGATGTTAAAGCACCTTATATCCGCGTCGAGGTAAAAGTATTTCGCAAATATAAGTGAAACACGTACACTTAGAGCATAATCATTGTATCTTAGTCCTTGAACTATTGTGATCCTTAGCACTTATGATAATGACGTATATGGGCTACGTCACGATCACAAGGTGCTCGACTTTCACTGTGAATTGCTCTGCATTTGTATTCGTGAGCTCGCCCATCCCACGTATTATGGATCCCAAGTCACGCCACATCGATAATGTTCCTTTGTATTTGCCGAGGCAGGAAAGCGAAAAGTTTCTTAATTAATGATGCGATTACATCATTTAACACCGTATATACGAATGAATAGAGACAAACCTGCAAGTGGTTCCAAAACGGCAAATAAATATTGAATAAATGAACCAGTTCCTGAGGTTTGGAATATAAAATTGTATATTGTAAAATAGATACAATTACCATTGCTATAAACCGTTCATTTATGGTGATAAGGTCCATTTAATAACTTTTACTGTAAGCCTGCAATTCACCACTGAAGTATCAATCATGGAAGGGAGGGAAAGTAGAACAATATAAATTGTGCATTAAGTTAGTCAGTCTAAAGTAATAATTCTTTATGGAACTGAATCAACGTCTCTGTACAGTTAAGCTTAGCTGTATAGCGGAATATACTTTAAAGAAAATCTGTCAGATACCTACAGCTGAGTTGAAAATGAAAAGGCTGGGGGTGGAGTGACTATTCTAAGTCATTTCTTTGTGTGCTTGCGTGCTTATTATATAATAAGCTGAACTTATATATGCACAATGCAGTTCTATTAATTAACCAAATCCTGCAGAAAGGTTAAACGTTTTAACTGACATCCGTAGACATTATTTCAGATATTTTATTGTCAAAATACATTCTTAGATTTGACAGCATGGGATAAAATAAGCAATATATTGGCACACAAAGTGAAACCTCAGCATGAAACTATAAAGATACATGACTTGACTATAAACGCGAGTTGTAATGATTTTCTCTGCTTCTGAAACTTTTATCGTTAAACAGTGCGTTTAACTTCTACCAGAACAAACAGGATTAAGAGGAGCTTCTACATCACAATAGAAATAACAATTGTAAAATACCATCAATGTTACGAAATTTCTTAGTTATGATAAAAGTAATATCATAAATCTGAGTTCAATACCTTCTTAGGGAAACATATGTTGCATATCTTAATAATGGCCATCAATGCACAACTTCAATATGTAACCGAGTCCGAGGTTATAATAGACTTTCAGGGTTTGCGTTATCATTATCAGTAAGAGATGTCTTAGATTAGTAAAAGGATCTATTAAATCTTTCAGCTATTCCGACGCTTACTATACATTTGAGGTCAGATGTTCCCAGTGAAATGATTCAAGATTCATAATGGACGTCTCGAACAGTAAGAATGAGATTGTATTTTAAAATACTCAGTATAGTTATAGGTTAGTAAGAATCGCCCGAAGGTATCTGTTACTTGATAAGTCATTCAAAGGCTCGGAAATTGGGACCTCTGTCTTTACGCTAGGCTATTTGATGTCAACAAGCAGCTTCTACAATCACAGAGGTCCGATCATTAACTAAACGTTGTGTTAGTTTTGTTTATGCTATATCTGTTAGCCCCAGTTAGGCGCAGGCACACCCATGTGACCGGATCCCAAGTCATTGTTAAGACTTATGCTATATCCCATAAGAACTGTTTCTTGTACAGAATTACTTTGTAGGATTTACGAATTGCATTAAGTGTATATTTTGTTTCTGTTTTTTCAGTGGTTACGGAGGCCAGCACACATGTATCACGTACGACGCCGTGAATCAAGCTTATCTACAGGCGAGGAAGAGGATCAGTAAGTAGTTTAAAAAAGCGAATTTGGTTTTAAAGATTTGAACAATACCATACTCAACATACAGAATAAAGAAAAACCTCGTAGATATTGATAATTATGAGCCGTAGCAATCTGTAAACAAATAAGCTAAGACGAAAGAACTGCTAATGGACTTCATGAAGCGATATCGCACATTACAAACTTTCCGCCATGTCTAATGTAATCCGCTGAAGTTAACAGCAATAGTCCCTAGATCATGATTACCTGTGGTTTTTTTATTTATTTTTTTTAATTTTTTTTTATTTACATCCTCCAACGTTAAGTCATATCGGACGATGAATGGAATGGGTGAAATGATGCTCAAATGAGACCGGGGTCCATGGAGCTTAGACTTACCCGACATTTGTCTTTCAGGATAAGGTAAAACACCGGAAAAAGCATTATCCAGGTAACCCACCCTGACCGAGATTCGAACTCGGGACTTCTTGAACGTGAGGCAGACATGCTACCACCACGCTACCGAGGCGGGCATTACCTGCGTTCATTAATGCGCTACTGTCATTATGATAGTTTACTATTTCTTCAACAAAGTTCATAGCTTTAAAGCTTTATTGAATACGCTAGTATCTTAGGACTGTTTAATAATTGATCCAACAAAGTTCATGGCTTTTCAACCTTTGACCTTAATGACTGTTTACTATTTGGTTTACAAATTTCAGAAATTCTCAGCCAAAGCTTTAGTTAATATGTCAGGATTCTTTGCTAGTTGATTCAGTAATTACATTGCTTGTTAATTAAATATTTATAAGTTTTATATCCCGGAGTAGAAAAGCAACATGTAAGCATGATATTTAGCAACAATAAGGCATCAGCCTACATTAATAACGCTTTGGAAGAAATTGGAAGCACAGGGAAGTAGAAGAAAGCAAATGTCAGTAAATAAGGCGCTTGAGAGTCAACTGCATACAATGCTATGTACTATAGACAACACCTTTATAAACTGGAATTTTTCATTGAATAATGAAAAGAGATTGATGTTAATTTTGTTGTTAAAGAAGTGAATATTACGCAGAGGTATACATACGCTATTGGGAAGTATAGTGATATAGTGGCTGAGCTCGGGATTGTCTGTTCTAATTTATTGTAATCAAAATTGAATGATGAAGATACGTAGGGATACATAGGGATGCTTAGGGCTGATGTGATTAAAATGAAATCAGTGATAATTCCTTAGTGTCTGGTTGGAAATGGCTCCAGTGTGGACCCACGCGTTACATTATCTGGTGTATGTAAGATGTGCGCTATTGATTCTAATAAACAATCTATATATCCATATATTATTATTAATGCTAATATCCCAGTTCAAATGGTAAATAACAAGCTTAAATCTCCCCTTTCAGCTAATATGTCTCATACTTCTTTGCTTTTGGAATTGGATTTAATATATATATTTTTCATTCTTTTATTGTATGATTCTTTGTTGTTTCTTTTTCGACAGCCATTGGTATGCCAAGTCTGTGTACTACTGAATATCTACAAAGTAATAATAGGAACTACTCTAACCTTTCTGGTTCCTCAAAGTGAATCTCTCTCTCTCTTGATACACAGCCTTTTGTTCTTTCAAACCAAGCCTCTCTGATCTACAAATAAGTAAGCAGCCATCAGTCAGAGGTCCTCTGCTGGTGTAGGAGTTTCTGCTGGCAGGTATTTAGTGCAGTAAATTATTTCTCTTTGTTTTTCGGTGCTTATTAATTAGTTCTTTTTATACCTTACATGCTTATCGACCAATATTGGTCTCTTGAATCCTTCTGTTTAACCTAATTTCTTATATTCTTAATGGTCAAGGCTCGATCCGTCATTAGCTCATTACTCCACTAGAGATAATTGTTTACACCAGACAGAGCGAAAGATTACTCGAGATTACTTTACTTTCTTTCTGACTGATAATTGACAGGACTTGTATTTGTATTTTACATGACAATAGTAGTATCCATGTTCATGATACAAGAATGCTTTACCGGTAAAATTAGTAATGTTATAAATTAATGATAGATAAACAATTGTAGTAAATACTTTCTACATACTAAACGCTTAATGTAAGGAACACTAGTAGCAATTTTGTCAGCAGATAAGGAGTAACCACCTAAGAAATTTAAGGGTTGATGAAACATAATGGTTTATAGGTCGGATTAGCTAAGGCAAATATGCATCTCAATGAACGAAGTCAACAATAAATCTAGTAGCCCAAGGTTCAGCTTATAGAGCTTAGTACATTCAGAAACCATGGAATTACTGAACACACCTACGCCACTCCTGAAAATTGGAAAGGGAAACAATGCCCTACAATTTAGCACGTCACAGAGTGAACCCTAGTGATGCAATGGAGTAAAAGCTTAATATTCGGTAATGTAGTGTAAGGTAAGAGTTTTGGTATGGTGGACATAAAGCAGGCGGCACTTAGGTTGCTAAAGGGCGTATATATCTAACATACGTGTCTTACAGTTTCACACAGGCGCTGTAGTGTGATCAACTATCCAGAGTTCGTAGGTCCGTTCGGGTTATCTCAAACATGGGGCCGACGCTTAGAATTTCAGCGACTCACTCCAAATTGCGCTTCTCGTATGCGAAGAATTGTTTTAAACCTTAAGTTTGTTGATACGTCAGAAGCTATAGGATTCATACTTCTGTAGTTGCAGCTATAAGTGCTATGATTCAGAAACTATCGGCAACTATTTTTAAAAAAGTCATTTACTAGCTTCTACTACACTTTCAGCTCACTTAACTAGCGTTGTCCATTCTCACACTCACTCACGTAGAGCCTGAGGCAAAAATCCTATAATTTACTACTGCAGAAGCTGTCAACAAATTCATCAAAAATTGAGATGTGAGAGACATCAAAAGTGTTGCACGTTGTAAAAGTTGCTATCATATTTGGGGGATGGAGGCAGGTGCTTTCATCGGTTCTGGCTAGAACTTTTTTCACACATTTGTCTTAATGACATATAGAAGCAAATTTGATAGTTGCACAGTGGTCACAACTATTCACTTTGGGTGCGGTTAGAAATCAGAAGCATTTAGTGTAAGCACACGCTGCTAATTGCCTTTCGGGATCTGAAGTATTGTGTTAAACGTCACATTAACCTCCCACTGTGAAGTTGGGAAAATAAAATAAGGCGTCACTTTCTCCCATTCCCATTATTGTTTCACAAGATTCTATTTTCATTGTAAGGAGCACACTAGAGTAAGGAGTCGTTCGCTTGTTAATAATATGGGCACACAATTATTCTCGTTTTCATCATTACATCATGTTCGCATTATTATGTTAATTACCTCTGAAGGTACATTGTCTCCTTTTATACAGTTTATAACCGCCTATACACCGTACAGTCCTTTGTTTTGGATTTTCCACGATTTTAGAGCATGAGGGTTGTTTATTTAATCTGAAAATCAGAGTCTACATTACAAAAAGACCTGCCACTGAGAATTCCGTTCTTTTGTTTTCTCAATTAAAATGTGCATGTTTCACGTTTCAGTTCATTTAGACTACCGAATTTGCCTTTCTAAACTGTACAGGAGGTTTCAAAATTAATGCCTATGGAGCTACTGAGTTGACTACCAACATTTTCACCAAACTAACTGCTGTACTAAAATGAAAACGCATCGCAGTTGTGAAACATTCCCTAATATCACTAAAATTGGCGTTCTATGACACATGAATTCATCAGTTTCACTATTACATAAACCTTAAGGCTGTTAGAAAACACAAATTTTCAAAAGTCTATCCGGTTCTTATCAAGATCAACGTAAACGAACAACTTTTCACATCACAAG
This sequence comes from Mantis religiosa, assembly GCA_030765055.1. Lineage (NCBI taxonomy): Eukaryota > Metazoa > Arthropoda > Insecta > Mantodea > Mantidae > Mantis > Mantis religiosa. The sequence continues at coordinate 159,761,372 of CM060950.1, forward strand.
AAATGTAAGACGCAAAATTGCCAAATGAGCAATGAAACACCAAGAATTATAAGTCATAAATAATACAAAGTAGTATTAAAATTAGGTAAAAATTAAATAATCAGCTACACTATCCGAAAGTTTGCCGTTTTTTAGTTAAAGAGAGGAAATTTGTACATGGCACTAAAGTCACTTTCTGAATTGGTCCGGGAAAAATTTCAAGTCCCCGTTACAAACCACAGTGTGTTACCGTGTTGGTTTTGCAATGGTATGACTGGATTCAAATACTTCTACAGCATTTCACCAACAAACACAGAACTAACGCATGTTGATTTGGAAGGGTGTGACTGGATTACATTGTGCAATCCAAGTCCCTGTACAATAATTACAGTGGCCATCTCATTTTCTAAGGGCAAAACTTGCAACGGGCAAATAAAGTACTTCTAACTTTGTGATCAAGATTATTTTATTTTTACATTTTACTAGAAAAGTGGATGATACATATTCATCATAAAGAAAATGAGCGTTGTCCTAATGGTAGAGGTTGTTCGAATTAGGGTTAAATTTTTGTGATAGTATTTCAATAAATAACGTTCTGATACGAACTTATGTTCCGAGACGAAACTTTTGTGTGCTGCATTAACAATCTTACGCTTCTATTGGGCAGTAATTTGATAGCAACTCAATTATTTGGGGTTTAATTACAACAGAATTAATTAATTTTGGAACATTGGCAAATTTAAATGCAAAACCTTCGAGGCCTAAACTTTTGCTTTTGACACAAACTTTCTTCTGCTTAAAATTAACGTTATATTTTCTTTACGTCACGAATAACGTTGCTGGTCCAGTAAATCTGAACATTGTGTGAGAAATGTCAGTTCATTAGACACGTTGTGGCCAGATTTTCCCCATTCCCTTTTTCGCACCTGGTGACTGCGGCTTTTGTTGTACATCAGATTGATTTTGTTATTGACGTCCTACAAAGTTAAGTCGTATCGGATGATGAATGAATTGGGTGAAAAGATGCTTAAAAAGCACAGGGTGCATAGACCTTGGAGTTACACGACATTGATATTTCTGGATAAGGAAAAACTCCTGAGAAAACCCTTACCCAGATAGCTCATTCTGAACGTGATTCGAACTTGTGATCTCCTGAACGCTAGGCAGACACGTAGCACGTATGCTACAGAAGCGCGACACCTGAGGAGTGTAGGGTGTGTTGAATACAGTAACTACTAGGGTCACGCATTTGAATCGCATCAGGCTATGTTGATTACAAAGAGTAAAATTGAGGTGGTGCACTATCGTTTTGAAACCACGGTTTTAAATTATATTAGTTCCAAGCCTTGCCGCAGTGCCAGAGTCAAACGTTTACAACGATGGCTCAGTGTACAAAATACAATACGAAATCTACTCAACACCCACCATTAGCCCCAAGTCTTCTAATTTGTATTTATAATAATACTCTATTAGTCCGAATATTAAAAATTGTATGAATTGTCGATCTGGGTGGTTTGTTCTTTACTTCAATCCAAAAACCACTTTCTGAATAACCCTTCCATTGCGGAAACTTGTGAATTAAAGACCGGAGTGCTTATAATATTCTTAAGAATGGAATTTTCTTATAATTATAACTACGTGTTGATTTTACTCAATCCATTTTCTTTCTTGCTTGTTCAGGATTTATTAAACTTTTTTCCTGCCTTCTTTCTCAATTAAATCTTTCAGGTAATTTGAAGGTTAATTCCTTAATTCGGAATGTTTACTATAACACAAAGTGACCTCGACCAAACAAATACTCATCTAAAGATTATTTATTATCTCACAGTCTTTTTCATTCTAACTGTGCCATTTACAGCACCAAGAACATCAGAGAATGAGAGCCGTTGGAAGATATTTTGGTTTGGAATGAACAGAATCAGTTACTGTAGCATGCAAATGTTTAGGCTTTACCTCCCTTTCTCAAAACTCTAATTTTTTGTATCCCATTATTTTTATTTATTATTATTTTTTTTTTTTTTTTACTTTTTTGTCAAGCTTCACTTTGTTCATTAGCTTTCATTAGGCTTTGGACGACTTCTTTCTAACTTGTGGTTTTTAAAAATGCTTCATTTAATGCCACTTCAAGTTTCGAAGCCTGTGAAAGCTGGCAGTTGGAACGGCCATTTCACTCCATTAAAATACAAAAACTAACAAACATTCCTCATATCCGAAGATGGTAATATTAGAAACATAAAAAATTAATCATAGAGGGCTATTTTAAGCGGTTTTTCCGCATTTAAATCACCTTATAATGAAAATTTGAGCCCCAATGAGCTTAGCTACATGTGTTGGTACGTATGTGTAATAACATAGTTTCTTATAATAGCATTCATATACTAATGTAAATTCTCATAATTGCATGGAACTTTACTTGATATTCGTGCTGAATGACATTTGGCAGAGAAACTTATTACGCGTAATGAAGTATTATATATACTTATATTTTAGTTACACTATTATATTGAATGCCTTAAAAGGAAATATTGTACCTTTCATGTTCAATATTTCGAGAAAAGGCTCCTGCGAGATAACCAAAATTCGAATATCTGACCAAAGAAACAAAATCACTTCACTGCAAATAAAACCGTCTGCATACATTAACTGTCACGCTAGAATATGAATGTTAATATCATAAATTATATTTTAATGGTGATTTCGTTCATTATTACAGGTATGTGTTTTACCTACCTATCGATGGCCTCGGATTAAATCGGAAACCCACCATTCTGTCAGATCTTTGAAATCGTGAAACATCGGTATCTGTGGCACTCATCGAGGCTGATTAGAGTAAAGTTGTGCACCAGAATTGGTTACCTGTAGAAGTTATGAAATATGCTGACGTAAACAACTATACATAATAGTGTATGTTTTATTCGTATTGGTGTCGCTAACTCAAAACAGTACTTAACATATCAGTGACTGAAATACACAATTATTTGGTAGTTGGTCCCGTCACGGATCGCAAATAGTACACCATTAATAGTATTTATAGTTCTGTGAAATAGTTCAGGCATGCAGACCTCGTTTACACTATCTAACCTTGAAGACATTCATTTCAAACACTATCGTCCCATTGGAAGCCATAAGATAAAACCAGATTATCTCTCGGTTGTGGTAAAAAAGATGCAATACTATATTTTCAGTATACACCATAGCAGTTTAGAATTCATGTAACGTTCCTTTACGCCCGTTCCTATCAGTTATGCTTCCGTCCATGTGAGTGATTATATTTTACATATTCTATGAACTATTGGACAAATGAATTCAAATATGAAGACCCATGTCCTTTGTCACTGCTTTCTTAACAAACAAAAATGATATCTGTTTATTTATGTCTAATTGCAAATAAATATTCACACAATAAACTTATTAGTCATTACATTATTAAATATATGTATTTAATTCCTTACGAATCAAGGTGACAAACTTCCCTTTTATTGCATTCAAGTCTTTATACATTGTGAGAAATCCATTCATATTTTATTTGGAACATGTAATATTATAACAGCTATGTAATCATTAGAAATATAAAGTCTCAATTGTACGCCTTTCTGTGCAGGTTCATTTACGTATGTTTATGCTCAACTTAGGCACAAGAATTCTCTTATCATTTTGCCTTCAGTTGATTCAATTTTCATGTTCCATGCTCTTCCATGAACAGAGTATTTTACTTTACGTTTTGCAATGCTGCATAATGTTATATTCGCTTCTTTTGTTTAAAATATGTCAACAGCAATGAACAAAGGAAGTGAAGTGAATGAGAAAATGGCTAAATGATTTGCAGTTGTTTACATTGTAATGCCTTCTACTCCACGGTATTTTGTTTTATTGTCAAGGAAACTTCAACGGCAATTTATTTTCAAAAGCCACTGAGCTGCGCTGCGGACCAACAGTTCCACGCATTCGGCTCTGTTCGAAGGAAGAGTAGATAGAAATCGCTACTAGGCCTGTTTAATGTTAGTCTAACAAAAAACCATACAATATAGAAACTTGGTCATGGGATTGGAGGTGAAGTTCTAAAAAGTATGACATTTCTTTAAATTAACCAATTTTCCCCGTCACCGGAAATTTGTTTGGAATGCTAGAGATTCGATATGTATTTAAGTCGCACCAGGCATGTTACACATGATCGTACTCGTATGGGTGTGTTTCCTGGAGTAGAAGAGGTAATAAAATCAAACCGAATCCAAAGTATCAAGTCAAGGACACTTCCTGCTATTCAATCTGGATACAGGTGGTTCCGTTCATCTGAACAATAGCTGTAAATGTCAACAAAACAAGTTCGTAATGTGCCTATTACAGCATTTTATACTCCGTTAAATCATCTTGTTTTTAGTTCAATCACGAATTTATATTTCTGTAGTGAACATCATAATAAATATTAGAGTAGGATGCAATGATTTAAAATGTATCAGTAAGAAATTCTAATCGATGATATTTCATTTCAATCAACTTTGAAGCTAAACGATCCCTTGCAGATTCAGTTTCACTCTCTTTCAGCTCGGTGTTAATAAATAATGCAAGTTGTTAGATAAATTCATACAAAGCTTGGTTTTGAAACAAAGACAAGAAAGGCAGCACGTTTGTCTAACATGTAAAACGTCTAATGTTTACCCTGTGATGGAAGCGATTTTTTCGCACAAAAACATTTCGACACTTATAATAAGAACACTGAAATGCAATAAATAAGTTTTTTAATTTAATGAAATAATTGCACAAATTCCTAACAAATTGGTTATTTCAAAATCAATTTAAAAACATATTCTTCCAATATTGATTCATGTTGCAATTGTTGAACTGAGCAGAAATATTGTCTCAGAAAAAAATTGAAAATAAAGTAAATTTCAGTAACATATTCTCTACAAATTAAATTAATTTCAGTTCACTTCATTCCACTTTGAATCAATGCACCGAAATATCTTAAATACGTTAAAGAAGCTTAATTTTCATCATAACACGAGAGCCCAATTTCCTGAAGATATTGATAGGGTGAAAGTATTCCATTTTTATGACTCTTTTTTCAGCTTACTGGCTCTAGCATTAGGACTGAATTTCGTTATAGATATCAATGAACGCCACTCACCATGGTTTCACTTTTATTTTCCCAAGATCTCACCAGTGAAATGATTTGTCAGCTTCAGAAAAAGTAATTCAGCTACAAGAAATTTAGGTATTCCAACATGATACAAGTCCTGCAAAATTGTGGAGAGAGAGAGGGGGGGGGTTCAAAACATAAGTGCCAAATCATAGGGCGGCATATTTTCATACAATAGTGTTACTTTTCTTTGGCTGCTGTCCAACAACTTATAAGTACAACAAATCTCGTTTGTGTTGCAGATGTCGCACAGCCCAAATCTCCAGTATGGAAAACAGAGGAGATAGCCACCGTGGGAGAACTGCTGCTTGACATTTCCATCAATCTTGCAAAAACGTGAGTATTGTCAAATAGATTCATTTAACATAGAAACGCGCAGCGAGGCATTTACACACTATTGTCCAGGAAACGAAGACATACATTTTTAGCTCAAACATTTAAATGCACACTCAATACACAATATAAAATATTTATAATATTGCGAGGTGTTCCGTTTTGAAACAGTTAATTCACTTTGTTTTCATGACAACTTCACTTTTTTCCGTTAACGAAAGAGACTGAACATGTTACACGTAGCAACAAAAACTCGCTCACAAACACTCCCGTTGACTTACTCAGTCACTAACTCACTCACGTACCTACTCAACTCAGAGGATCACTCAACTTCCGAGAGCACCCATTCTGCAGTTCCACACAGCTCATGAACGTCCGAGACTGCAAAACTTCTAGAAGATTTTAGTTATCTGGCGATGTTTACACTGGATGCATGTATGTCTTATCCGTTTAAGTTCCGATTGCCCGACACCTATTCTCTGCAAGAGCCACTGTGTCAGAATGTAGAAACCTACAACTGTAGAACAATTCAATAGTCTTATCAAGCACTGAAATAGGAATTAAATGTGAAACTAACTACAGTTATTAGCTTTCTATTTTTTTGTATGTGGACCACAGCGCAATATATTAGCCGAACTTTAATTTTTGAAAATGGTAGCTACGGAAAGCCACATTAGGTAATTATTTGGAGGACGGCGAGTATAAGAAAAGACTGTCTTTACTTATTTATTGACACTAGCGTTTTGTTTAGAGTCGTATTGGTTGGTTTGGGCCACGTGTTTTCTGCATCATTCTGTAATAATATCTTCGGCATTTTCAGTTTCTAACATACATTTAAGCTTGATTTCTAAGCATTATCTTTTTAAGGAGTATATGTATTTTTTGCAAAACTACTTTGGACTTTGCTTCTAGCCAGTATAAGCCAAACTTCTATGCAGAATGCGATGGTTTACTTGATATTTCTGTGTTACATTTCGAAATACGTGTCCATTCTGTTTTTTAATACTAGGTGAATATTTAATTTATTTATGTGTTACAAAGGTTCACAATAGAACTTCACTTTATGGGGGAATTTGCTGAGAATATTCATTATTGCTTTGTTATGTGGAATGATAATGGTGCTACCCGAAATTATTTACCTTATGATCATTTACACACAAAGCAGGAAAGGTATTTTATGCAAATAGATACATGTTACTCCATCAAATATATTACCCAGAATCATCTCTTAAATATTTTAGTACTTACAATCGGAAGATAAAAGGAATATGCCCATTTCGATAAGAAAATATTTAGCAAAATATTATTCAATTTAAAACTCATAATTGCAGCAGTAAGGCTACCTTGATACTTGATGTTTAGCTTTTTCTGTCTAAACCTTCATTAAAACCTGATTTTAAAAATAAAGGTAGTAATAACCTCATGTAGTGAAGATAAACTCTCGCAGAAATGTTGAACTTTGAGGTGACCATTCATCACACAAAGAAACTGTGTGTTTCGCTTTTAAAAAGGCCTAAAGTAAAGCAGCTTACTTAGTAGAACAGATATTTGCTCACATTTCTGTAAATGAGATCTTCATAATGATTGCAGATAAGCAAAGCATGGCATAAACTGGTGCCATTTTGTACATTTACTGTTGGGGTAAATAGCTTGGAGTTATATTTAAATAACTAATTGTTCTTCTCTGTCTGAGAGATAAAGCAATAAAGATACCATACAAAGGTACTTAGAAATTAATTCTCCTCTCTCATCTTCTGAACTTCAAGGTTAAGCAAGAATATCTTTGTTGGCTTCAACCAGACAAACTTTGCTTCCTTGGTTGCAGGATTTTTTATGTCAATCTGATTTATTTCCCAAGCTTCCTACTGTTTCTCCAAAGAAATGTTTCGTACCTTTCCCCTTATTATATTATTTTCAAACGCCCCGTGAAGACAGCTTCTCCAGAAGAGACCCGTAACAGTGGAGACAGCATAAATGCATCAAACAATACTGCAATAACTATAAAACTTCAAGCTAATAATATGGTGAATAAACATCCATATCTACTTGCCAAAATTTGTAACGTTTACTGCCTTGAGGTGCATCTTTTTCATCCATTAGGTGCTCTTACATAAAAACAAGGGGTTTATAACTTTCAAATATTGACACCAAACTCGAATCCTTACAATTGAAAAATTGTTTCAAGAAAAATATTAAAAGTTTAGGTGAAGAAAACCCAATACGAAAACTGGTAAACACATTTGTAGTACAAATTAATGTAGTGTACTCCAGTGACAATCAAAATCATAGTAATTGCAATGAAGAACGGTGAAATGGAAGCTCAATCACCTTGTATATTAAAAACTTATTTTTCTGTTAAAAAAGCTGTAAATGATTGGTGTATCCTTTCTCCATCCGATGTACGTGAAAATTTATAATATATATTCTAAAACAATAATTTGTGTTTCCTTTTCTTTTCCCATCTCAGGATGGTGTAACTGTTTTAATGGCTTTGGGCCAAACCTTCTTCCACAACATCTTTATGCCAACTTTCACCGCTGTAGGTCTCCAAACAACGTAAAGTGGAATTATTTTCACTTTCCCTGTTATTAACATGAGTCACTATTGCAATTTAGAGCTCTGCTAAGAAATTAATTGAATGTAGACCGCCGTTATTTTTTTTTTCAGACACATTCGCTCTTCAAAACCAAGTGATACTGATATTATTTTTCTGATACCATAGTGTTTGTCTGTGGTACGTTTATCACCAATCTCTATAGTCCTCTTTGTCATTCGGCTGCATTAGCATGCGCCTTAACATTCTTTATTTTCTGTTCTCACTGTCATGCAACCAACAAAACTTATGTATTTTTCTTCATCCTGTTACAACTTCCTTTACTGCAAATTTTACCTATCTACCAAGTAAACGAAAATATCATGGATAGAAAGGAGGAATGCAGTAGCACGCTGTTCTTTTGTCTGCTTTTCTAAGACGTGCTTTTTCTTCTGATGTGATTGGCTGCTTCGTTTAAAGAGCACATTTGAGCAGTTTGCCTTTCCACATTTTTATAATGTTCTTCTAAAATAATTTGACAAAATCTGAAACCCAAGCTTATTTAACTTTTTCGAAGCTGCACTGATAGTTTGCGGTAGTCCTGCTGCATGTTGCTAAGTTTTCCCTTCCTAAAGGCGGACTAAGAGTTCTTTCCTTCACATAGAAGTGGATTAATTAGGCTCATTAGAATCATTAACAAATTAAATATCAGGTCGCACACCGTTCCCGCGTAGACATTATTTTCATATGAAGACAAAATACTCTTCTTTCTTTATCAAAATATACAACTAGTAAACCTAACCTCCTCCTTTTACTTTCCGGATTACTTCCCTTGGTGTATCCCTACTTATTACAATAGGGTAGGTGAGAATATTACGGAGGGGATTCGGTACGTCGACCTGACTGGACCTATAGTGCCTATGACCAAAGTGGGGATCTCCGGGAGGAAGCATGAGCCGAGAGGAGACAGAGCACGGCCGATATAAGGAATCACGGCAGTGCAGAGGGCAGGCTCCCTGCCATTGACCAGTTGGAAACTCCCCGGCAGGCCATACCACCCGCAGGAGACCGTCCTTCAGTAGGAGAAGTGTTTAGCAGCATATCATCCTGCCATGCAGCGCCGAGACTCCCGCCGACACTTCTATCCCGAAAAAGACCATCAGATGAGAGATGATGTGAAATGGTAATGGAGATGAAATTGAGGGACAGTAAACACAGGGAAGTAATTAATTTATCCAGTATCCTCCTGGCGACCCGGAAAACTCCCGAAAAAAACCCAGGAGCCAGGTAGTTCGGCCACGGGATGCAAACCCGGACCTCTCAAATGTGGACCACAGACAAAACCGCCTGAGCCATCCCAATTGGCTGCTTATTCAATTAACATTGGAAATAACCTTATCATACATTCGTTTCTGCTGTGGACAAGGTATCTAGTATCTAAGAGGTATCTAATCTTCGCAAAAGTACTGTAGACTCCAGCGAATCCTAACCTTCCCCCTCCTACCAGCGCTGCCGAATGTGGTACACGCATCTCACGAGCCTGAAGTGAGAAAATTATATTCATTAATTACGTTCGGATAAATATTTGAAAATGACAGATGCCAGTCTAAAAATAAGAATGAATTTTATTTTCTGATCATGACTGTACTAAAATCCTGTCTCTACGATACTTAGAACACGAGCGATGCACGTTTTATCTGCACATGGTTATGGTAAACATCCATCTACTCAACAGAGATAATACTGAAAAATAACACAATATCTACCTCACAACCATTTTCTCAAGCATAAACAGTGCACCTGCTTTGAAAATAGAAGTCACGCAGTTTGAAACAGACTAAGTCAATGTTTAGTTTGTTTTCAGATTAGTGGTGTGTTATTTTGTTAATGTGAACGGCACCGTCAAGTCGTGTGTCGAACTCGAGCTGAAATATTGCCAATATTGCATTAAATATTTTTATACACATATCTTTTCTCCCGTATTTGTGATCCGAGTGCTCGAACATGTCCCTCGAAGCAGGGACAAGTGATTTTTCGATCAACAAACGTGAAGTGATTCATTCCCAGGACATAAAAGTTATATTTAATGTGAACAATTTTTCGAAAGCTTTCCAATTCAGAATATAGGTCAATTGTAGATTTTTCAACAACTCATCAATTAACTGTGGAATCTTGTTATGTAGTTAGTGTACACACAGTGTCTAGAATTTGTAGTGAAGTAGCTTCATCCTTAGAAAAAGGGAGCGTGTCTGTATTTGTACCTCCGGAGAAGACCCATAAAGTTGGAAAGGGAGCTACTGCATTGAAATCAGTGTTTGCTATTCCAGCGCTGTGACGTGTGCCAAGGTAAGATTTTAATGTTTCATAAACATTTTATGCGTCGTTTATTTACGGGAAAAATAGCAGAACTTTTGCTGACGTGTATAACGTGCTCTTACGTACAGAACATCTGCCGGTATACGCAATACGCTTGGCAACAGCGCTCCGCTTGAGCATTGGCCAGCATTCACATGCCTTTTAGCTTCTGCGAGCGGTATAAATACAAATACAATTCCTAAACTCCTTTCACTGACAGCAAATATTCTTTTTTTTTTTTTAAATATCGTGGAATGATTAACCCTGCCCCTTGACATACTAATCAATACCATCCGTTGTATTAAATAGCAGATATGCGTTAAAAGCGGTCATGGTCAACAGTTGCGGTAAGCAATAAAAACGTAGTATACTTGACATACCACCACAGCACTATTTATTTACACTGATCAGATTACAAGTATTTGTGGCCCGTGTAGAGATCTACCGCAAGAGTCTGAAGATTTGGAAACAGGTGACAAATCTAGGCGAGTTCCCCAGTGATATAAGATATAATGAGTACGACGTCACGAGACACCTAAGAGGTCAGGGATACCTTGGAAATGACCTCTCTTGCTGTCCATTTAATGTAGGTCAACGCAAATACGTAATTTCGTTTGGGCTACATTATTTTTATGTCACGTTGTGCAAGCTACGAACTGTGTGTCCGTCACTGTGAGACTTGTGTGTTTCTACATTCATCACGTGACAGGCAATTCTGGTTTGAACAATTGACTCAACTAAGAAAAGAAATTAAGTTAACGAATATTAATTCCATAGGTCAGAGCTGCAATAGTTTCCTTGTTTACATTCTTCTTCTTCGTCTTCTTCTTTTTCTTCTTCTGATTCAAGTATTGTGTGACCCTCATTCCAAAATTTAGTGGTAATTGACAGCTGTATAACTAAATCTTTGTTAATGAACAACAACAGCACAATTGATGGTTCCCCTCCTCAGCAAATCTTTCTTGGTTATCCCCAAATCTTTCATAAATAGAAGTCAACAAAATTCCGTTCTTAACCAGTTTCACATTCCTTAAATAATCGTGTATTTGTAATATGTTAATGGTTTCCGGACGAAACCAGCGTGCATAAATGCATTAAGCTTGCCTACAATACCTTCGTGTTTGTTTATGACACTTCGTACTCAGTGTCTATAATTATCCATCAATATAATAGCCCACCTCGACAGCGTGAATGGTAGCGTGTATACCTCACGTTCAAGAGGTCCCGAGTTTGAATCTCGGTCAGGGTGAATTATCTGGATAAGTTTTTTTCCGAGGTTTTCCCTTATCCTGAAAGACGAATGTCGGGTAACTCTAAGCTTTATGGACCCTGGGCTCATTTGAGCAGCATTACATCCATTCCATTCATCGTCCGATATGACTTAACGTTGGAGGACGTAATTTACAACAACAAAATCAATATGATACTATTAGTTTTCCATTTCCTCCCTTTGATATCACATGTTATCTTAAAGGAAACAAATATTGTTTAATATAGATGTAATATAAAATGTGTTCTTATTCTCAGAATTGCCTAATTAACATATTTCAATAAGTTTAGAAAAGTAATATCTGTTATTAACCTTTGTTCCTTTGTACGGAATTTAAATCATAAGTGAGTGATCAGCCATTACTGTATTTTTGTAAAACAATACTAAAGTAAACTAAAAAGAGGCACAACATTCCACTGAACATTTTTTTTATTTATCCAGATTTATGAACCCTATTTTACACAGTGGTATATTAGGGTTAGAGTTGATACATAAAAATACACAATTTTAACAAAAATATTTTATATACTAGAAGGAAGAAAATATGTTATAATCTGATGCATATTAATTTAAACTATTTCAGACGTTTAAACACTGAGTTTATAAACTTCATGAAAGTGGTATTTTAGGGTTAGAGTTGATACATAAAAATACACAATTTTAACAAAAATATTTTAAATACTAGAAGGAAGAAAATATGTTATGTTCCAGTGAACATTATAAATTTAAGGAGCCAGACGATGACAATCAAAATAACACTGACAACTTTTAACTACTACATAATAAATTCATAAAGGACAAATTCAAAGTATTCACTTTTAGTAACGAACTAGGTACTATTTGAACCAGAAAAATTATACAGCTATAGGTAGCAGTGAGCCCAATTTAGGTATGTCAGTTTTATATCCGTATACAATATGACTGGTATATATCTTTGGATATACAAAGATCTTTGGAACTTTAATAAATCGAAACATTAATTTGCAATAAGTTGCAATACACCAACCACTGTCGTTTCTGCTTTTAACAGTCGTTGCCACTTATTCATAGCGCATTGTTTGTTCATGTAGTTTGTCCCAACACGTACACGGAACGTTATTCTTTGAGCTACAACGACGGGCAAAAGATAAGAAGAAAGCAAAGCAGTAAGAATAATAATAATTACTATTTCTTCCCTATATGGTAGATAGGCTACACATTCTGTTTCAGAGCTCCCATACTCTTGATTACCCTCTCCTAAAGGGTTAGGCTACATGGTTCCAAAATCTCTTGATTATCCTCATGTACTAAAAGCGGGCGTTAAACACTACACATTTCATTTCATTTCAAAATGTTTCACTCTTACCATGTTTACCATTAGCGTCCGCTGAGTATTCTGGTTACACACAAAGCCCCAAAACTCCTTCACGCATATTTACTAACCCTTGAGTAGCGTTTAACTGTTTCTGTATTCTCTCTCTTAATACCTCCCCTGAATAATTAGGTGACACAATATGATTCATAATTCCTGTGCTCTTATTTACCCTCCGATGATTAATTAGTCTACAATCTGTGTTTCAGAATTCTCTCGCACATCATTGTACTCACTTGGCTATTTAGTCTACAATCTGTATTTCAAGGTTCCTCATCTCGTCATTATACTCACCTGAGTATAAAGTCTACAACGTATGTTTCAAAGTTTCCGTGCCCGGCATAATGTGCATTTGAGCAGTTAGCTTGTAACCTAAGTTTTAGTATTATTGTGCTCATTTTATACTCTCTTGAGTAGATAATCTACAATCTTGGAATCTGATTTCCTGTACTCATCATTATCCTTACTTCCTTACTTCCCGGTAGACCACTTAGGGTTTTCAAATTTGAGACAACCACTTATGGCGACTTACTATTGTAAGTACTTAATTACTTAAGTACTTAAATAATATGAGAACCCTAAGTGGTCTACCGGGAAATATAATGAGTCAATTGGAGAATTTAATGTCAGGAAGGCAAGTTGACCATGGTAGCTCAAGGAGTAGAGCAACTGGACGGAAACCAGTAGATCCGTGGTTCAAATCCCGGCCATGGCATTGAATTTTTCAGTTGGCTCTAATTAATTAAACAAATACTGTGTTGCATTTTTTCCCTGTTGGTCCACACTTGTGCGGCATGTTTATATTATACACAGTGTTTCAAGCCAAATTTCTTGTTTATGCTTCCCTTATTTTATATTTTTGCTGTTTGATGTGTTATTCCATTTTGTTGTTATCTATATATAATACCATATATGAATAATTGATTATATCTAATGCTACTGTCGGAGATCTCATACAGGTACTTCGTATAATTATCTAATCTTGTAATTCAATGTTATTAGCACGCCAATTTGGACTATACTATTTAATGCAATCTTTACATTGTAGGTTATCTCCGAATGTCTTTTATAGCGTCCAGGCTATAGTTCTGTAAATACTTCTTCTGTCGTATTGTTGATATAACTGACAAATTTGACACTATAAAATGGTAAACTGAGATAAACTGTTGCTTAAGTTAATCATAACTAAGATGTTTACTCTAATTATGTGCAATCCGTCATTACCACTGGCATAGTATATTTATAGCACTGGTTTCAATTGCTCCATTGTTTCCAATAAAATTTCTTTCTATCGCTCAGGGCATTAAATATTCTTTTACTTAGCGGTTTATCTCAAGGCTACTTTTGGGATTACTCAAATTTTATTGTTGGTGGGTTATATTAATTTTCGGAGGGCAGTTTTCGGAAAAATTGTAATATTACCTAAGAAGTTATTTAGCTTTGGTATGAGCACCTTTAATTTGTATGTGTGTGTGTGTGTGTGTGTGTGTGTGTGTGTGTGTGTGTGTGTGTGTGTGTGTGTGTGTGTGTGTGTGTGTTAGTATTTGACTGAGACATTTAATAATCCTACTGCGAAGCTTTAGAACCTCCATATCTTCTATGTAATAACGCTGTCTCTTAGAGTTTTATAACTTAGGAATAAGCTAAATAAAGTGTAACACCTCACAATATTGAGTCAACACAATGCATTAAACAGCTCTTACCGTATTTAACATTCAATAAAAGTTGTTCGATGTCAAGATAATAGCAGTTGCCATAATTCCATCTTATTAACCATAGCATAAATGGAAGTAAATAGAATCACCTTCTCGTTAATTAGTTGTTTCAATACAAGTATTTCGTCACTGTAAGTTATCCACATTGAAAGATACTATTTTTGTTGTAAAATTCCTTCTGCTCTGCTGAAGGCTTGTTTTGATGTTCCAGTTCATAAAATTTCCATTGATGTGTTAAAAAGTAGTTAGTTACCTTTTACTGATTTATTGTTTCACTATGCTATTTCTTTAGCTTTGATGGTTTTCCTTATTTCACATTTCCTTTCATTTGTAGCTTTAGAACCACTTTACCTATTTTATAAGCATTACATTTAACAACTTTCCAAAAATTTTCTTGTATTTTTAACGTGCAATCTTTTGTCATTCTTTTAATGAAACTTTGTCTATTGCTTATTCAGGAATTACTTTACAGGTTAAGAACAGTTTATTCCGGGAATGCTTTATAAACCTAACGCCAACAACTCAAAATGCGCCAAGGCGTTTATCTCTCTTTGACCAATTCGATAGTGTTTGTGGAGCATTAACGTTCACCTCACAGACTCCACGTACACCAAGCCCTCCACTTCTTACGCGCTCCTCACTTTGAAGCCGCAGAGGCTGCAATTTGTGACGCTGATTTTTTTCTTCTTCAAAAGAGTACTTCAAATGAAGCCTCCCAGATGCTCAAGTTCAGAAGATAATAAGAATTCTGACATCTTTTACGATGTCAAGAAAGGTGCATTTAACATTGCACTACAAGAAGTTTGTTACAAACGCAGTCACTGACGGTGAAAAATAGATATAAACCCTTGTATTTAATTGCATTTTTATGTTTATGAATATTTCATTTAACCTATTGCAACAGCAATACCATCAACAGCGTAGCTACTGCTTCCTTTAAATTTACCAAAAGCATTAATGAATTTTCTGACAATTAGCTCAAGTAAAACACCAGAACCCTCGTACTGATAGAAAGGCAACTCAGCGGCTACAATGTTCAGGAGACCTTTTGCTAGATGGCGCTTTTCTCCCAGTTATTCAGTTTCCAGGATATCCTTCGATTTATTTGGGATTTTCCAAGTTACTGATCTTTAAATCCTAGTTGGAAAATGGGTTCCATAGCTTAGAAATAAACGTTATTAAAAACAGTAACAAAGCGGAAAATGTATAAATCAAAGTAATTAATTGCATAAGTAAGTTAGTTTTTAGCAAATTCAAAATCCAGATATAATTATGTATTGGAAGAGAAGTGCCACTGTAGCGCACTGTTTTGTCATTGCAGCTATGGACTCAGCTATGAAGACATCGAGAAAGGACTACCACTGATCGATACATCCAAAACCCTGATCAGAGAAGTGTGTCCTCCGTTCCTCGCCAATGTGGAATGTCGACCCGGAAAATATCGACGATACGATGGCTTATGCTCAAATTTACAACATCCTACATGGGGAGCCACAATGACGCCGTTCCAAAGGTAAATACTAATAATTATTTATCGGATGATTTTAATCATAAATTTTATATGTAAATGTTATTTAAACTTCAGCATCCTTATGCTGACACTCTAAGCTAAACACTGGCTTGTATTAATTCTTCAATTTATTGTTTGCTTTGCATATCGGAATATAAGACTTATTTACTTTTCTTTCGACCTAACGCACAAAGGGCGCAGCTTCTTCATCCACGTCTATCGATGGTTGTCCATTTCAAGAACTAATTGCGTATTAACGAATTAGCTGTAGCAAATATCAACAGAATATATTTTGCAAGAAATTCAACAAGTTTGATGCTTCTTCTGTACTCTATTTTTAGTCCGCCTTACAAGTTACACACGTTCGGTATATGTAACTGTTGATTCTTTAGTAGTATAGCCAGTAATTTGTCTCAACCTAGAACATAGTATTGCTTTATCCCTCTGAATAGTCAGATTACTTCGTAATACATGAAATCATAGAGTAAGCTGTAGTTCTAAATGTACATTTAATACAGAATGTCTTTAATCGGATTTGTTGACAATTTCTTTGCTGACAGCATAAACACTTCTTCAATAAACCATTATCAGAGAGTACTATCATTCAAATTATAATATTTAAATGGACTAAAAAACTTATGGATGCTTAATGGTAGCGAATACTAAGCTACGTTTAGATTATTTTCTTTTGATTAACATTTAATATTTATTTATCACCCGTGGTGAGCTTTTAGATAATTTATTAAAGGTACAGGAATTCTAAGTGTGTCCGTTGTGAGTTCCATAAATATTCAAACCTAAATCTTGGACATCAGTTTCCTTCAGTATAAGTTTTAAGAAGTATTGAACACTGTTCAATTAATCCTCAAAGACATATCAAATTAAATTGTCTATTACTGAGTGTAGCTCGTATGATTTAGGACTCTGTCATTAATCATTTAGTCCCTAATCCATGTCCAAGGTCATTTAGAAATTTCATAATAAGCATCCTGAATGACAAAAGCAGAATATAGGTAGCACAATTTTAATGTCACTAGTTTAACATCTACAGAAAATGCACATTTTACAAGACAAAAAATATCTCTCTGAGATTGATTAATATTACATGTGTAAGATGTTTCACGTGTGTTGTGTTCCTAACTCCACACAATTGTAGCACTTTCACTTGTGTTGGCCGTGGTGCTGCTCGGTGTACTCTCTCTTCCAACTAAAGAACAAGCTGCAACTTTCAACTTAATATCTGAGATTCATTCTTAATGTTTATCCTTAGTCGTTGAAGTAACTTCTATATCTTGACGCTAAACAGATGTGTTCCACGGTTGATCTGTGTACCGTTTCTTCATACATTTGTAAATTTTCTGAGTGGTGTTCACCGGTCGTGTGTAAAGCGCTATAATTTTTAAAACAACGAACCTGGAGCTGACTTAGTATGGATGTTGATATTGTCGTAAAACAAAAGCAATGAATTATAAATGGAGCAGAACAGAGCTGATATTTGTCACGATGATGGCAGCGACGTCCTTCAGAATTATTTTATGTGATGTTTCGCAAATTGCATCTGCATTAATACACTTTCATTGTTAGGTGTGATTTCAAAGGAAGTAATTACTAACGGAATATTCAAAATAGATAGCTAATAAACCAAATGAGAGCCTAATTCGTTCTAATCTCCATTTTTGTTTAAAATATACAGATAAGAATGACACACGGTCTAAAGGTGCAAATGAAAGCTTATAGCCTTCATTTCAGAAAACACATTAGCTATTAAATACAACCAAGAAGTTAAAATGCAGGTGGATTAAGAGGTAACACAGTCTCTCAAAGATAACGTATAACCAAATTGCAAAAATGTACAAATATTACAGATAAATAAATGAATGAATGAATAAATAAATAAATAAATAAATAAATAAATAAATAAATAAATAGATAGATAGATAGATAGATAGATAGATAGATAGATAGATAGATAGATAGATAGATAGATAGATAGATAGATAGATAGATAGATAGATAGATAGATAGATAGATAGATAGATAGATAGATAGATAGATAGATAGATAGATAGATAGATAGATAGATAGATAGATAGATAGATAGATAGATAGATAGATAGATAGATAGATAGATAGATAGATAGATAGATAGATAGATAGATAGATAGATAGATAGATAGATAGATAGATAGATAGATAGATAGATAGATAGATAGATAGATAGATAGATAGATAGATAGATAGATAGATAGATAGATAGATAGATAGATAGATAGATAGATAGATAGATAGATAGATAGATAGATAGATAGATAGATAGATAGATAGATAGATAGATAGATAGATAGATAGATAGATAGATAGATAGATAGATAGATAGATAGATAGATAGATAGATAGATAGATAGATAGATAGATAGATAGATAGATAGATAGATAGATAGATAGATAGATAGATAGATAGATAGATAGATAGATAGATAGATAGATAGATAGATAGATAGATAGATAGATAGATAGATAGATAGATAGATAGATAGATAGATAGATAGATAGATAGATAGATAGATAGATAGATAGATAGATAGATAGATAGATAGATAGATAGATAGATAGATAGATAGATAGATAGATAGATAGATAGATAGATAGATAGATAGATAGATAGATAGATAGATAGATAGATAGATAGATAGATAGATAGATAGATAGATAGATAGATAGATAGATAGATAGATAGATAGATAGATAGATAGATAGATAGATAGATAGATAGATAGATAGATAGATAGATAGATAGATAGATAGATAGATAGATAGATAGATAGATAGATAGATAGATAGATAGATAGATAGATAGATAGATAGATAGATAGATAGATAGATAGATAGATAGATAGATAGATAGATAGATAGATAGATAGATAGATAGATAGATAGATAGATAGATAGATAGATAGATAGATAGATAGATAGATAGATAGATAGATAGATAGATAGATAGATAGATAGATAGATAGATAGATAGATAGATAGATAGATAGATAGATAGATAGATAGATAGATAGATAGATAGATAGATAGATAGATAGATAGATAGATAGATAGATAGATAGATAGATAGATAGATAGATAGATAGATAGATAGATAGATAGATAGATAGATAGATAGATAGATAGATAGATAGATAGATAGATAGATAGATAGATAGATAGATAGATAGATAGATAGATAGATAGATAGATAGATAGATAGATAGATAGATAGATAGATAGATAGATAGATAGATAGATAGATAGATAGATAGATAGATAGATAGATAGATAGATAGATAGATAGATAGATAGATAGATAGATAGATAGATAGATAGATAGATAGATAGATAGATAGATAGATAGATAGATAGATAGATAGATAGATAGATAGATAGATAGATAGATAGATAGATAGATAGATAGATAGATAGATAGATAGATAGATAGATAGATAGATAGATAGATAGATAGATAGATAGATAGATAGATAGATAGATAGATAGATAGATAGATAGATAGATAGATAGATAGATAGATAGATAGATAGATAGATAGATAGATAGATAGATAGATAGATAGATAGATAGATAGATAGATAGATAGATAGATAGATAGATAGATAGATAGATAGATAGATAGATAGATAGATAGATAGATAGATAGATAGATAGATAGATAGATAGATAGATAGATAGATAGATAGATAGATAGATAGATAGATAGATAGATAGATAGATAGATAGATAGATAGATAGATAGATAGATAGATAGATAGATAGATAGATAGATAGATAGATAGATAGATAGATAGATAGATAGATAGATAGATAGATAGATAGATAGATAGATAGATAGATAGATAGATAGATAGATAGATAGATAGATAGATAGATAGATAGATAGATAGATAGATAGATAGATAGATAGATAGATAGATAGATAGATAGATAGATAGATAGATAGATAGATAGATAGATAGATAGATAGATAGATAGATAGATAGATAGATAGATAGATAGATAGATAGATAGATAGATAGATAGATAGATAGATAGATAGATAGATAGATAGATAGATAGATAGATAGATAGATAGATAGATAGATAGATAGATAGATAGATAGATAGATAGATAGATAGATAGATAGATAGATAGATAGATAGATAGATAGATAGATAGATAGATAGATAGATAGATAGATAGATAGATAGATAGATAGATAGATAGATAGATAGATAGATAGATAGATAGATAGATAGATAGATAGATAGATAGATAGATAGATAGATAGATAGATAGATAGATAGATAGATAGATAGATAGATAGATAGATAGATAGATAGATAGATAGATAGATAGATAGATAGATAGATAGATAGATAGATAGATAGATAGATAGATAGATAGATAGATAGATAGATAGATAGATAGATAGATAGATAGATAGATAGATAGATAGATAGATAGATAGATAGATAGATAGATAGATAGATAGATAGATAGATAGATAGATAGATAGATAGATAGATAGATAGATAGATAGATAGATAGATAGATAGATAGATAGATAGATAGATAGATAGATAGATAGATAGATAGATAGATAGATAGATAGATAGATAGATAGATAGATAGATAGATAGATAGATAGATAGATAGATAGATAGATAGATAGATAGATAGATAGATAGATAGATAGATAGATAGATAGATAGATAGATAGATAGATAGATAGATAGATAGATAGATAGATAGATAGATAGATAGATAGATAGATAGATAGATAGATAGATAGATAGATAGATAGATAGATAGATAGATAGATAGATAGATAGATAGATAGATAGATAGATAGATAGATAGATAGATAGATAGATAGATAGATAGATAGATAGATAGATAGATAGATAGATAGATAGATAGATAGATAGATAGATAGATAGATAGATAGATAGATAGATAGATAGATAGATAGATAGATAGATAGATAGATAGATAGATAGATAGATAGATAGATAGATAGATAGATAGATAGATAGATAGATAGATAGATAGATAGATAGATAGATAGATAGATAGATAGATAGATAGATAGATAGATAGATAGATAGATAGATAGATAGATAGATAGATAGATAGATAGATAGATAGATAGATAGATAGATAGATAGATAGATAGATAGATAGATAGATAGATAGATAGATAGATAGATAGATAGATAGATAGATAGATAGATAGATAGATAGATAGATAGATAGATAGATAGATAGATAGATAGATAGATAGATAGATAGATAGATAGATAGATAGATAGATAGATAGATAGATAGATAGATAGATAGATAGATAGATAGATAGATAGATAGATAGATAGATAGATAGATAGATAGATAGATAGATAGATAGATAGATAGATAGATAGATAGATAGATAGATAGATAGATAGATAGATAGATAGATAGATAGATAGATAGATAGATAGATAGATAGATAGATAGATAGATAGATAGATAGATAGATAGATAGATAGATAGATAGATAGATAGATAGATAGATAGATAGATAGATAGATAGATAGATAGATAGATAGATAGATAGATAGATAGATAGATAGATAGATAGATAGATAGATAGATAGATAGATAGATAGATAGATAGATAGATAGATAGATAGATAGATAGATAGATAGATAGATAGATAGATAGATAGATAGATAGATAGATAGATAGATAGATAGATAGATAGATAGATAGATAGATAGATAGATAGATAGATAGATAGATAGATAGATAGATAGATAGATAGATAGATAGATAGATAGATAGATAGATAGATAGATAGATAGATAGATAGATAGATAGATAGATAGATAGATAGATAGATAGATAGATAGATAGATAGATAGATAGATAGATAGATAGATAGATAGATAGATAGATAGATAGATAGATAGATAGATAGATAGATAGATAGATAGATAGATAGATAGATAGATAGATAGATAGATAGATAGATAGATAGATAGATAGATAGATAGATAGATAGATAGATAGATAGATAGATAGATAGATAGATAGATAGATAGATAGATAGATAGATAGATAGATAGATAGATAGATAGATAGATAGATAGATAGATAGATAGATAGATAGATAGATAGATAGATAGATAGATAGATAGATAGATAGATAGATAGATAGATAGATAGATAGATAGATAGATAGATAGATAGATAGATAGATAGATAGATAGATAGATAGATAGATAGATAGATAGATAGATAGATAGATAGATAGATAGATAGATAGATAGATAGATAGATAGATAGATAGATAGATAGATAGATAGATAGATAGATAGATAGATAGATAGATAGATAGATAGATAGATAGATAGATAGATAGATAGATAGATAGATAGATAGATAGATAGATAGATAGATAGATAGATAGATAGATAGATAGATAGATAGATAGATAGATAGATAGATAGATAGATAGATAGATAGATAGATAGATAGATAGATAGATAGATAGATAGATAGATAGATAGATAGATAGATAGATAGATAGATAGATAGATAGATAGATAGATAGATAGATAGATAGATAGATAGATAGATAGATAGATAGATAGATAGATAGATAGATAGATAGATAGATAGATAGATAGATAGATAGATAGATAGATAGATAGATAGATAGATAGATAGATAGATAGATAGATAGATAGATAGATAGATAGATAGATAGATAGATAGATAGATAGATAGATAGATAGATAGATAGATAGATAGATAGATAGATAGATAGATAGATAGATAGATAGATAGATAGATAGATAGATAGATAGATAGATAGATAGATAGATAGATAGATAGATAGATAGATAGATAGATAGATAGATAGATAGATAGATAGATAGATAGATAGATAGATAGATAGATAGATAGATAGATAGATCGATAGATAGATAGATCGATAGATAGATAGATCGATAGATAGATAGATCGATAGATAGATAGATCGATAGATAGATAGATCGATAGATGGATCGATAGATAGATGGATCGATAGATAGATGGATCGATGGATAGATGGATCGATGGATAGATGGATCGATGGATAGATGGATCGATGGATCGATGGATCGATGGATCGATGGATCGATGGATCGATGGATCGATGGATCGATGGATCGATGGATCGATGGATCGATGGATCGATGGATCGATGGATCGATGGATCGATGGATCGATGGATCGATGGATCGATGGATCGATGGATCGATGGATCGATGGATGGATGGATGGATGGATGGATGGATGGATGGATGGATGGATGGATGGATGGATGGATGGATGGATGGATGGATGGATGGATGGATGGATGGATGGATGGATGGATGGATGGATGGATGGATGGATGGATGGATGGATGGATGGATGGATGGATGGATGGATGGATGGATGGATGGATGGATGGATGGATGGATGGATGGATGGATGGATGGATGGATGGATGGATGGATGGATGGATGGATGGATGGATGGATGGATGGATGGATGGATGGATGGATGGATGGATGGATGGATGGATGGATGGATGGATGGATGGATGGATGGATGGATGGATGGATGGATGGATGGATGGATGGATGGATGGATGGATGGATGGATGGATGGATGGATGGATGGATGGATGGATGGATGGATGGATGGATGGATGGATGGATGGATGGATGGATGGATGGATGGATGGATGGATGGATGGATGGATGGATGGATGGATGGATGGATGGATGGATGGATGGATGGATGGATGGATGGATGGATGGATGGATGGATGGATGGATGGATGGATGGATGGATGGATGGATGGATGGATGGATGGATGGATGGATGGATGGATGGATGGATGGATGGATGGATGGATGGATGGATGGATGGATGGATGGATGGATGGATGGATGGATGGATGGATGGATGGATGGATGGATGGATGGATGGATGGATGGATGGATGGATGGATGGATGGATGGATGGATGGATGGATGGATGGATGGATGGATGGATGGATGGATGGATGGATGGATGGATGGATGGATGGATGGATGGATGGATGGATGGATGGATGGATGGATGGATGGATGGATGGATGGATGGATGGATGGATGGATGGATGGATGGATGGATGGATGGATGGATGGATGGATGGATGGATGGATGGATGGATGGATGGATGGATGGATGGATGGATGGATGGATGGATGGATGGATGGATGGATGGATGGATGGATGGATGGATGGATGGATGGATGGATGGATGGATGGATGGATGGATGGATGGATGGATGGATGGATGGATGGATGGATGGATGGATGGATGGATGGATGGATGGATGGATGGATGGATGGATGGATGGATGGATGGATGGATGGATGGATGGATGGATGGATGGATGGATGGATGGATGGATGGATGGATGGATGGATGGATGGATGGATGGATGGATGGATGGATGGATGGATGGATGGATGGATGGATGGATGGATGGATGGATGGATGGATGGATGGATGGATGGATGGATGGATGGATGGATGGATGGATGGATGGATGGATGGATGGATGGATGGATGGATGGATGGATGGATGGATGGATGGATGGATGGATGGATGGATGGATGGATGGATGGATGGATGGATGGATGGATGGATGGATGGATGGATGGATGGATGGATGGATGGATGGATGGATGGATGGATGGATGGATGGATGGATGGATGGATGGATGGATGGATGGATGGATGGATGGATGGATGGATGGATGGATGGATGGATGGATGGATGGATGGATGGATGGATGGATGGATGGATGGATGGATGGATGGATGGATGGATGGATGGATGGATGGATGGATGGATGGATGGATGGATGGATGGATGGATGGATGGATGGATGGATGGATGGATGGATGGATGGATGGATGGATGGATGGATGGATGGATGGATGGATGGATGGATGGATGGATGGATGGATGGATGGATGGATGGATGGATGGATGGATGGATGGATGGATGGATGGATGGATGGATGGATGGATGGATGGATGGATGGATGGATGGATGGATGGATGGATGGATGGATGGATGGATGGATGGATGGATGGATGGATGGATGGATGGATGGATGGATGGATGGATGGATGGATGGATGGATGGATGGATGGATGGATGGATGGATGGATGGATGGATAAATAGATAAATAAATAAATAAATAAATAAATAAATAAATAAATATAAACAAACAAATAAATAAATAATTGCAATTATCTAAAAAGGTCATTTGCTTTAATACGCATCTCTGCCACTGATGAATATCGGGAATAGTTAATTCGGAAGACTTACGTAGCCTATACTTCCAACCCACGAACATCCTTTCCATATTAAAAATTCGGTTTTATGAAGAATATGAATGAAGCTGACTACTGGTAGCTTATCTCAATGTTTCTATAACGTATAACCAGACAATCGCAAATTTAATAACTCACCAGCCATATACAAGCAATCACGTCGCAACACAGGGGCACGCACAGAACGTTTATGTGCTATTCAACGTATTATCTTATGTTTCAACTGAGGTCTTTAGTGGAGCTGTATTGAGTTTTAGAACAGTGTTAAGCACATTGTTTTGTTTTCTAGTTTGATTGGAGGAAGCAGTGAGGTAGATGTGCATAGGGAAATTCTTGGCGCGTATTTTAACTTGAAAGGGATATTCAGAAGGTATAGTTTGCTATACCAAGGATCTAATTTAAGTGCTGCAGACTGCACGTTTCATTCTTGAACACAATATAAATACATATAAATACAAACACAAATATATATATATATAAATGATCAAATTTGACATCATAATTGAATGGCTATAAAATAAGAAAAAGGATACCCGGGGAGGATAATGAAATACGGTTAATTAAACAATTTGCCAATCTTCGCAGATCTTAATTCCGGTAACATACAGCAAGCACGCAATTAGATGTTTTCGTAGGGTATCATATTTACCGTTTTATGATTTGTCAGCGGTGGTATATCTTTCCATTTTAAGGTGCCACAGTAAGTCCAGCGTGTCTTAAAGCCTATTTCATGGTCTAGGGTATCCTATAAACCCATAAGTCTGCATGCTTTTACAAGCGGTTTACACAGCACAGAAGTGCCATTGCACGTATACCTGAAGGTGGAGATCGTTCATACATTAGATTTGCTGAAACGTACAGGCTAAGGGTAACTTGGGGCGGTACTGGCTTGACATACTAAACGGCTTTTCTAAGCAAAATCACCATGATCCCCCATAACACTATACCCACGCTTTAGATCTTGCCTATATATGCGGATGAGAAGTCATTTCTACCTTGCCCATTCAGTCAAGTTTAAGTACTAGTTTCTGTTTGTAATGAACTTTGTACAATAACCAAATTATTTTAATTTAACTGTCTTCTTATTGAACACCTACACACTCGTCTGGTTTATCTTGAAACTTGGGAATCAGAGAGAGAGAGAGCGCGCACTATTGTCTGCGTTGTTGTAGGTAACTCATAACTACCTAATACCACATGTGACCTGTCGATTCACTCCGCGTGATTATATTGTAGCTATCCTTTTAATACTTTCAACAGCAGCGCTTTAAATACTACTACAGATGACAGAAGTATAGATTAACCATCCATTAGGGGCTTCTTGGAGGATCCCGGCAAACTGCTCCATTGTTATTGGATGCGCGATTACACCCGCCATCTTCAAAGCCAGGCTCGATTCAGAGTCACTTTTTTCAAAATGTATGATTAAATTGTCCAACATATCAATTAATCCATCTTTTGTCCAGTACATTTCTTCTACCGTCTTCACATTCTCACATCTCTCCAATTTTCTTAGTCACTTTTAGTGTTGCATTGCGGAAAATCTCACGTACATCTCCTTCTTTGAATTTCACATTATGTTTCAACACTTCTGCTTTTATGTGTGCCCATATTAGCTCGATAGAATTCATATCACAATGATATGGAGGTAAGGTATGTCCATTTAATTCAGTTATGTAGTACATTGTATACCGTTTCAACTTATCTTAATTTCTCTTATTTATGTCGTACAACACGGGTTTTGATGCCATATTTACATTATTGCCACATTTCACTGGCAACATAAAGCACAGTTCATACATAAGCAAGCCTTTCAGTGCTTGGAGTACCTGTCGAGACTTGGCAGTCTCGGAGAGCAGTGACAATGTTTTAATGACATTTGTCACCCTCCTTTGTCACAGGGAGTTGTAGCGCAAAGTAGGTCATGTTTCAAGTTAAACCAGACGAAGCTTTATTAGCTCCTCAAGCGGAACCAAATTTGGTACTAGTACGACATTCATGTTCCAGTAGCCTTCAGATCCCATGTTTACATTACTATACATATTTCGGGAGATTTAGTGCAGACATTTTTGCTTATGAAATTATCTCCGCACATGCTAACACCAAGGACCCTGAGTTCGTACCATGCAAATGTACCCATTATCAGCCACAGCAGTGCACGTTGTAATAAAGGGCTCACCTTAGTAAGATTCAAGTGTAATATATCTTAATGTGAAGCATCCCATCCGGCAGGTATCAAACTATTACATTTGTCTAGCACCCACTTCCATATCCCAGCTTTTCTGGAACATACCATCACTTGATGCAGAGGTGAATCTGCTGCCGAGCAAATAGGGCACCTTAGGCAGCTAGCCATTCTGTGGCGATACAGTTTGTCTGCCGTTGGAAGAGCTTCATTTACAATTTTATATGTCACCGCTAACCATTTGGTGTTCAGTCGCTGAAGGCCAAAATATTTCCACATGCGCTGCCAGGGCAGCTGCGGATATTTTATCTGTACCTGCGGGGTAATTCTAACTGCTTGACGAAGACAAGCATAAATATTTTTCACTTTGCACTTATCACCATTTATTGAGTGCTTCGGGGGTAACCGCTCCAACGCGTAATAAGTATCTCGTAAAATCTCGGGTACCTTGTCACGTTGTCCTTGGCGCCAAAAATCCATGTGAGTGCGTTGTATCATTGTGTCCACGGTACCACTCTAGTTATTCAGGGAAGCAGAAGCTTTCTAATTATCAAGACTGGAGAGCCACCTCTATTAATCCCCAGCCACCTTGCCCCTTCGGGAGGCGTAGTTGAGCCCGTGCAACACGGTATATCTACCCTGTCCAGATGAAATTGCCCAAGATTTGTTCTATACTCTGGCAATGCCGCTTTGTTGGTCGTAGCACGTGTGCAAGGAACGAAATCCTGCTGAGCGCGAAAATTTTACAATATCGTATACGTTGAACCAAATTCAACATCCTGAGTTTCTGCTTATACATCATCCCACACAATAAATTAATCCGGGTCGTCCAGTTATATTCCCTCATGTCCGTCTCGCTATCAGGAAAGTAGACCCACAAAATCTTCGTACGCCGAACCATAGGTATTCCTAAGATGGATGTGTCCGGCGGATCTTGTCCAATGGCTAAAATCTCGGATTTCCGCAGTTTAAATGTCATCCCTGTCGATCCCTCGTAATCCTGTAAACAATCTCTTAAACGAGGACTATCTTGGGGGGTGGTAACTATTACCTTAATATCATCTGCGTAAGCCCTCACAACAATTCGCTGCCCATATACCTCAAGTCCAGCAAGAGTGGATTGCAGCTGTTGGAGTAGTAGGTTGACATACAGGGAGAACAGCATCGTGGACATGGGACTTCCTTGTCTGACTGAGCCTTTAATCGGTATAGCAGACGTTAAATAGCCATTGCCGAGCAATTTTGATGAGGCACCAGCATACATAGCGCGAATCAGGTTGCAGAATTTATCAGGCACTTTTAAGTCCATCATACGTCTCCACAAAATCTCCACAAACCGGCGATACACAATAGTAGTACCGGTACCTTCCAGCCCAAGATTCGTCTCGTACTCGTAGCCATATAAGAAATCCATATTATCAATATTCACCTCCTGCAAAAAGCAGATATCTATGTCATGATTTATCAAGAAGTTCCTTAACAGTTGCTGTTTTGACCACATGTCGCAGACCATTAACATAAGCGAAGCCCAGATTGAACAACTTTCGGCATTCAATGGGCAAGGAACATAGCCTTAATGATGCCAAGATTTCGAAGAGCCATGTGCCACTTTAATATCAGTTGAGCCTCCGTGAACAATGCCTGGGCGCGAATCCTCTTTGGTAAGTTTAGTTGAACGTAGTTCTTCTTCAAGCTCATCACCGTCATCCACTGCCGGCCGCTTGCCTGAGTCTATCTCTTTGGCTTGAATGGGAATCGGTGGACTCCCCATCAGCTGTAGCACGTGCGGTGGTTGCTGTCCTGGTAGGATACCTTTCACTTCCATTTTCCTATGCTGACTTCTTAACCGAGGGTCGCGACCCGACAAGGCAATGCCAAACTTCTGCCTTAACTGAGCTATTTCAGTAGCAGACACGTCTACCTCTTCATCACAAACAACCTCCATACCTCCGTCCCGAGAAACCTCAGATGGAGCAGTATCAGCAGATCTTTCAGGGGCATCCTGTCTCAACCATATGCGTGATATCACTGGTCACTGCGGACTTTTCGGACTCCGCCGGTTCTCTCGTCAGCTCCACTACTACCGGACCATTGTCTGCCTGTAGTGCAGGTTACTCCGACTGTTGGACTTTTGTGGACGTACCCGTCGAACCTGATGCTTGCTCTCTACCGACAGCAGCAGCATATGTGCTACTACCTGCTGCCGCACTGAAGGTCACTGGACGATTGCGTGGGTTTATGGGTAGCCTCGTGGCACGAAGGGGGCACTCAGCTTTCAAGTGGGTAGTGGCATGACACAGATGACAAGCTTGCGGTAGACCGATCTAACTGATTGCAACCAAATAGGTATCGATAACCAGCTAGTGGGTATGTGTCATTTTAGTCGCATCTTCACAGCAATCACGCCGTTGTTAGTCGGAAGAAGATACTGGGAGCTCCATTGCTCTCTGCGTATGTCATACACTGTACCGTATTGACTCAGCTGCTGCGACAACACAGCGAGGGGAACCTCCGAAGGCAGATTGAACACTCTAACATTCACTGTTTGCTGATCACCCGGTGTAATGCCTAACCTTGCCGTTTCTCCAGAGGCGTAGGTAAATTTTTGCTCATCTTGATAACGGGATAGGAGATTATCGTACAATACCGCCGAAATCACCTTCACATATATACACTCCTGGAAATGGAAATAAGAACACATTGACATCGGTGTGTCAGACCCACCATACTTGCTCCAGACACTGCGAGAGGGCTGTACAAGCAATGATCAGACGGGCGGTACAGCGGCACACTAGGAACCGCGGTGTTGGCCGTCGAATGGTGCTAGCTGCGCAGCGTTTGGGCACCGCCGCCGTCAGTGTCAGCCAGTTTGCCGTGGCATACGGAGCTCCATCGCAGTCTTTAACGCTGGTAGCATGCCGCGACAGCGTGGACGTGAACCGTATGTACAGCTGACGGACTTTGAGCGGGGGCGTATAGTGGGCATGCGGGAGGCCGGGTGGACGTACCGCCGAATTGCTCAATACGTGGGGCGTGAGGTCTCCACAGTACATCGATATTGTCGCCAGTGGTCGGCGGAAGGTGCACGTGCCCGTCGACCTGGGACCGGACCGCAGTGACGCACGGATGCACGCCAAGAAATTCGGATCCTACGCAGTGCCGTAGGGGACCGCACCGCCACTTCCCAGCAAATTAGGGACACTGTTGCTCCTGGAGTATCGGCGAGGACCATTCGCAACCGTCTCCATGAAGCTGGGCTACGGTCCCGCGCACCGTTAGGCCGTCTTTCGCTCACGCCCCAACATCGTGCAGCCCGCTTCCAGTGGTGTCGTGACAGGCGTGAATGGAGGGACGAATGGAGACGTGTCATCTTCAGCGATTGAGAGTCGCTTGTGGTTTGGTGCCAATGATGGCCGTATGCGCGTTTGGCGCCGTGCAGGTGAGCGCCACAATCAGGACTGCATACGACCGAGGCACACAGGGCCAACACCCGCCATCATGGTGTGGGGAGCGATATCCTACACTGGCTGTACACCTTTGGTTATCGTCGAGGGGACACTGAATAGTGCACGGTACATCCAAATTGTCATAGAACCCATCGTTCTACCATTCCTAGACCGGCAAGGGAACTGCTGTTCCAACAGAACAGTGCTCGTCCGCATGTATCCCGTGCCACCCAACGTGCTCTAGAAGGTGTAAATCAACTACCCTGGCCAGCAAGATCTCCGGATCTGTCCCCCATTGACCATGTTTGGGACTGGATGAAACGTCGTCTCACGCGGTCTGCACGTCCAACACGAAAGCTGGTCCAACTGAGGCGCCAGCTGGAAATGGAATGGCAAGCCGTACCACAGGACTACATCCAGCATCTCTACGATCGTCTCCATGGGAGGATAGCAGCCTGCATTGCTGCGAAAGGTGGATATACACGGTACTAGTGCCGACATTGTGCATGCTCTGTTGCCTGTGTCTATGTGCCTATGGTTCTGTCAGTGTGATCATGGGATATATCTGACCCCAGGAATGTGTCAATAAAGTTTCTACTTCCTGGGACATTGAATTCACTGTGTTCTTATTTCAATTTCCAGGAGTGTAGCACGTTCTCTTGTGAGCAGCTGGAGCGTTTCAACTTGATCCACTTGCAATCCCTTTAAGTTTACAAGCACACTGGTGGATATCTAAGGCAGTAGGTTTACTTGCCGTTGCTTCAAAGTGAATTGTTAGTGTATTCACACGTTTGTACACCGTCATGATTACCTTTTCAACTCAAAACCGAACAGGTATAAAATATACCCAATTCAACAAAACTAGGCGCAAAGCGCTGAACTGTCCACACGGTAGCACAAACAAAACCCGCTCTGTCTGGCGGTTACTTCCGTACACAGCGGAAAGACAACCTCGATCTTAGCCAGCACAGGGAGCTTCCCCAATATGGCAATTGCAGACCAATGCGCAGCGTATTTCACGAAATTTAAAGCAAAAGCACCTCAATTAAAACTTTTGCTTCAGTTTAATACGTACTTTCCTTAAAGACACAGAAAACCTGTTTGGTGGAACGTGTAAGTGGATGCTAGAAGAGCATTTGCCTGTGGGAGTTTTACACTGTGATATAATAAGAAAGAGATCGATGTGCAAGGAGCCAATGACTAAATGACACATTGTAAGTTACAGATTCAGAACGAGGTAAACATAAATAAAACCTCAGAAGGGAGGAGTTTTTCTGTTAGTTTCTACAATATCCTATTTATGTAAGTTGCTATATGTGGCAATTCTAATAAAAAATTAAAAAGATATTTTTATCATATTTATAACTAGTTTAAGGCTAGAATCGCTCATTCCGATTCTAATAAGTTTGCATAGCTCAACAGAAAAGTTATTATCTTCGTTTTCAAGAGAGCTGATACTACTTTCGAATTTATATGCTGCATCTGTAATCATTACTGTCTAGTTATTTGTGTTCCTTAGATTAGTGGGGTCGCACTATGCTGATGGTATGACAGCTGCATCTGTAACCATTACTGTCTAGTTATTTGTGTTCCTTAGGTTAGTGGGGCCTCACTATGCTGATAGTTTGAAAGCTGCATCAGTAACCATTACTGCCCAGTTAATTCTGTTTCTTAGGTTAGTGGGGCTTATGTATGCTGATGGTATGACAGCTGCATCTGTAACCAATACTGCCCAGTTATTTGTGTTCCTTAGGTTAGTGGGGCCCCTGTATGCTAAATGTATGACAGCTGCATTTGTAACCATGACTGTCTAGTTAGTTGTGTTTCTTAGGTTATTGGGGGCTCTGTATGATAATGGTATGATAGCTGCATCTATAACCATTACTGTCTAGTAATTTCTGTTCCTTAGATTAGTGGGGCCTTAGCTACATCTATAACCATTACTGTCTAGTTATTTGCGTTCCTTAGGTTAATAGGGCCCCTGTATGCTGATGGTGTGACAGCTGTATCTGTAACCATTTCTATGTAGTTTTCTTAGGTTAGTGGGGCTGCAGTATGCTGACGGTGTGATAGCTGCATCTGTAACCTTTACTACATAGTTTTCTTAGGTTATTGGGGCCTCTGCGTACTGACGGTATGATAGATGCATCTGTAACCTTTACTATGTAGTTTCCTTAGGTTAGTGGGCCTGTAGTGTGCTGATGGTATGATAGCTGCATCTGTAACCATTACTATGTAGTTTCCTTAGGTTAGTGGTGCCTCTGTATGCTGACAGTATGATAGCTGCACCTGGAACCATTACTATGTAGTTATTTGTGTTCCTTAGGTTATTGGGGCCTCTGTATGCTGATGGTATGATAGCTGCATCTGTAGCCATTACTGTCTAGTTATTTGTGTTCCTTAGGTTAGTGGGGCCTCTGTATTCTGATAGTATGATAGCTGCATCTGTAACCATTACTGTCTAGCTATTTGTGTTCCTTAGGTTAGTGGGGCCTCTGTATTCTGATAGTATGACAGCTGCATCTGTAACCATTACTGTCTAATTATTTATGTTCCTTGGGTTATTGGAGTCTCTGTATTCTGACAGTATGATAGCTGCATCTGGAACCATTACGGTCTATTTATTTGTGTTCCTTAGGTTTGTGGGGCCTCTTTATTCTGATAGTATGATAGCTGCATCTGTAACCGTTACTGTCTAGTTATTTGTGTTCCTTAGGTTAGTGGGGCCTCTGTATTCTGATAGTATGATAGCTGCATCTGTAACCATTACTGTCTAGTTATTTGTGTTCCTTAGGTTAGTGGGGTCTCTGTATTCTGATAGTATGATAGCTGCATCTGTAACCATTACTGTCTAGTTATTTGTGTTCCTTAGGTTAGTGGGGCCTCTGTATTCTGATGTTATGATAGCTGCATCTGTAACCATTACTGTCTAGTTATTTGTGTTCCTTAGGTTAGTGGGGCCTCTGTAATCTGATAGTATGATAGCTGCATCTGTAACCATTACTGTCTAGTTATTTGTGTTCCTTAGGTTAGTGGGGTCTCTGTATTCTGATAGTATGATAGCTGCATCTGTAACCATTACTGTCTAGTTATTTGTGTTCCTTAGGTTAGTGGGGCCTCTGTATTCTGATGGTATGATAGCTGCATCTGTAACCATTACTGTCTAGTTATTTGTGTTCCTTAGGTTAGTGGGGCCTCTGTAATCTGATAGTATGATAGCTGCATCTGTAACAATTACTGCCTAGTTTTAGTGGGGCCTCTGCATGCTGATGGAATGATAGCTGCATCTATAACCATTACTATGTAGTTATTTGTGTTCCTTAGGTTAGTGGGGCCTCTGTATGCTGATGGTATGACAGCTCCTCGTATCAGCGTGACAGGAAACCAGTTGCCTCTTCCCAGGATTGTATCTAGGACCGTGCATCCGGATGAGGGATTCCACGACCATGCCGGCACTGTTATGGTGGTCGCCTGGGGACAGTTCATGGACCACGACTACACGCTTACTGCTACACCACTGGGTAAGCAATTCTTCTGCCCATTTACCATGATAAGAGTTGTCAGCTAACATCACCTAACTTTCTCATGCGATGTTTGGTCAGTGGACGGGCAAAAGTTGTCGATAGCAGCAACTTTCACAAGAACAATACGTTAATTATGAACGGGATCGGACACATAAGCATTTCCTCAGCAACACCACTATTTATGTCAACACATAAATCTATTCATCTCTTATGAAAATGATGGCGGTGGTTGCGATGGTTGTTATTCTGTTGATTTTGGTGAAATAGAAAAATATATTACACATACCGAGTTACTACACGGTCGCAGATTCTGTTTGCTTTTAAAATGCTTTATTTCAGAATAAATTTATAAGAAATGCTTAAGATAAATGTGACAGTATTAAAGTAAATTATTTTGCATTACAGAATGATTCATCTTTATTTATTTATTTCACTCAACCTCTTCCTTCCTTTCGTTAATTTATTCGCTCGTTCTTTCGTTCGTTCGTTTGTTCGATCCTTCGTTCATTCATTCATTTATTCATGCATTCATTCCCTCTCAGACATACACACAAATAATTGTAGTTTTTGTCCAAAATAGGTAAACTATACTCTGACTGTGGGTTCGTAGAATTAAAAGTCCAATTTGCAGATATTCAAAATGCTCTTTATTTCCCTAGAAGCACACTTTGGTCAAACCTTACAGTAGCAGAATTACGTAACATACACAAATACAATCTTCCAAGGTCATTGACTACAAAAAAGAAAGCGTTCACTTACAAAAAACAATTGCAGGCACACGATACTCAATTCCGATTACACTTTAATTTCGATTCCGTTTACGACTCTGATTACGACTGTCCCATGGCGAGCCCCGGCTTCCTTAAATATCTCTACTCATATTACTAGACATTTCTGGAATATTCTGTAACAAACAATAAATCGAAACTTCCAGTCAGCTATCTATTACTTTATCTGTTTCGGCAAGCTCTTATCTCCGCACTGCCATATCTGTCCCTTATCTCTCTGTGCCGAATCTTTTGTGCGCGTCGCCGCTAGTCGCGACAATACATACGCAGAATATGTTCACCTCTATTATCCTGATACCTTTAAATGTACGCCCCTACACATGTTCTTCTCCGTCGAATGGCCAAAACTCCTGCCAACCTCGTCAATAAGCAAGACGATTTTTCATTGAAAGACCTACGAAACATGTTAAGTAAATATCGTGACTCACAGTAAACACTCACAGAGAAAAATTGCCTTAAGATTTCTAGACAGTGTTACTTATAAAAAGTTTGTACTAATTTCACGCAATACATCAATTGCAAACTTCGTTCAACCAGCAGTACCGTAATTCTAAGTTGGCCGTGGTATCATTTTGCCCTATAGGTTAACCCTCCTTGAGCCAGCACACAATTTCAAATATACGCTTTGATATGGCCTATTGAGCGTTGACTTGGGCACTCAGTGAAACGTCCCAAAAACAAAAGCCACAGCGGCAAACTTAAACAAACAAATATTGGCATTATAAAATGCACGGACACCTTAGTGTGGAACTAATAAAACCATAACCATATTCTAAAGAAAAGACAGCATAGGGATAATATATCCGTCATTAGTAGTGTGGCAGTTAAAAACAAAGGGCAATCAAGTATCAAGTAGCAAAAGGGGCCTTAACATTACGTTAAGGGTAGATTAAAAGTCTTATGTTGCCAATATTTAATCTGCTGATTTCATGGCTCATATTACGAACTTTAGAATATAACCGAATGAAATATTTACAAGATTTGGATGAGTGCATTCTAGTTTCACTGAACTGCTTTAATCCGATAGGTTTGCTTATTAAGGAAGTATAATTATTTTCATAAATTTTCAATCCTTTCGCTCAAATTTATCAGCAATTATTTTTTATCAAGTGCAACCAAATAGTCTTATTAATATCGAAAATAGATGCACAACACCATGCAAGAGTTTGTTTTTATAATTATTGCTTATTTGAATATCCAGGGTTTTTTGTTGATAAAAAGGCATTTATATAAAAATGGCAACCATAATAATCTTCAAAGCAAACATGAGGAAAATAGAGTCACGCATATTTAAAATAGCACACATTACTTGAGAAATTTGACATTGTGACCTTTAGAGCAAAACTCCTATTAAAACAAGGGGTAAAACATACTTATTTACTCCTAGATTTGTAGGACCTGCGATCTTTCTCTCCGTCAGTATAATGTACAGTAAAAGATAGTTAAATATAGCACCATATTTAAAACTAGTACTTACAGTATTTATGTTATATTATTAAACCGAAAATTCAAGGTTTAAGACTGCGCAAAGGAAAAGAAACAAGACAACAATGGGCATATTACTATTTTCAAAAGTAAGTTTCACCTTAAATACACATGTGTTTTCTATATATGATGTAGAAAAGTGTGTCTTTTGAAGAAGGATACAGAGATGTGAACAAGTGACAGGTATGTGTTACGTGATCAAAACTGGCTGAATTGAGGCAGTAGAACAACTCGAGCAAAAGTTGCAGAATAAGAACATTACTGTTTAATTGTTGGATATTAATATAAACAGCGAAAGACAGAGTCATGAACGGAAATCATACTTTCTGCACACAACGTAGCCAAGCCAACACCAGAGCTTAACATGTAAAATTAATCAAGGCTTCGCAGATAAATAGCCGTGTCTAGCACACCTTCTACTAGCTATGCAGGCTAGTACTCGGGACTTCTTAGGCAACCCTCTATCCCTTCCGGGCGGCCAAGGCCTGGCCGGAGGTACCCGATCTCCCGCGGGAGTCAGGAACTCACTGACCCTCGAGTCCAACCCAATCCGAACTACTCCCCTTCGAGATGGGCTCGAATGTTCGGCCTGAGGTTCCTCTTTGCAACGTCAGAGGAACACTCGTGGGGCACGAGTGCTAAGCATCCACAGCGCCCGCACGCGGCAGCTGAAAGGTGACGGATCCCCTCCCGTACGGGAACTCGCCGCACTAGACAAGAGTTCCATATGAGCGTGAGGGTCGAGAGGGTGACTCAGACTGTTAGGCGCTAACTTAATATCAGGTCGCGGGTTTATTAAGAGTGCTTAAAAGCGACGACCCCGTGTCAGCAGGGTTATTGGCATGGAAAAGAATTCCTGTTAAACGAAATTCCGGCACACTGGCGGCGCTGATATGATCTTGGTAAATGACATCGTCGTTAACAAAACCTATATATGTGTGTAACAGTCGTGTCTTATGCACGGTTGTTGGGAATGCGATGGTGATGATGTACTCGAAGCCCCGAGTTGCGGCGACCATTTGTAGGAGTTCCGCGATACTGATGAAGCGATGATGTGATTCTTTGCACCTCGTTGAGGCGTTATTTGTAGCAGTATTTCTCAATGTTCTCCGGCAGCGATGTGTTGTCGCAGCAAACGTTTCTTCTTATTGTAGCTCCGGTTCGCATGCGATTTTATCTTGGTCGTAGTATCGGATAGTTGTATGGGAACTCAACGTGAAGGAAATCAAAAAGGTTGAAACAAATTTTGATTGAAATCCGAATCTCAATTTAAATATGATTTGTACTTCAAATCAATATAATTACACAATTTAAAACAATACCTTTCTCCCGTTGATGAATAATTAAAACAGTTCAAATTCTCTGGTTTGCTACCAGACCCATTATTTCTTATTGATTTTAACTTTCGTTTCTATAGCCACCAAATAAATTTATTTTCACTGGTCCACGTCAACACAATTACGTAATATCATTTTTACAACTACCAATCATAAAACATTACATCATCTTATATACATATTGCATCATCTCATGACCCCTGAATTTAACACTTTTCCATATCGATTCTCAAACCACATATTTACACATTTTTCAACTCTCCGGGCCTAAACCAAACTAT
This sequence comes from Mantis religiosa, assembly GCA_030765055.1. NCBI lineage: Eukaryota > Metazoa > Arthropoda > Insecta > Mantodea > Mantidae > Mantis > Mantis religiosa. The sequence continues at coordinate 159,800,054 of CM060950.1, forward strand.
GGTTACAGCTGTGCACGCAATGCATTTCAAGCCCTTGCAGAAGAACGTCTAGGGAAGCCTTGCTAGCTTTAAATTAATTTTATGCATGAGTTGAACAAGTCACAGATTAATCTTCTAGTGTAATCTCAAAGCTTTCGTTTTAGCTTAAAATTAAACAAGAAAAGGAATGTATATTATGCATATGGCCCAATATACTGTGTGCATGTTGTAAGTTCCCATAGTTCCAAGTGAATTATTCTTTATATACTGGTACAGTTATTCTTACATGAATGCCCCAGTAATGTGAAATTGAAAATAGAAACTTTATTGGAATCTTACATTCCACATTTTGGCACAGTGAACATTTCTTAATCGTTATAATTGTAATTGGGGTGATAGGGAGTAAACGCCGAAAGAAAAGCCTGAGCACACAATAACATCTCATTTAAACTTAAATGGACAAAGAAATTAACAGGATTATGATATAAAAATAAATAGCTCACTTTAGATCATGGAAGTTACTGTCTGACTTTTTCAGATCCACTAAACCGAAATGAACCTGAGGAATGCTGTCACAGGCCCGCTCATCTAAAGAATCCTTACTGTCTGGAAATTCAGATCCCTGCTGACGATTACTTCTACAGCCTCTTCGGTCTACGGTGCCAGGATTTCGTGAGAGGTTTCCCAGCTGTTCGACCGGGATGCAGACTTGGTATGTATTCAATACACTTGCATCCTGCTTATTCATTTTTTACGTTCTAAAGTGTGGAAGAATTCCAGTTCAGCTCACATTTTTTATAAAACTTTAGTATTAGTAGGTGGCACGAAGTTGAACGGGATTTTGTGTGAAAAATAAATTGAAAAGGATCTCTCCTTGAGTTCAAAGGTGAGAACCTGTACACAGTATACAGGTATTCTTTTCCACCTTACTGTAATGCACCAAAATAAAAACAGAAAGTTCTTTTTCAGTATTTTGAAAGTATGCACAGTATTTTTAAAATATGAACAGTATTTATGCAATGTATGTGCAAGAGTGTTGTATCAAACTTAATATACGTAGGTGTCAAATGAAAGTTTAATGTGCAAATACATGTGAATGAACACAAAGCACAGATGTTGTTTTCAATCTAATTATCTATCTCAGGGCAATCAAATTAAAGTAGGTCTTTTTTTCGTCACGTTTCAGGTTCAAGATCACAATACAACACCCTTACTGGCGTTATAGATGGCAACACTGTTTATGGAGTATCCGAGAAGTTTGCAAGGTATTTTGAAGAACTCAGCTGTTAATAATTAGAGAAAAGCATGACTAAAATCACTCAGACCGCACCCAACTAGTATGTTACAAGCAATTCATACGTTTTCACACTATGATACAATGCGCGTATTCGTATATTGATACGAGGAAATGTTTGATGCTTTCAGGATATCAAATATATTGAAAACCCTTAAATTGCTTATATTGCCTCATCCGTTCATTTGCTGTACTGCCTAATTGCCTTGAACCACTTCTGTAAACATAACGTGTCTTGCCATGTATCTGCCAAAATAAGCAACCACTATTCACTGAAAGTAGTAGTTTTAGAGCTCAAATAGTAACCTTACTAATGTAACATTACACTTTGGCAGGCACTTGAGAGCCGGTTACGGAGGACTATTGAGGATGAATCCAGTGTTTTCTGAATATGGACTGAAGGATCTGCTACCACTAAAGTTGGACATTCCTGATGAAGGATGTACCAGACCGAACAGATCCATGTACTGCTTTGAAGGAGGTACGTCACCACTTACTTGTAGATAGTGATGATTTTCACCCTGCACGTGAAAAGACAACGATATATGTTTTATTATGTTAGTTTTATATCTTAAATATGCAACTTTCATGTCTTATTATCAGCAGATGCAGTTTTTTCTTGGTCAACATTGTGTTGTGTTTTGGAAACAATTATTTCCACAATCTTTCATGTGAATCGCTCTCTCAATAAGCGCTCAAACATTTTTTCTGTGTAGCTCTTTATTACTGAATTTATATAGGAAAAAATGTGCCTTCCAGAAACGTGAGGAAACATGTCAAAATAAAATTTCGTTGCAAATCTGTTGACATTTGGAAGTGAAAAAGAGACCTTTCGAATCTTATGTACTTATTAGTGTGATAATATATCCATTTAGAATAAACACATTGGAGAAAGTATTTTAACTCAGAATGAAACAGACTAACGATACTTGCGTGACAAACGCTCACATAAACACAGTTTGGAAATTATGTATAAAGTATATCCGTGAAATCGTTGATAGAAACATTGTGAATAGAGAAACAAACGTGTCCTACAGTCAGTTATACTCCATTTCCTTAACCTTTCTTAACCTAAATGTTTAAGTATAACAATCTTGTGGCCCCCATTCTTTTGTTTATAAATAAATAAACACCTTCATAGAAATTAATAAGAAATAAATTCAAAACCAGAGAGAAAATTGCACCAGGAGAGTCTCTCTGTCCATTTCCCTAATCACTTAGCGAGATTAAGAACAAATCAGAGACTCGCTTTGTTTCTAAAACTAAGTAAAATAGTTAAATCCAGAGCTTTAGTTGCGCAGGAAGTGCGTCACCAGAAATATTGATTTCAAACCATGTCTGTGTAAATTTTGTTGCTGTCAACAATCATATAATTCGTTAAGTGTGCGGAAAGGTCTGTCTTCCCTCAACTACAGTCTACAGCTGTACTACAGCGACTCTAGCGGCATAACTTAACACCATTTTTATTCAAGGGTTTATCAAAGCTTCTAGTTCAAAGTGAATACATGGATTCTAGAAATAATGTAACCAGCGGATTTTTTATTCTTATGTTGGTAATAAGTGGCGGCAGGAAACCGAATGCTGTACCTGCATTTGTAAAGACGTCCATGTGATAATTAAAGAATAAGTAACCCTATATTTATATCGTGTTCTTATTTTACCATAACAATTTTGATGAACTGACTGAAGAAAATATCATCCACAGAAGAGACAGATAAAACTAGAATTAAAAATCAGTGTGTGGAAAACTTAAGCAGCTGTTGAAAATTAGAGTTAAATTGAAAATTTATGTAACTAACGACGATGAAAATGATGTAAATGTGGTGATTTGTGAAACCTTGAATTTCCTTATTGTTGGAACGAAGAATATCACAAATAATTTACTTCTGAAATTTCATGAGTAGAAGTGGGAAAAAAATGTCTAGAATGTTCTGGTTGCTGTGAAATCAGTGTAGTTGGTATAGGAACAAAAAGAGCCGCAGGAATTAAATTTTCAAAGGAGTGGTTGGAATATAATGTAAACCGCAATGGTGACAACAAAGCGAGAGGGGAATTATTATACACATAAGACATTGGCTTCCCATGAAGTTGTTGATTAAATCAAAAAATTGAAAGTAGCAAAAATACCTTGAAAACACCATACACAAGTCGCTTAACATTTAGGAACTTCCTTTAGGATATTTCTGACTGAATATAGGCTGTGCTGTGGCTCAGTGATTAGACCGCTCGACTCTCACCAAGGTAGCCCAGATTCGATCTCAGATGACCGCAAAAGGAGATTTAGGATGGACAAAACGGCGCGGGATTTCTCCGGGATCTCCAGTTTTCTCCTCCATCTCATTCCACTGGTGCTCCATCTTCATTTCATGTATCATCAGTGTCACCGCCTGCGGTGTCACATGTAGTAAAAGCGGGTGTTAAACACTACACATTTCCTTTCATTTCACTGAATATACAACAGCCAAGATAGACAGAGCATTCACCGAAGTTTGATGTTCGACTACAAGAGCCGAATGTTATGAACAGGGCATTGCATTGCTAATGTTTTCAATCATATAAAAGAAATGAGCGGAACGTTTCTGAAAATGCAGCTCAAAACAACATTAAACTAAGCGCTTTCTTTGATGTATTTTTAAACATTTTGGACAGTTTTCACATGAATGTTCGTCTATATCTCCCTATCATATGTAATTAATTAAAACGGCAATATTTACTTTTCACTGTCAGATTTCTCCGTGATTTCTTCATGGTAGATTTTAGTGAACGTATGTTAATTGAAGGTCTTGCGCCGTGGCGTAGTGGACTAAGGCATCATGCTTTGGTTTCTTGCCACGGAAAGCGTCCCGGGATCGATCCCAAGCCTGGAGTGCGGATTTTAAGTCCCGGGTATGGGACCGGTGCCCACTTAGCTAACTTTACGACTAGGGGTGCCGAGATGCTGACCACATCTCCTCCCCGTATCGGTTGGACGACCGCTCACCTCTACGTTGCGTATGTGGGCGTGAGGCCGTCAGTCGGGTTAGCAGGCATTGGCCCTCTATGGGCTGTCGCGCAATGGATTTAGTTTAGTTTTCACGTTAATTGAAGTAGTGACCAATTACAGTCCACCTCTGTATTAACTTGTTCAGCTCACTCGATTTACTTCTCGTTGGGAGGAAATTGCCTGAGTAAGGAAACTTGCACACCTCTCATTTACCGTCTCAAAGATTCTGGCTATTGAGTGATAACTTAAATGTGTTATATGGGGCGTGCAACCATTTGCTAAGCGATTAATTATGTTGGTTAAAGTGATATAGCTGCTGACGGTCATACTGCAAACTCATGTAAAATAAAATTTAAATAGGTAAAGTAAATGAAACACATCTTTCGACTTTTTTTAAAAAACGGAAGGAATGTGTATGAAGTGTTTTCAACTTCACGTTAGAAACTTGCACCTCCCTTTCTCCACGAAACATACTGGAGAACGAAGCCGGAAATTGGAATGATCACATCAAGTTGATGTAAGCGCAACTGTACACATCTTGGACAGTGGCTCTCGTTTCCATGAATTATGTTGCAACCTTCACTGGATGAAAGTGAAACTTGGCTTCAGTTGGATACTTTCTCGAAGCGACGTCCTCTAGAATATTGGCATGGAATCCACGAGTGATTTCTCCCGATGTTGCTCTTCGGGTACTTGGCATCAGGTTCATTGCAAATGTAAATGGGATCACGATTCCGCAAGCAGAACATCCTGCTCCTCAAACCCGATTAGACTGGTACTCAGTCCCAAATCAATTCTGTGAATACCTGTCTGGATTATAACGGGTCCACATTTACACAGCTACAATATCATAAAGAGCATACCCAAATTACATAAACGTGAGGGAAATTCTTGTTGCTCCTAAACAAGAGCAAACATCCGACATTTGATACAACAGTAAATGCTTCTCGTACACCAAGTCACATGACTCTATCTACTCATTATTCTTTATTTTACAGACTTTTTGCAAACTATTCATAGGAAAGCTTATTTTTCATATCTACTTCATTGCTAATTGAATCAAATAGATACAGAAACAGCTTCATGTCACATTTCGTTGTCGATGCAGGAAGAATAGAGCAAATCGAATTGCTAGTCGGTATCTACTGGCCTTAAAGTTCCATGTTCATTTTACGACATTGCGAGAAACAACTGAAAGCAGCAGCCCTTCGAACAAATGATAGTATTGAAAAATTCAGATAAATAATACCACATCTCTGAAATGTCTGATGGCATAGAGAAAGTTATACACCTAAAATAAATAATATATTTTAAACAGGTCTATATGTTTTGTACACTTCTTTTGTTCTATAAGTTCATTTTATAAGTACATAATTATATAAAATTACTTCATAATCAGAAGGGCTTAATTGGTTTCCTCCAGAAAATTCATTATATATGTATTTCTATTTATTATATAAATATATTAAATAAACATCCTTATACAAACATTCTTACCTATATGAATGCTAATTTGTGGTAGAGCGACATTTTTGAAAAAATTCCGTGTCTCATCTTTTGAAGGTAATATAAATAAATAATAACCACTGGCCCGACAGCCCTTAGAGGGCAAAGGCCTACCAACCCGACTGCCGGCCTCACGCCCACTTACGCACGGCAGAGGTGGACGATCATCCAACCGATACGGAGAGGAGATGTAGTCAGCATCTCGGCATCCTCAGCCGGAATGTAGGTATCCGTGATCAGGGCCGCTTACTTAGCGTAAGCTCCTCATTTTCCTCACGATGCTGAGTGGGCACCGGTTCTATACCCGGGACCTAAAATCCACAACCCGTGGGTGGGATCGAACCCGGGCTGCTTTCCGGGCCAAGGACCAAGGCATGCTGCCTTAGCTCGCTACGCCACGGCGCATGACCATCTCTTGAAGGTACTAAAGTTAAATGCCAAATTTGATACTTACGGGCTTTTTTTTTAAGTTATCGTCTTCACAAACACACACATAACAGGAGTACTTATATTTGAATTCAAGGTCCCTCCAAACCCGTATTTCTGGTGAAATCTTGATATCATATATTCGGGCTAATAAAATTCAATATTTCTATATACTGCGAGTTATAGAGAAATTAGAAATACATATGTCATGCATTGTTTTTGTAAAATCACTGTAGAATACTCCATTCAGTTGAGACAGAGTTGTTGGATATTTCTTTCAAGTTACTCACGCTTGGCACAAATTTTTGCTCTGCCAAGTAACTTCTAATTCTGCTACTTACGCAACTTAAGTAGGTACATAGAGGATTAAGTTAATCTTAAGTGAAGAAGATGTGTTCATGGAATAAGTAACAAACAGTGTAATTATTTTTCCCGTGAATAAATATTCCGATAAAAATAAATGTAAAGTATAATGTTGAAGTTTTTAATACTTGTGTAACCGTTCAAATGTCAAAGAAAGTGTTTAAGGTTAAACTTACCATTTAGATGAAAAACCTAAGCAGAATCCCATTAAAAATTTTATTAAACAGAAAACTTAATGATCGTTATATAATTAATTTTAAAAGTTCTACATTTAAACAAATAAACGTAGGTTATATAATAAATAAAACTGTTAATGACCTTGATTAGTAAAGGTTTAACTGTAGACACAATAGCATTCGCACTTCGTTTACATTTTACATGAAAGTGAACGGAAGTTACAATATCAAACTTTCAGAACTTAGCAGTCTAGAAAATTATGTCTAAATATTTGTAGGAGATCTTGCTTAATTTGCATTTCTTTTCTAAGCAAAACCTTCTGAGAGCAAACGGAAAGTCACTACACACCAGAGACAGTTTAATGTTTTGCATCCGACTTAATTTGCTTTTATCGAAAATAAAAAAAATATTATGTTTTGTCCTCTCAATTATGTCATCGTTTTCATCACTCTGGAAACCATCAAATCGGATTAGGATCCTATTGACGTTTGGTGTCTGGTTCAAGCCCGGTTGCTCTCGTCTTTAAATATAGAGCGGGATTTATTAACTGACTCCATATTATAAACAGGCGTCTTCTTCATGTAAATTCTATCATACGATTCACTTTAACAATGCTTTTATTTTTGATTTCTTCATGTTTCTATCTTTCATATGTGATACATAAATGATTTAAACCTGTAATCAGTGCCTTTAATCTCAACTAGTTCGGTCGAGCAGTATTAGAAGACCATAAAATAAATGATATTTTAATTTATTTTGCTGTTTTATATCGTTGTATTTCATCATTTTTATCATGAGATTCACATTTATATTTTTTCGCTTTAAATCTCATTGGTAGTAAATCTGTTTTTGACAGTACATTTTAAATTATGGTTCTATAGTCACATTATTTTTATCAAAACAAAAAGTGAATATTTCACCATGGAAACCTCAAGAGACAATTACTTCTTTTGTTGGCTTCCGGCGTGGCCAACACAATGAACAAAGGCCGTGGAAGTCTATGTAACCACTTAAAAGAAAATACAGCATCTCTGTTAAAGTATTTTAAGAAAGGGAAAAATCGCCTAATTGCATCATAGTATGACAAATGAAATATTTAGCAGTAACATTTAGATATTCGTTTCTTTTTGGTTTTTTATATCCCATCTATTTCTGCAAGTCCAAACTCGCAAATCAGTTATGGCATAACGTTCTACCACGTTCAAACAAAAATTATTTTTTATATACTTCTTGCAACTCAGGAGACCAAAATGATTCAAGATGGCGGCGGAACAGTGCAACTATAAAGCAAAGCTCAGAAATAGTGAAGAATTAAATAACAATAAGCATAAAAACGCAAAGGAAAGCAGTAATGGGGAAAGTAAAACCCCTCGAAACGAAAGTACAAATAAAAGCAACAGTAAAAACCAAGCAGAAGAGGAGAAAATCGAGAAACATGTGGAGCAAGTAAACAAGGAAATCGAGAAACCGGCAGTGCACGTGGGTCAAGTAAACAACAAGGAAATCGAGGAACCGGCAGTAGAAGAAAAAGAAAGCATATCATCGCTACAGCTTATAATCGAAATACTAACTAAAGAACTTAAAGAAACAAGACTAGAAAACCAAAAGCTAAAAGAAGAAAAAGCGATACTGGAAAGAGAAATTAAGGAAAACGCGACTACCAAATGGGAAAACGTAAATCATAGAAGAAAAGCAAAACAGGTTTTAGCTACACAAACGCAAGTGCTGGAAACTAAAAACAGATTCAACTATCTGGAAATCCAAAACGAACTGGAAAACAGACTAGGAGTGTCTACAAATACAATTACCGACAAAAAGTGAGGAAGATAATACCTAGCGAGAGTGAGAAGACTAAAACAGAAGAAAAAGATGAAATGGAGAAGAAAGAAGATGTAATAGTGTTGGGTGATTCCATAATAAAACACGTCAACCTATCCAAAGTGGCTAAAGTAAGCGTATTCAGTGGCATAAGGACAAATGAGCTGGAAAACCTGATCGAAAAGAAGTGTGCTGGCATTCCAAGACAACCAAAGGCGATATACCTACACGTGGGAACAAATACAATGAAGCAAGCGTCCTGTCCAGAAGAGGTTATGGGTGACTTATATTGTGCGACACAGTGTATCAAAAGAATATACCCGAAAACATTAGTGATAATAAATGGTGTGGTGAAAAGAAGAGACATACACTTTAGGTTCATAAACAGTGTAAATGAAAATATACGTTGGATGTGCGAGAAGTTGAAGTGTGTCTTTGTGGATGTAGATAAACAAATGACCATGGACTGTATAGGAAGGGATGGACTACACCTGAGCAGAAAGGGAACAATGAGTCTAGAAAGAATCATGAAAAATTCCATTGAAAAGTGTACAGCTACTTTAAACTGGTTTACGGCCCAGGGAAACAATTAGAAGCAGGGGGTACAAAGAATTTTGACGGGACAATAAAGGCATGTAAATACTTAAATAGAGATAAGGTAAATGATCGTACAAATAATATTACTCAAGAGGCACACATTTTAAATAAAACTTTGATGGTAGGAAAGAAACGTAATAATTTTAGCCTATTTCATCAAAATGTTCAAAGTATTACAAACAAAAGGGTTCTAATAGAGCAGAATATAGTAAATATGCAACCAGATGTACTAATATTTACAGAACATGGGCTGAAAATAGACGAAATAAATGTAAATAATTATGAAAATTATACAGTAGGGTCTAGCTTCTGTAGGGAAAAACATAAAAGTGGAGGGGTAGTAATTTATGTAAAGCATGGGATTAAATACAAAGAGATAGACTGTAAAAATTTCTGCAACGAAATGTGCAGTGAACTCGCAGCCATAGAAATAATGTTAAAAAACAGAAATCTGTTAGTAATAGGGGTATACAGTCCTCCAAATGCAAAAAAAGATACCTTTCTCCAAAGATTGGAAGAATGTCTAAATAGCACCACAAATAAAAAGAGGGACACCATAGTAATAGGTGACTTCAATATAGACGTATTAATAGAAAATAAAAAGAAAATGTTATTGTTAGAAATGCTAGACAGAAATAATCTTACTCTGACTGAGACTGAACCAACAAGGGTAACTAGAAGCTCTGCGACATGTGTTGACCTCATGATATCAAATTTAAACAAGGAATGTTATGAAACTAAATTAATAAGAAACGGAATAAGTGACCACTATGGCCAACTAGTAGATAGTAAAATATTAGGTAAAATAAAAAATAAAATAAACAATCTGGTAGAATTTAAAAGAAAAGTAAACAAAAACACCCTAGAAATATTAAGAAACTATATCAAAGAAACAAAATGGCTTGAGATATACGAAAAATCTAATATTAATGAAAAATATGGAAGTTTTGCTAAAAATATAGAAAAATGTCTAGATACAGTAATGCCTAAACGTAGGGTAAAGGGAAAGCTAAAAAAGTGTGAAAACTGGGCTACCAAAGGTATAACTATATCTAAAAGACGTATGCAGTTTCTAAATAGCCTGAAACACACAAAACTAGATCATAAATCATACAATTATATCGAAAAATACGGAGAGACTCTTAATAAAGTAACACACGAAGCAAAAGTGCAACACAATAAAATACTGATACAAAATGCAGAAAATAAAACCAAAGCAACATGGAATATTATAAAATCATTACACAAAGAAACAAAACAAAAATGGGAAGAAAATATTTGCATTGAGATTGAAAATAAACAAATAGAGAACCCAATAACCTTAACAGAGAAATTTAATGATTATTACATCAATGTAGTAAAGACCTTAGGTGTCATAAAGTGCCAGTCTGATCAAAAATTTGAGAACAGTATTTCTAACTCAATGGTATTACGTGAAGTAACATGTGAGGAAACTTTAAAACAGATAAACGCCTTAAAATGTAAACGCTCGTGTGGATTAGATGAATTCACAAATGAAATGTTAAAGTACTGTAAATACGAACTTGCTGATGTAATTACATATATAAGTAATCAATCATTTATAACAGGAACATTTCCTAAAGCACTAAAAAAAGTAATAGTTAGACCAATATATAAGAAAAAATTGTCAAAACTAGCATTAGAAAATTATAGACCTATAACATTGTGCTCAAGTTTTTCAAAAATAATAGAAGGACTATTTCTAGATCAGTTACAAGGTTTTTGTAGGAAATATAAAATAATTTCAGACTATCAATTCGGTTTTCAAAAAAAGAAATCAACTGTACAGGCAATATGTAAAGGAAATGACATCATTATAAATGCATTAAACAGGAAAGAACATATAGTGGCAATTTTTCTGGATCTGACAAAAGCTTTTGATTGCGTAAACATAAATCAACTAATTACCAAAATAGAAAATTATGGGATAAGAGGCATACCATTAGATTTGCTGAAATCATATCTTCAGGACAGGGAGCAGTGTGTGGAAATTATACATAATTCAAATGGTAAATTGGACCAAATTAGATCCTCATTTAAGAAAATAACTTACGGTGTACCCCAAGGCTCAAAACTTGGGCCCTATTTATTCCTTATATATATAAACAGTATATTCAAAACAGTAGTAGATGCAGGGAAATTGGCCATTGGATATGCCGATGACACCACAATCATAGTGAATGGAAAAACGGAAAGTGAAGTACAAAATAAATCCAATCTTATACTTGAAAAAATTAGTAGTGAGTTAGGAAAACTAGGCATGGTAATAAATACAAGCAAAACAGAATGGATGCAAATCACCTTAAACAAAGAAACACAATCACATATGCAACTAACATTAGATAATAAAAAAATACTCGAAGTAACAAAAACTAACTTCCTTGGACTAATAATAGATAACAAACTAAATTGGAAACAACACATTGAAAAAGTAGTAAAGAAAATAAATATGGGGCTATATATTTTAAAACAGGCAGCACAACAAATGGATAGAGAAACTCTAAAGCAAATTTACTATGCAGTCATACACTCTCATTTATGCTATGGGGTGGTATTATGGGGAAATGTACAGAAAAAAGCAATGGTAAGAATATTAAGACTCCAGAAATATGCCATCAGAATAATTTGTAGATTAAAAAGGAAGGATTCGTGTAGAAATGTCTATAAAACATTAAATATATTAACATTTACAGCATTGTATATATATGAGTGCATTAAATACGTAACAAAAAATTCTAGCAACCAAAATAAAAACATGTACATACATACACATAACACAAGAACAAAACAAAATTATTTCTTAAACAGATTAAGAGGAACATTAAGTAACAAAAATATAGAAAATAAATCTAAAGAATTGTACAATCATTTACCGAATCAAATAAAACAGATAACAGAAGAAAAATTTAAACTTAAAGCAATTAAAAAGTACCTTGTAGAAAACCCAGTCTACTCTATAGATGAGTATAAAAGGTTAAATTAAAGCTTAAATAGTAAAGGTACCCTCTGCATATTTTATTATATTTTATTATTTTAATACTGTTATGTACAGATTGTATTTGTTAAACCTGTTGACGTATCCTATGTATTTGGATCATATGGATGAAAAAAAGGTTACCCTGAAGGCCGTAATTGCCATATGGGAGTGTCTAAGCTATGTAAAACTGATTACTATGACAAGCACGACTTAGATATTTAGGGCAGATCAAAACCAGTTTCCAGTAATGGACATGCTGATGATGATGTTTAGTTAGATAGATTTATTCACTGTTAATGTAACAAAGTATACATGCACCTTTGTCTGTGAGTATTGTGTTTATGTATTCTCTGTATGAAATATAGGGGATGAATAAATTGAAATTGAAAATGTCCTCCGGCTTAGCAAGCTTGCAGGTGTCGCCACGTTTCTTCTAAGAAAGTGTTGGATACTGTCTCCCTTTTGTTGCGTCCTGTGTGTTCATATACTATTTGGACAGAAACAGCTCTAAGAAACAATCTTACCTTGTTCACCTCTAGCCCATTCCCTAATGCTACTATTGAGAATTTATGCCAGTTATATTTGGTATAGAAAACTAAACAATTAGTGGCCAACGTAATGATTTTCTGGGCGCTTATACCTCACAAATATTTTATCCGAAATGTCCACTCCACTATTTTGCTTGTTGCAGAATGTTAGCATTCATAAGTTTGTCACCTCCTTCGACGTGATCATCAAATAAATCATAGTTATGCAAACTTTAAACTGCGAGCTCATTTTGTCTTACTCAAGAAACACAGGAAACCAGAGTAACATATTTTCCAAAGCCATTGTTCAGTAAATTTCTCTGTGTTTCACTATTAATAAATTTTCTGACAAACTTCACTTATTCATTTTCATTATCTCAACATATCATGATTTTTTCTCATCAATAATTAAGTTTAGTCTGCAAACTAATTGTCAGCGGTCATATCACATTCAGTGTTATAGACAAGCTCTGCCAATCGCTTAGCAACTTATGCAATTTTGTTATTTATGGAGAAAGGTCCTTTGGTTTACCTCCACCGTATACATTTATAAATTATGCTAATAAGAAAGTTTCACATCTATCAGGGATATATTTTAATGTCCTAGTTGGCTGGTTTTGATGGATGTACCGCTTAAATCTGTATTTTCCAAGAATGGTCGTGCTTTTTGCTTTATAATTCCAAGAGCTCATCTACCAGCTTTCAACCAATCATAAAAATATTTTATGGATTACTTCTAAGCCTTCCACACATGTTGTCCCTCTCTTATATTCCTGACATCAAAAGAGACACTGGGAAGAAGAACGTTGAACCGTTTCAGATTCGTTCATTCGTTCAGATGAACATTTTGAATTCTGTTTCCATCTCTTAGCATCATTGGAATTTGCTTGCAGCACACCTGCCAAATTTAAAAGAATAATAATGCCTGTAATTCTTATGTATTTTCAATATTCTATATATTGATTTGTGTACAGCCAATATTTAGTTATAAATTGTTTCCAGTAGTCAAGCACATCTTTGATAGGATACATGGCAATCTAATTTGCAAATTATATGGGCTTGTTCTTCATATACCTCTGCATTCAGGATATTCTTCCGATTGGCATTTCATCGCTCCCTAACTAGAATAGAGTATCACCAACAAGATATTCATATTTTTTACCACCTTCCTCTGGGTCGAATTGTCTATTTTTCTCTAGGGTGGCAAGTCACTGTCTTCTTCACATTCTTCGTGTAGTTGCCCTTCATCGCCATCATTATCTTGAATGAATAGAGGGTTTATTTTATTTATTTGAATTTTTTAGATTATACATTTTGAGCGTTCCAGACATTGTAGAAATAATGGACAAATTATGTCGCATCGCTTCCAATGGATATTAAAACTGAATTTATCAGCAATAAAAATCCCATTAATTGTGACTTATCTTTAAAAACAAAAAGTACATTGCCAGACAGGAAGATGCTGAAAGTGATGGAGAAACAATGCAAGAGAAACAGACACTAGCTCAGGCTCTGCCAACTGACATGCACGGTGTGCCTATACAGTTCGCATGGTGCTGGCAAGCCTGGTCATTGCTGGCGAGTGTTAGGGAGACATGCCAATCACTACCTCGTGCAGTGGCGTTCCATAATTTGCACTTGCGTTACCATGAAATAATTAAGGACATGTTAGTAATGAAGTAAAAATCCAGAAAGTATATAATACGTGGTTTAATATCTCTGTGGCACTTGTTATTAAATTATATATATAATATAAAACAACACAATACCAGTAAGATTATTATAGCCTTCAATCCTATACAACCAAAGGATGGCATATAAAAGTAATATTTTTAATTATAAGAATGAAACAGTACTTTTTGGAAATTAGCACAATTTTTATTCTGAGACAATTGAAAAATACCAAATAACAAAGTAATATTTACCATATAGTGATAATATTACACAGAATACTTCATATTGAACGAATATACACGTTTCAATTAAGAATTTGAGACAATCAGTTTTCGATAGACACTCTTGCCTTCTGACATTCTTTAGTTTTCACAATATTCGCCATATTTGGAGACAGTGAAACACAACTCTGGACCCTTAATAAACACTTCAAGTAATGAGCATTGACGTTGGCTCTCTGAGGGGTTCTAGTGCGTTTCACACCTGAAAATAAGGATTCACATACATTGGTTGAACCAAACATTGCGATCACATATGCGGCACACCTGTGTAATCGATGGAATTTTGATTTAGGAAATCTCCTGTAGAAATCTAGCAAACTTCCTCTGTTTATGTAACCATCAGCTAACTCAGTATCACATTTCAAGGTGATTCCTCTTGTTGTGCCTTTTATTGGCACCAGATCTAGCATTTCTTCCACAACTTCCAAATGTTCATTTACTCCACGAATAAAAATACATAATTGAGCCATACTTGACAGATCAGTGCTCTCATCAATGACAATAGAGAATGCAACAAATTCTCTTGCTCTTTCAATAAGTTGTGCGTAAATGTTGTCCGCCAGATCTTGAATCCTGCGTCAAATAGTATGAGGTGACAGACTGACACTCTCGAATTTGTGAACACTGACAGGGGTGAATTTACTTGCAGCTATAACTATACATCGTTTAATAAGTGGACCATCATAAAAACTACTAGAAAAGCTGGCAATTTCTATTGCTATTTCTTAACTCACATAAACTGAGGTTTCTGCCACTCCACCAAATGCTTCTTCCTGTTCATATTCCGGCAATGTGGTCTTTTCTCTAAGCTTTTGTATCTCTGCAGTGCGTTCTTCTTTTTATAGGTTCGAATAATCAATAGCGTGCAATGTATTAAAATGTACCTGAAGATTAAATCGTTTCAGCACTTGCAATTCTTTTCTGGCAAATTGAACAAATATCACCACCGCTACATTCCATGAAGTACTCAGTTTCCCATTCGAGATTGAAATAATGTATTGGCGTGGGCACCCTTCGCTTTAATGAGTGTCATTTCATATCAAACTGACACTGAAGTACGGACAGCCACTACTACGTAAGACAAACCGCGCGAAGCACGCACCGAGGCAACACGGTGCTTGTGGCCCAGCACATGCACCACGGCAAGCGAGTTGGATGTGGCTGCACTAGCACTTTTAGTGTGAATAGCGACCGACGGAGTGTTAATCTAGAGATGGCTAACTCAGTATATTGCAAACTTAATGTGCCGTTCTGCTGGCGTTCATAGTAAGGTTAGGAGAATAATAATTATATCCATCACGCGACTACTGCACCACTTCCCTAATATCTTAATAGGATGCTCTAACCATTTTGTATGTTAAATACACCAACTATATTTTACTTTTCAGTATAATCGCACTTTATTGCAGCAGCCTTCTCACATCTTTGAATAAACACTTCAATCCCTATCCCAAAAACTGCCATAAGCTGTGTGCAAAATGGGTATACACATCATCCATCACTTCTTCATCACACTAATAATTCTTTCTTCGAACGTCCTTCTTAAGATTTGCGAAGAAAAAATTATCACTGGTAGCTAGATCTTGGCTGTAAGAAGAATGATCGATCTTCTTGAAGCCACATTTCCTCATAGTTGTCTTGCAACAAGAATTATATGTTCAGGGACGTTGTGAAAAAGTTGCAGTCTTCTAATCAGGTATTCTCACCTTTTCTCTTTGATGAATGCGCCTAGTCTAGTGCAGTAGCCAGTGTAGTACTCCTTATTTATTATAGTTTTCTTCTCCTTGGAGTCAATGAATAGTATTCCTTCAAAGCCCGAAAAGATGGCGGCCATGATCTTCTTGGTTCACGGAGTGACCTTGTCCCTTAGAACTGGCACTTAATCATTTACACCACTCCATTGATTCTCTTTTGTACAAGGTGTGGGCCATAGTAGTGGACCATGGTATCATCCCCTGTAACTAAACTTTAGAGAAATTCTCTTCTGTTACCACGGCAAATCTTCAAAAATGCCTGACAACTGGTGACTCGTTGCTGTTTTTGTCTAAGCAAAGAAGTCTAGGCACCCATTTTGCACTGAACATATTTTTTTTTATATGTTTATGAATAATTCGCATTGATGCTGTTTAAGAAAGGGCATATCCTGCTACTATTTGTTTAACTACTTCATCGTCCACAAGAGCGATGTTTTCAGGAATGAGCACCTTCAAGTTTCGGCCTGGATGTTCGGGTATATCATTCATTGCCTTCTCGACACATTCGCAAAGGTTTGACCCATTCTTTCACGGTAAAAATTGGAAAGGATGTTTCTCCGCATACTCTGCTGTTTAATTTTATTTGATGCAAGTATTTATTTCATGAAGAACTTAAAAACCACTCGATACTGAATTTTAAGTATGCCAGAATCTTCCACATGTAGCCTTCTTTATGCAACTACATCTGAATATCTGAAGATCAAGGAGCGTAAGTTATAGCTGCAGTTATTTGCTTAACAGATAAAATATGACACAACAATGGGATTTTATGCAGGTGAGGGCCGAACTAACATATATAAAAAACACTTAAAATTCACGACAAAAAAAGATAAAGGATTAATTTACTATTGTATAGGAAATTAAAATGAATACAGAAAATTTCAGGAAACAATTGTGTAATCTGTGAGATCCATTATCTTTTGCTTCTATTTTACTCCTTACACTAAATTTGTCCCCATAAAAACATTTATTGGTTGAGTTGAAGCTGCTAAAGCATGTTACGTATTATGAAATTAATTTACTGACTAATCTACCTGATATAAATTCTGGTCACCCATCTTATATTAAACGTTTGCATAGCTTCCATACCAAACAGTATGCATATCTATATTTATGTTTATTTTTTGCAGGAGAAATTAGAGTGAACGAGCAGCTGGTTTTGACATGCATGCATACTCTAATGGCTAGAGAACACAACAGACTGGCTACTGGCCTGGCACATGTAAACCCTCACTGGGACGATGAAACTCTCTATCAGGTGAGATCGTTATTTTCAGTCTTGCACACACCTGCATTGTACTCATTAGTAGATGTATTACAATATTAGTAAACCGAAGTATGGGATTTTGAGGGAAATATTAATTTAGATATATTAAGCCTGCAACTAAGCCTGTATTTCCAAATTTGATTTTACTGTATTTATGAGATACAGAGAATATGGTAATGTGTTCATTTATATTTATATACCTTCTATCTCTAATTGCTTCTCCTGCTAAGTGTGGAGTATTGCTCTCAAACCACTTTTTTCCACTGCGCCATTCTTCTCATTTCGTTCACAGTTTTAGTCTTCATTCTACCCAATTTTTAATGTATACTATATATGCTTTCAGAAACAATATATAATATTACTATATAATACGTTTGCATTTAATGATAACTGCATTTGGAATATTATGAGCCAATAAAATTAGGACTGCATGGGTCTTGTATGGAAGATAGGTACAATTTTGAGCTTCTAAAAAGTAATATCCATTACACAAATACCTTAAATATATATGCAAGTGCTTGGATATTTGTGTAGTGTTTATTTTTGAAGTTTATTCTGTAGCCTGGTCACTAATGTGTGACATCTACATTTTGTCCATAAATAATACTGTGATTAAAGAGGTTTATAAAGGTAACTTTTGACAGCTACAAGGCAAGCTGTATCAGAGGCTGCTCTCTTACTTGGGCCTCTTTTGAAATAGCAAAGAATGTGGATCAAGAATGATGCTCTACTGCACAGCCTATATGCTCCAGTTATCAGAATTAATACAAGCAAATATAACTGTAAGAACTTATCAAGCTGATATAACAAACAGCTTAGGAGTTTCTTTAAAGCGTGTGTCTTTTGGGTCTCTCGCCTCTTGACTGAACAACTGAAGTTGGCATATCTATAGGTCGTGAGAGACACTGGAGGATTTTAAGAGGAAGGAGATGCACTTTTGAATGACATCGACATATGTAATGAAACTTAAGTCGAGTCAAAACAACTTAGTAAATAGTACAGAAAGAAAAGTTAGTCAGCCCCAGAAAATGACACAACTGTCAGTTTGCATTAATTTTGCGAACGTGTGTCCTTTTTATAATTCTGTTATGGAATTTTGTTATAAATTTTCTAAGCAAGCTTCGTTGTACCATCATTATGGCATATCGTTTGACATTAGACTCGTCTTTTGCAGCAAACAAGACGGTCACTCCTCTTCATGACAATGCACTGCAAAGTCACTGGTTGTGAATTGGAATAAATGAAATTAACACCACTGGAACTTACAACCTACAGTCCAGTCTTATAGCTCTGTGATTTTCATTTCTTTGGGCTGCACCAAGACGTACTAGAAGTCAAACGATTTCAGAAAAGCACAGGATTCTCGCCCAACTGTTGTCACAACTCTGCTTATTTTTATAAGGGCCTCAAGAAAGTGCCAATGGGCTGGACTAAGTGTACTTTTAAAATGTGCTGCTTTTGCTGTGCGTTAATTTTTGGACGCATTCTCTGATGTATTTATTTGCTATTCTTGTAATTCAGAACTATGCAAACTTCGTTTTCTCAGGGCATCATAGGTGGGTTTGGGATAAATAACTCAAGTAGGCTAATAAGAATATATTTAAAGTGAGTTACCAACCTTAGCGGATGGTGAGTTAAACTGTTGCGGAATTTTATAGCTCCAAATGGTAACTACTAAATATGTCTGTTAATTTCTTATGTATCCAGAATTTAGGATTTAAAAATAACTGTTTGCCTAATAATGAGATGGAACAGAAACGCTGTTACTGTGCAGCAAACTAAATTTCTGAGAAAACCATTTCCTTCCTAATTTTCAGATTTTCTTGTATGTGCCTCGGCAATAGTGCAACTCTCACGTTCCAGAATCTGACCTCTTAGCTAATGGTTTTCGAGTGGACTCAAACCATAAAATCCTAATAAGGGGAGCTGCATTAAGGAACTCGCTAATGACTTACGACAAACGTTATACCAAGTTATTTATTGCATTCATTTATCTCTTTCTCTATTATTTCTCTAGGTATACAATTATATCTGATCTGCTAGTAATGCCGATATCAGTAGGAAAGGATATAGAAAAGTGATATATACTTATTATTTTGTTACATCCAGGTGGATGTTTGGAAAAGGAAGTCTCGTTTATATTTGACTTCTCTAATATATCTGCTATCCTTTAAATCAGAAACAGATCTCAATTAGAAAATCTGAAACCTTTATGACCACATTTTCTGTATCAAGACTTTGTTGAAAAATGCTTTGAAAAGCAGAGATTATTGACAAAATGTGAGTGTTAACGTCACTATTGATAGATAAGGTCTGGTTCGCTGCACACCAGAATACATGCCCTAACTCTGGTGCCATTGCGAATTTTTTGCTGCTTTAGGGTAACATTTATCATTGCTAATGGAATGGACATACAAGAGTCGAAACTGCGTTAGTTGTTGTAATACCAAATAGTTCATTATAGCTTCCCTTAAACGTTCCTCATTCCTCCTTATCCACGAAATCATACCTCACACCCAGTATTGTCTGTCACAACCCATTTACATATCACATTTTACTCAACTAGCTTTTGTCAAAATTACTTGTCCTCCTTCTTCAGGATGTATTTTAGTAACGTTGAACATATTTCAGTGCTCTGAAACCTTCATTGTGATATCAAGATTTAACTGTATTGGAACACCACAGTGAAGCGAAAAATTATTAAATTTTAGATGAGTCGCATTTTTTACACATCTGCTTCACTTTCGTACCTATTTTGAGGACATGTTTCGCAAATCTTCGTTTGCATCTACGGCTCTTGTGCGACTGACGCTAGATCCAGCGGTGTGGGTAATTCTGGGGTTGTTGCTGCCATCTGTTGATTTAGTGATGAACTGAAATGTGGGATTCTCTTCTAGCGGGATTTCAAAGTTCATTAGTTGGTTTTTATGTTTTTCTATGTATATCCTCTCCCATATGACGA
Source organism: Mantis religiosa (assembly GCA_030765055.1). Taxonomy (NCBI): domain Eukaryota; kingdom Metazoa; phylum Arthropoda; class Insecta; order Mantodea; family Mantidae; genus Mantis; species Mantis religiosa. Next base: position 159,820,660 of record CM060950.1, read on the forward strand.
GTTCACTATGTTTTTGTACGTATTTTAGTAATTCTGTGCTATCTTCAATTTCATGATTTTCAGACCAGAAATGAGCTGCTATTGCGGACTTATCAATATTTTTGTATCTTAAGTGCCTGAAGTGTTCTTTCTTTCTAGTGCCTATGTTCCTTTTTGTCCTTCCTATGTAAATTTTTTCACAGTCTTTACACTTAATTTTGTAAATGCCTGACTTTTCCTCTGGTTTTATCTTATCAGTATTATTACTGTGAAGTAGGTTTTTAATGTTCTAATTGTTTTTTGGTGCCAATGTTATATTGTATTTCTTGAATATTTTTTGGAACTTTTTTGTGGCCCAGGGGTGGTAAGTAAATTTAGCAAATCTAGTTTCTTGTTTTATTGGTGTGAGAGCTGTGATCTGTTTTAATTTCTTTTGAAGTTTGAATAATTTTAGTTTTTTATCTACAAGGTTTTTTCCATATCCATTTTTAATTGCAGTTTTTAAGATTTGATGGTATTCGTTTTGATATTCTTGCTGGCTGAGAGGTAGATTTACTAAACTGTGTGTCAGACTGTTGATGGTTGCATGTTTGTGTGGAATTGGGTTGAAACTATTTGCTTTGATGTAATTATCTGTGTGTGTTGCTTTTCTATGAATGCCAAATTCTAGTTTTTCATTGCCTTTTTTGATTTTAAGGTCTAAAAAAGGTAGAGTACAGTCCTCTTCAGTTTCTACTGTGAATTGTATGCTGGGTTCTTGCAGGTTGAGTAGTTTCAAAGCATCATCTATTAGTTTGTAGGGCACTATTGCAAAGATGTCGTCTACGTATCTGTATCATGTTTTAAACATATGAGGGAAGGCTTTAGTAATATGTGTTTCGAAAAAGCTCATGTATAGATTGGCCAAAAATGGTGATAGCGGGCTTCCCATAGCTAGTCCTGAAATTTGTTTGTAATATTTTCCATCGAAGACAAAATAATTTTGATGTATACATAATTCAGTCATTGCCACATATTCTTCTATTGCATTGGCATCCAGGTTTATAGAATTTAGCCATTTTTTCAGTTGAGTCAAAAGTTTGTCTAATGGAATGCTAGGGAAGAGGGAGCGGACATCAAAGGATACTAAAGTGTCATGAGGTTTTAGTTTAAGATTTTGAATTATGTATACATATGTATTATGACTGAATTATGTATACATCAAAATTATTTTGTCTTCGATGGAAAATATTACAAACAAATTTCAGGACTAGCTATGGGAAGCCCGCTATCACCATTTTTGGCCAATCTATACATGAGCTTTTTCGAAACACATATTACTAAAGCCTTCCCTCATATGTTTAAAACATGGTACAGATACGTAGACGACATCTTTGCAATAGTGCCCTACAAACTAATAGATGATGCTTTGAAACTACTCAACCTGCAAGAACCCAGCATACAATTCACAGTAGAAACTGAAGAGGACTGTACTCTACCTTTTTTAGACCTTAAAATCAAAAAAGGCAATGAAAAACTAGAATTTGGCATTCATAGAAAAGCAACACACACAGATAATTACATCAAAGCAAATAGTTTCAACCCAATTCCACACAAACATGCAACCATCAACAGTCTGACACACAGATTAGTAAATCTACCTCTCAGCCAGCAAGAATATCAAAACGAATACCATCAAATCTTAAAAACTGCAATTAAAAATGGATATGGAAAAAACCTTGTAGATAAAAAATTAAAATTATTCAAACTTCAAAAGAAATTAAAACAGATCACAGCTCTCACACCAATAAAACAAGAAACTAGATTTGCTAAATTTACTTACCACCCCTGGGCCACAAAAAAGTTCCAAAAAATATTCAAGAAATACAATATAACATTGGCACCAAAAAACAATTAGAACATTAAAAACCTACTTCACAGTAATAATACTGATAAGATAAAACCAGAGGAAAAGTCAGGCATTTACAAAATTAAGTGTAAAGACTGTGAAAAAATTTACATAGGAAGGACAAAAAGGAACATAGGCACTAGAAAGAAAGAACACTTCAGGCACTTAAGATACAAAAATATTGATAAGTCCGCAATAGCAGCTCATTTCTGGTCTGAAAATCATGAAATTGAAGATAGCACAGAATTACTAAAATACGTACAAAAACATAGTGAACTCGTCATATGGGAGAGGATATACATAGAAAAACATAAAAACCAACTAATGAACTTTGAAATCCCGCTAGAAGAGAATCCCACATTTCAGTTCATCACTAAATCAACAGATGGCAGCAACAACCCCAGAATTACCCACACCGCTGGATCTAGCGTCAGTCGCACAAGAGCCGTAGATGCAAACGAAGATTTGCGAAACATGTCCTCAAAATAGGTACGAAAGTGAAGCAGATGTGTAAAAAATGCGACTCATCTAAAATTTAATACTTCATTGTGATGTTCGTCATGGCCCCCGACACTAATAAAAGAAAATGGAGTGAATGGAGTGGTGTTACTGAACAATACTATATGTAAGCAATAATTTATTTATACATAGCTAGATTAGTGACATTAAGCAATATATGCAGCAACAAGACTTACTACCCGACAATCTCCACCTCTGTCCATAACGGGCATCATGAGTGGGATGGAGGGTGCAAATCATCAGCATCTCGATTTCCTTTGGGCCGGGACAATGTGGGATTTGTAAGCGGGAAACAAAGTAGTGTCCAGAGAATCAGGAGTAATAAGGGAATGAAAAGGGCAGCCCACAGACTGCTATGATAGTGACGAAATAGCAAGGATGAAATTAAGTTTAAATTGATAAAAGAGAACAAAAAGGAAATATGCACTTTTCATTCATTTAGAGAAGTTGTGTTTTATCATGAACAGTTTTGGCCCATAGTCTCCTTTAATTTACAAATTCCTCCTGTGATGATAACAACAGATCTATGTACGTCATGGTGTATGAGATGTTGCCCTATGTTGTATATTGTATACTTAATACCTTGGCATCCCTGACATGGCTATATCCTTGAAATACAGCATTGGACAAAATTTTGAAATGCATTTGGAGTCTCTCGTAAATTATGTATATAATCTATGTTTTTATGTCCCTTGGGTATACTAGATTTAATATTGGAAAGCAACTGGATGGTATATTAATATAAAATATCCTAAGCATAACATAGTAATTTCATCTGATCTGCTGTTTTAACACAAATATCTCATTAGCTACTTTTTTGTATGTTACAGGAAGCAAGGCGTATTGTGATAGCAGAAATTCAACATATAACATACAACGAATTCCTGCCTATAATCCTTGGAAAGGAAGTGATGGAGAAGTTTGGACTTCTAACTCAGAAAGAGGTCAAGTAGTCTTAATGATGCAAATAAAACTGTTTGGACATAGAAAATAATATCATGTAGTAGCATTTATTTTAATAAAAAGTGAGTGGTTATGATATCACAGAAAGAAAATTCAAATATGAGGTTGCGGATTTGGATTTCAATTGTGTGCCCTTTTTCAATAAGTGAAAGATTGTTCTACTATATTTTTTCATTGCAATACTAGCTGTTTAAACAATTTTAACTCAATGGAATTTTCTTCGAATTTTTTTCTAAAATGCTATGCAGGATATTGCAGATTGATTCCTCAAATCCATGGTGTAGCAGAAACACAAATATTTATGTTCAAAAATCAACTGCTTTTGCAATACTAAGTGCGAGCAATAATTTGTAAATTAATTATACACTTTTAATTAAATTTATTTTGATGAATCTGATATAGACTATGGATTGTCTTAACACTAATTTAATAAAGTAATGAAAATGATATCCATTTTATACTTAATCACATATGTAAGATAAATATGCAGCTTAATATAACCAATCGGATATGGACATTTTTGTGCTGTTGACCTTATCAGTCAAACTGTATCAAATTGTAAAGTGGTCTACAACCATGAATAACGAGAGCTATGTCCAGACAGTTTTGGTATTTATAGTTTTATAATATATGGGAGCATTATTAAAACTGGTTTGTGCGTGGGAGATGCAATAAATGTAGCTGGGGTTACATCTTTTCAATAAGTGTCAAGTAATCTTGAAGGGTGTAGTGTCCCAGACGTTCAACAAGAATTGCAAACAAACCACATTGTATGCCAGGAATTTGCATAATTTTCCATGAATACCTTTACCATTTCAACTTGCACAATATACTATCTGTGCCATATGCAGTTTATTACACGAGTCATTGGGAGGTTCAAATGAAAACGCCAATGTTGAATATGATTGAAGCAGATACAGCCATCATAGGCTAGATGATCAGAAATAATATAGATAGAGATAATTTTTCTAAAATTTAAAATAAGTGTTCCTGAGCTAGAGAATCAGACACACATTCATTTCGCCTGAACATACAGAACCCAGAATATAGCATTTGATTCTTTATCCATATTCAAGAAAGCATGTTTCACTGTAGTCTTTGTTGGTTCCTTGACACCATAGAATGAGAAAAGTTCATTAAGCTATAGCATCTGCTTATATACAGAATTCCCTCCTTTCACAGCCAGCATAGTTAAATAAACAGAACTATCCAGCTTCATTAAAACCATCTAATGTCTACTGCTTACCCAAAGACCAAAAGGACCAAATAGGGCAATCAAAATTGCCAACAACATAAACTCATCTTCATGGATACTGAATTTACCAAAACAGAGACTACTAGTTGCACTTCAAAGTATTATGTTCACGTAGAAGTTTAAATATGTTTTATCTTTTAAATTTTTTTCAATATTTTTATTTTATGCTTAATGTTGTTTCTTCTTTAGGGTTATTGGGATGGTTACGACCCCAACGTCAACCCCAATGTGATTGATGCCTTTGCTGCAGCAGCTTTCAGATTTGGACATTCCTTGCTGCCCACTGCAATTGAACGATGGAGCAAGGCGCATAAGTTTATTGGTAAGTGTGCTTTCTCAGTTCTGCTATATATTTCACAGAAGCTTTGAAACTCATATTGTTGGAAATCTCTTTTCAATGCTTCATTAAAAATTCAAACTATAGGCTTCTGTGTCATATGACATCTCCATTTTGCTGTGCAATCAGACATTGGGTTTTGAATGGGACTACCAGAAAATGAATGTGGATTTCAGAGTATTTCTGAGTATACACACTAGTGCAATAAGCTGTGAACTGAGGACTCGGTACCATCCTACACATCAAGATGTAACTGTTATAATACAAGCAGAGGTGTCAGAATATTTTCAGGGGTAAGAACCCAACCAATAAGTAATTTTTTTTTTTTTTTTTTTTTTAAATTTGATGATATGCAGTCAGCATATTAAACATTTTTTGCTTTCATTTTCCGCAGTTGAAATAACAGGGCTAGTAGAAAGACATTTCCCATTTCAACTGTAGTAGATATGATGATGATGATTATGATGATCATGATGCTGCTGCTGCTGATGATGATGATGATGATGATGATGATGATGATGATGATGATGTGACATTCGTGTTTATGGATAAGGGAAAACCCTAGGAAAACCATATCACCCTGACCAAGATACGAACTCGGGACCTCTTGTGATGATGATTATGATGATGATGATGATGATTATGATGATGATGATGATGATGATGATGATGATGATGATGATGATGATGATGATGATGATGATGATGATGATGATGATGATGATGATGATGATGATGATGATGATGATGATGATGATGATGATGATGATGATGATGATGATGATGATGATGATGATGATGATGATGATGATGATGATGATGATGATGATGATGATGTAAAGGCGCTCAATTGCATGGTTATCAGTGCCCATTTAAAACTAATCATGATAAAAACAAGGTAAAATGTGATGGAAGCTAATATAAATTACAAATAAAATAAACATACACAGTACTGTTAAAACCAACAGGAATAAAATTTCTGAAGGATAAAAAGCATAAAACACTATTCTGTCACTATATTATAAAATTAAGGGTTAAAAACAATATAAAAACCTTGGTCACTGCTGTTTGCTCGTCCACCAGTATCTCTACCAAGCTGGCCGACAGCTGGAGAGATTTGCGAAGAGGTACTAGGCTAAAACAATCTGAAAGCACATGACACATAGACAGAGCTGCGCCGCAAATCAGGCAAATTGGTCTATGGTCCCCGTTAAATAAAAAGCTATTAAAATAGCAGTGGCCATTGTGCAACTGAGCCAAAGTCACCTCCTCACAATGGAATGGGTGGCAGGAGGTTATCCAAGGTATTGGATCTGCCTTCACTGAGCGGAGCTCATTGTGGCGCAGAGCCGACCACTTTGCGTGCCAGGAGGACATCATAGCTCTTCGTAAGACAAGGCTGTAGTAGGTATATAACAGGCTGGTGGAATGAATGGCAAGGAAAATGGGAGAAGCCAAAGAACAGACACAGACACCAAAAATCCCTCATGTAGTCTCTTAGGATCAAACACAAGCCCCTTTAGTGAGAGCTAAATGTTCTAACCATTTGGCCATGGCACTATCCTGTAAATATTACTATTAATAAATTAGACTCCGATGTAATCTCTCTTTTGAGTTGAGGGAATTAAGAATAATATGCTGACCTATAACTACATCCTGTATGCTGTGTTTTATAAGCAATTAAAGCTAACAAAAACAGAATCAAATATTTATTCACCTATATTGTATTCAAAGGAATAGCATTCAGCTAACTTCTTTCAGAATCCATTTGTTTTCCAATATTCTTAGTATGAAAAAAATATAAGTGTAATTCCTTTATCCTGGTACGATGTAAGCTAAAATTGGACAGAACATATATTTTAAAAATTAGAGCCTCCTTTAAAAGTTTATGGTTTAAATCCTAGATGTGATATAAAAATTTTCAAGTCTGATTCATATCTCTTTCAACAATCATGTTGTAATTATTCAGAATGAAAATGTATGTGGAAACGTAGAGTCAGACTGAAAAATTCAATGCCATAGCCGGGATTTGAACCACGGATCTTCTGGTTTCCGTCCAGCCGCACTACCATTGTGCTACTATGGCCAACGTGCCGACATGACATCAAATTCTCCAACTGACTCAATTTAGCCTACACACGGCCAGTGTGAAAGAATAATTAATTTCCATTAATTAACCTAATAGTGATTTACTATATGAAGCCCGGGCCTTAAAGTACTTACAGCATAGTAAGTCGCCATTAAGGTGGTTGTCTCATGTGTTTATGAGAACTCCTAAGTGGTTTACCGGGAAAATACGAGTCAGTTGGAGAATTTGATGTCATGTCGGCACGTTGGCCATAGTAGCACAATGGTAGTTCGGCTGGACGGAAACCAGAAGATCCGTGGTTCAAATCCCGGCTATGGCATTGAATTTTTCAGTCTGACTCTACGTTTCCACAATTTAGCCTACACACGGCCAGTGTGAAAGAATAATTAATTTCCGAAAATGTATGTGTCTTAAATTTCCAGCTTCAAGACGACTCTCAGACTTGATTCGGCAGCCTTATGACCTTTATCGAGCTGGTGTTCTGGATGAATATTTCATGGGCCTCATGAACCAAGTGGCGCAAGCTATGGATGACTCTGTTACACAAGAGGTAGGCAAATGAACTTTATCATTTCCAAAATATAAAATTGTGAGACTTGAATTCAACATACACATTCATATTATGTTATCAAAAACAGTTACTGCAGTAGAAAAATGTAATGAAAATCAGTTGCTTAAGTTTCAGCATTTAATATACAAATTTGAAGCACTGTTAGTAGTATTTCACAGATTATATACATATAGATTAGGTTTTCAAAAAATAGTGAATGAGAAGAGTGAAATTACCACCTAATGAGCAAAGGGCCTATTGTGCTGAAAATTATCTGATATTTAATTCTAGCTAAAGCTTTTATTCAAGGCAGTACAGCAAGTGTATGATGTCTCCTATAATTTAATTTGAACACAACACTAGCACAAATACAAATCATGAAATGACCTGTACAGTATAGCAGGGATGTGATGGCTCCTATCACACAGTTTGAGAAAGACACTACATAAGTTCACATGATGATAAAGGCCATGCAAGGGTATGATGTCTGCTACCATGTATGATGTAGTTTGTTTATCAACGTATGAAAATTTTAATCATTGTTAAAATGACCCAATGTATCAGAGTGTCTTGTATATAAAAAGGTTTCTTTTCTTTCTAAAATTAGTAAAGTGAAGTATTGTTAGGATGACAGAAATTGTTTGAGAATTATTGTGAAGATTAAAGATGCTCTAATATAAAACATATTCCCTTTTAAATAATGGTATATTGGCTCAATTCTGCTAACTGTTATACAGTTACTTATGATTGTTAGTTCATTTGTGTTAGAACATATATCTTTCCTACCGTTTACAATGCCTATAATTTCTTTTACTACTAGGTATGTTGTAGTTTTCCTACATCATTTAGTGAACCAAAGTGAAATTAGTAATTATTATATTTAATGTATTAAGTTGGTAACATTTATGAAACTTATATGCAGCTGAGTAATTTCCAAGAAGGCAGTGCGTAAGAGAATGGAACTTAGACAAGAACTGTTCACAAAGTTGTTCTCAATCCAAATTAAGGAATACTACATGGGAGTTGTTGTTTGTGTGTTCCATTTGCACATCATCAAGCACAAGTCAAATTTGTTGAATACACAAAAGATATTTACTCTAAAAGATTTAAATCTTCTTTATTTTGGACATAAATTTGCAAAATATGTATACTTTTTCACATTTGATTGCTCAGATTTCAAAAGGATGTACTAAGTAAAACAAAATATGACAAATGGTTTTAGGTAACAAACCACCTGTTCAAGAAGCCTGGTGCACGTTTTGGCATGGATCTTGCTTCTTTTAACATGCAGAGAGGACGCGAGTTTGGTTTACCTGGATATATGGAGTTTAGGTAAGCATGACATTGCTTATTAATGAACAACTCAAATTCACCACCAGAACTAAATAATTTAGATGTTAGCAAATGTTCTTTTAAACTGTAAATGTGTATAATATTAAACAAAATACTTATATTATGCTACTAAACTCTTATATGTCTATGTTTTCAGGAAATTTTGTGGCTTGCCTGGAGCTAATTCATTTGATGAACTTTTTGGCTCTATGTCTAATGAGACAATCAGACGTTATGATTCCATTTATGAGTAAGTAATCCACAGAAATATTAAAGAACTGCTTTTCTGCTTTTCACATAATTCAGCATATACTTCTTTATAGTACCATCACAGTTATCCATATATGAGTAGTCTCCTTCCATTCTGATACAAAATAATTTCCTCTATAGACTGTACTTGCTCATACCAGCTATATTAAGCATTAGCCTAGTAAATCAGTGAGGGAGAAAGTTTAGCATAACATTCACAGTTTTTTCCACTTAAGATAGCTGTAATGAATGTTTTTAATGTGGTAAGAAATGCAACTTAACAAGATGTAATAGTTATACAACTGTAATGAAGGACCTTGTAATAAAATCATCAGAATGTACTTCACTTCTCAAACAGAATGGATTACATTCAAAATTTTAAAGAAAATTCAGAAATTCCTTGAACTCTTTGATAAGAATGTTATTCCATAGGAATGGAGCTATGTATAAATTTGAGTGTTTCTAGTAATAGCTGATAATTTCATGAAGTTTATGTACTCAACTTTCTACAGACATCCATCTGATGTGGACCTTTGGTCTGGTGGTGTTTCTGAAAGACCCTTGCCAGGCAGTATGGTAGGACCCACCTTTGCCTGCATTATTGCAACACAGTTCAGCTATTCCAGAAGAGGAGATCGGTTTTGGTATGAGCTTGGAAATCAACCATCATCATTCACACCAGGTGAGTTCACTTGTTGTGAAGTCACGATTAACATTCAATATTATATGTAGCTCGAACTGAATTTAATTAAATGTATTTGAACCTAACCTTATACTATTTGTATTGACTTTTAACTTGGGACCCTGCACTTTTGTCTAGAACAGCCCTCTGCAACACTTTGAATATACATTTTGTCATTGGACGTGCAGTATCCTGCTCATCTTGGCTGATGTTAGATATTTATAGTCTTTACCTTTCACTTCCATTTTCTCTATAGCCCTGTATTCTTTATCTTCCCATACCTCCTCTCATTACTATTTACCTTCCCTTTGTTCTACTCTTTTCCTTATTTCCTACCCTTTGTTATAAACACTTTCTAATTATTTAGAACTTCCCTTGTTTTTCTTCTTCATCTTGCTTTTTCACAAACACTCTCATACTTCCTTTTCACTTTGAAAAGCCCTACACTTAAATTAAACTTGTCATTTATCTACTTCACCTCTGTACTCCTCTCTATAGATTACAAAACTGTTTGCTCGTTCTCTCCTTTTACATTCTGCTTTTTACATTTACGGGCTCTAAACTTCTTACACGTATTCACATCTTTCCACACATGATATATGCATATCTGATCCCCTTTATCTGTTTTTACTAAACATTTGTACACAGCATCTATTTCTTTGTCCTTTACTCACTCATCCAATACTATTTAATTTGTGAATGTATCCTTATACTCACTACTCACTGTCCCACTAACCTTACTTATTCTTTCACTCCTTTCTTCCCTGTTGTTAGCGTTCAGTTTCTTCTCCTCCCCTTCACTTATTCCTATCTCTGCTGTAACCTTACCCTGGGATGTTGACTCTTCCTTTGCTGCACTGTATCCTGCTGTCGCATATGTTGCTTCCTTTGATGAATCCCCGTTGCTTCATTGTTCACCTCATTTGTGTAGTGCCCAGATGTCCTGATGTCAATTTTGTTTGTAGGTTCATTTTCTTCTTTTACGCTAGCTCATTGTCTTTTCCCTCAATGTCCCTTATGCCATTTTTTATTGATCCATTGTTGCAAGTTTCTCATGTATACTAATTTTAATTTAAAAAAAAAAAAGTTAATCAACATCCTCCAATGTTATGGCATATAGGACAATTTTTCCTTGCTTGTGTGCTGATCATCTTTGTTCTGTTAAACTTCTTAGTAGTTCTCTTTGCTTATAAGTTAAATCACTGTTGATGTAGATGTCTGTTCCTCTAAGTTCCTTTTTGTGCCTTTCTTATTGCATCTGTGACCAAAAATGTGCTTATAAATATTATTAATATACTTCTTCTCATTCTTCTCTTATCATATATAAAGGCTTCACAAATTTTGTAACATCCTATCTCCAGCCCTAATTTTCTTTCTAAAAGCTTACGTATTTCTGTTCTTATATCACTTCTTTTTCTTTCCTCAATTCCCGTAATTACTGGTTGCACAGTCTGCTATCTTCCAAATTTCCCAAACATTTTCTAATGTTCTAAATTTTGTTCTGGATTTCCTTCAAATTTCAATAAAACACTTCTTTGTCAGCCCTTTATGTGCATATACTTTGTTCCAATAATCCCACTAATTCTAATAATTATTTTATTATGTTGTCTTCAATTGACTCAATGGGTAACAATGACTGGACGGAAACCAGGAGATCCGTGGTTCAAATCCTGGCCATGGCACTGACTTTTTCAGTTTGACTCTATCTATTCATAACCTTAGTCTATATGCGGCTAGTGTGAAGGAATGATTAATTTCCAACAATTAACTTAAATAAAATTATGTTGTTTTGTTTTATAACTAAAATGTTTCATTTTTAATACTTTTTATACATTGAATAAGTTTTTATACGGTGAAAATTTATGTAACATTTAACTCAGTAGTAGTACAGCATCATTTTATAATAACTACACTTTCTTTATTGAAAAATGGGCCCCTTTTAAAATTGGTAAAACTATTTATACATGATTTTTCATACACAGTCATTTACATTTTTATTTACTGAGGGACTAGTTTTGGGAGCTGTTACTTCTACTTCCAACCTTGAAGGCCCAACTATCGTCTGTTGTGGCCTGGGGTCTTTTCTTTGGTCTTCTATCAAATTCTTTATCAAATTATTGACTAGTGTGATTTCAAAGTTTCTTAGTCAGTGTTAATATCTACTTATTAAGATATTCTCCAACATTGTTAATTTGTTATGCTTCATTAATACTTTTAATAATTTTGGATTCGGGTGAAGTTTTGGGTGCACTTTTCATTCCAAAAGCAAAATGATACTGCTGACTTATCTTCCTGATTCAATTTGATTTTTCTAAATCTTTCTTGTCTCTGGTTTTTAGGTTTCTTTTAGTTTGCCCTTTGTAGAATTTTTCACAGTACTTACAACTTATTTGCTATGTTCTGGATCTAATGATTGGTGAGATTTCATCTACTACATGCATTAGGAATAATTTATTAACAGTGATGTCCACATTCATTGACAAAACAAATTTTAGTTATTATTAATTTTTAGATGAGTCGTATTTATTACACATCTGCTTCACATCACTTTGTGAAGCAGATATGTAATAAATACGACTCATCTAAAAATTAATAATTATTTCGCTTCACTGTGGTGTTCCAATACAGTTAAATCTTGATAAATTTTAGTTAGTTTTTCACAGTTGCTCACTTACATTTTTATCTTTTGAAGAATTTGTTTCAAGAGTAAAAGCTTAGTGAAAGTTTAAAACAAAGCTCAATTGTATTTATGTTTACATATTATGTTAGTCTGCAGAGAGGTATTTAATTTTGTTTCTGTAAATAATTACAAAATTATTCCTTTTTATTTTTCATATTGCCTTTTCATATCTTCTTATATTTAATTTTCAAATAAAATGTTTATGTATACATCCAAATAAACTGTACATTTAATTGATATGCTCAGATTTCACGTACGTTTATGTGAATTCACTGACAATCTGATCTAATTCAATCTAAATTGTCATTCTGTGTGTGATATCTTGTAGCTTACTGAAGAAATTCCAGACTGATGTACAAGCTTTCTGTAAATATGCATCACTGAGATATGTAAAGAATCATGTGTTTACTTTCCAAACAGTGGAAACATCTAGAACAATAACTCTTTAAACATAGGGATTATGATTTTGAAATTTCCTTTCTACATTATCAGAGAAAGTGTAAATTTTATAATGTAAATTTATATTGAGCAATTAATCCTTAAAGAATTAATCCACGTTGACCATGGTAGCTCAAGGGTCAGAGCGACTGGACGGAAACCAGTAGATCCGTGGTTCAAATCCCGGCCATGGCATTGAATTTTTCAGTTGGCTCTAATTAATCAAAAATCACCCATATACCGGAGTAATGTATTTAAAAGGATTAATTCTTTAAGGATTAATTCCTCAATATAAATTTACATTAAAAAATAATCTACGATAAAAAATCCTGGTAATTAAGTACTTACAAAAGTAAGTCGCCACAAGTAGTTGTCTCAAATATGAGAACCTTAAGTGGTCCACCAGGAAATATAATGAGTCAATTGGAGAATTTAATGTCAGGAAGGCACGTTGACCATGGTAGCTCAAGGGTCAGAGCGACTGGACGGAAACCAGTAGATCCGTGGTTCAAATCCCGGCCATGGCATTGAATTTTTCAGTTGGCTCTAATTAATGTAAATTTTATACCTATATATTTAGTTGTTTACTACAAACTAACAAACAGTGCTTTTAACTTAAAAGTCTATTTATGTTGACGTTTAACTGAAGTTAGTTATTAATTTAAATTCATTAACTAGTGATTTACTTATAATTTTAGTATTTGTTTTAGCTCTTGCTGTAGAGTTGATTCAGTGTTTCCCTCCTTAAATCAAATCATTACGTTTTCAGATTAATCAAGCATCTATTTGAAACAATTTGTTTATTCAACTTATACAGACCTCATTTATAGGGTCTCAATTTAAAAACTTTAAGTTTTTAAATTATTTGTGTTTTCCTAAGGCACTCAGTAATTGCATACATTCTAATTCCACCCTTCCCCCATTATAGCAACTTTCAGACAAACTAGTGTTTAAGGCAGTGGATGCTAACCTAGTTATTTAGCTCAGATTTATAATTCTTGATAACTTTTGTTTTCAGAACAATTACAAGAAATCAGGAAAACAAAATTATCTCGTGTGATTTGTGACAACACTGACTTGATTGATACTATACAAGTGTATCCAATGGTACTCCCAGATCATGAAATGTAAGTATGAACACATTTTGATAAGCAAATGGTTTATTTATTAGAGAAAGTGTAAAATATTTTTCATTCTAATTTTTATATGTATTAAGTACATAAAAATATGGTACCTATATTCCATAAATTTAACAACACCATTAATGTTAATTTAATGCAAAATATTTAAACAGATATAAGAACTATTAATATTCAACAGAGTGCTACTTTGTCTATTAGTATTATTTAATGTTAATATGTACAAGTCATGTGCGTTTGAAGAAATTTAGTCACAGTGACATGAAAATTAATCGTAAAAACTATTTGTAGTTGGTTTATGGACACTTGTCACTTACTTTTTTATATTACTGAGGGACTAGTTTCAAAGGCTGTTGCCTCCATTTTCAACCTCTCTCCAACTAGCATCTGTTTTTGTCTGCTCTCCTCTCTCTGGTGGTGGAACTATGAACTTCTTTGTCAAATTATCTACTGGTGGAATTTCAAAGTTCATTATGTGGTCCTTATTTTTTCATATGAATATGATCTCCCTAGTTGTTAGTTTATTTTGGTTTATCACTCCTTTTAATAATTTTGGATTTGCATCAATTTCATGATTTTTGTTCCAGAAATGAAATGCTACTGCTGACTTTTCTTCTTGTTTCAATCTGATGTTTCTAAAGTGCTCTTTGACTGCTTTTTGGATTTCTTTTAGTTTGACCTATGTAGCATTTTTCACAAATTTTACAACCTATTTTGTATATTCCGGATCTGTTAACTGATGGGATTTCATCTTTTGTTTTTGAATTTAGAAATTTTAAAATTGAATGTCCATTAGTAGGTGCCAAGATTTTATTTTGTTTCCTTAAGATCTTTTTAAATTTATTGTTTTTGGGTGATATGTGAATGAACTGAATATGCTGTTGCTTTCTTTTTCTTTAGTGAATGTGGTTGCTTCCTTAATGATTTTCTTTAGTTCAGCTTTTCTAATTTTCTTAAACACCAGACTTTTGTTGTATCCATGATGATATTTAGATCCAAGAAAGAGAGTTCTCCACTGATTTCCTTTTCTACTGTGAATTTAATAGTCCTTTCTTGCAGACTGAGTAATTTTAATGCATCATCTAAATGTTTATTTGGGACTATTGCAAAGATGTCGTCAACATACCTATACCAAACTTTGAGGATCCATGGGAAGGCCTTTTTAATGTGCCAAAAATGTTGAAACTCGGTTGCCCATTGATATCCCTGATTTCTGCTTGTAGTGTTCTCCATTAAAGCTGAAGAAGTTTTGTTCAATGCATATTTTTGTTAGTTAAATTTATTCTTCTACTTCTATTGTTTCCATTTCTATTGCAGCCATTTTTTAAATAAAGTCTGTAGTTTTTCTGTTGGTATGCTTGGGAATAACGATGTGACATCAAATGACACCAGACTGTCATTGTTGTCCAAATTTGTATCTTTGATTTTTGTCTACCAGATCTAAAGAGTTTTTGAATTTGCACTTTCAAATTTTGGAAAACTATTGAATTTGTTTAGTAATCACTTGGCCAAACTATATGCATGGTCATTTATGCTGCTAGTGATAGGTCTCATTACTTTCCCTGTTTTGTGAATTTTTGGCTGCCCTTATGCTCTAGGTAATGTTGGATTATCCACTTTAATTTTGTGAAATTCTTTTTTGTTAATTATTTTGCTCTCTTTAAGAGCTTTATTTGTGGTTTCAATGCAGTACTTTAATGGGTTGGTTTCCACTTTTTGGTAATTGTTGTCTTCTAACAAGTCTTCCATCCTTTTAGTGTAATCTATTTTTTTCCACAATTACTAGTTTATTTCATTTGTCTGCTTTAGTATAAATAACTGGTTTCTTTTTAAGGGCTTTTATGATTTGGTTATTAAAATTAATTTTCTTTTCACTTTTAATTTGTTCTACTATTTCGGAGCATTTGGTTTTACTGTGTTTCTATTTTCTTCATTTAATGTTTGTGTAGCAATTTGGATGTGAGCAATATAATCTTCAACTTGGTTAGAATAGTCTACACATTTTTTTAAACCTAGATTAAGCATGTTCATTTCTGATTTTGTGAAACTTTGGTTTAATAGGTTAACAAAATTGTTTGGAGGATCTTTTATAATAGGAATATAAATTCACCCAAGTGTCTTTCTGCAGTGTTTGGATGCAAGTAATTTCCTTATGTTTGGAGTGATAGTCTTTGGTGAATGAATTCTCTAAACAGCTTCAAGCAATAAGTCTGACAAAAAGGATCTCCACTTGCATTTTTTCGAAATTTGTAGAAAAAAATAATTATTTGCAAATGTAGGTACTACTAATTGCAACAGACTGTAGAAAGAATGAATGATAGCATTAAAACTCCTATTGATTTTGCTATGATGGTTTGGGAGAATAAATATTCAGTGGGGCAGGGAGGTTTGGTGTGCCAAGTAGAGTTGTGGTATCATAGCCATTGTAGTTCCTGTTCTACCACCTTAGTCTAGAAAGTGGTAGGCCTCGGTAGGCATGACTTAAAATTGGTACCCCATAAGTGGAGAATCAAACCACAAATTTGTAGTGATAGTGGCGGGCACATGTATCAAACTAGCCTGGGACCCAGAATTCAAAAGCGCATTCCTGTATAAAAAATGAATCTATTCTCAGAAGATTATATGGAATATTGATTTGTTGCTGAAAATTGTCTCATCTGTTAATATTTTTCTGTTATTCTCTTATCTTATCATCGTCATCATCATCATCATCATCATCATTATAATTGTAGTTATTATTAATATTAATATTTATAATTACAGCAACCCAAGGGTACCATGTCGCAGTGGAATATTACCAAGTATAGACCTCAGTAAATGGGCAGAGTTTCCAGCTGCTTCACCAGCAGGCCCAGCGCCATTTGTGAGCAATCTTGCGTCTGTGTTTGATCATCTTGGGAAGAAGTAGGGAAAGTTATGGGACATTGTGCCACACAAAGCATACTACTAACACCAGAGAAACCATAAGTCATTGGCCATAAAATGTTCTTATGTGTGTATATAGTGGTATATTAGGAATTTCCTTAAATTCAAATTTAAGGAAGTAAAATGTACACATTTCATATCATTGATACAAGAGGACTTTTCCATTTATTGAATAATGGTTTGCAGTGTTCCTAATGACCAATGAAACAAAACTTTTGGGTTATAACTTATAGACCATCCACTGCATTTACAAGTTTCACATACTGGCCATCTTTTCACTTTATAAGTTCAAATGATCTGCTTTTAACAATTCTAATGACTGACTGGATTAGAAATGTTTGCAGTTACATTTGGGTTACCTCATTAAACATAGTTGAACAGATGCTCAGGAAGTGTGTTGAGAAACCTCATAATGATAAATATTTCTCTATTGAGGACCTGTGCAGGAAATACAACATATGTGTAACTGTAAGTTATTTCTGGACTGTTATACTGTGGTCTGCTAGAGATAGAGGTTCCAGACGTTTTGTCCACAAATAAAGCAGACATCTTCAGTAGTGTATTCAAAGTTTTCTCAGAGAACCAATCAACAGAAGGCCTTTGAGTATAAATTTGGAGATACTAAATCTGCATTGCAAGTTTCTCCGAGGAGACTTTGACCTGCCTTTAAGATGTCCAATATAGTTATGGACAAAACATCTGAAACATCAGCCCATAGCATGATTTAAGAGCCCAAAAATAATTTCCAGTTATGACTCCGATGGTGAAAACCTATGTTCTCTCACAAAATATGCTGCTCAGTTTACATTCAACTTTATGGTGTAATAATGGCAGAAATATTTCTATTTATGGAATAATGGTATACCTCCTCTAGTATAATTCTGAAAAATTGTAGTAATATTAGCATGATTTTGAGTGTTAAGCATGACAAATTTATTTTATTTTATAGAATATACATACCATTGCTTATTTACAAATTTATTGGATATGTTATACAAATTCATTAGAAATATTGGGATATAATTAGAGACCAGTTTTAATGGGATATGACATACTTTCCCAATATTTATTTGTAAATATATACAGGCTAGCCGGAATAACATTTCTATACACTACACTCTGAATTTCGGTCTACATAGATGTGCCCACTTAAATGTACACATTATCTGCACGTTGTAGCCAGATAGGTACTGAGAGCTGTATTCACTTTATCCAGATATTTTCCAGGTGCTCTTTTAATATCACCCGGTTAGCTTCAAAACTTCGGCTTTAATAACTATTCAACTTCACTTAATCATTTTATCTGCCTTTACATAAAAATTACGTCAGAAGTAAACATATTATGGGGAAAACAGAAGCTTATACTTAAATCTCTCCTTTTCCTTATACGTTGGAAATATATAGAAATAATGTTTAGTCAATAGCATCTGCGTAATAAATAGAGGGAGTAATGGGGTGGCTCTAGTGCCATTATGTAGCACTGGGAAAATATTATAAGGCAGTATTTTCTGAAATTCAACCATGAAATTGTCTAGAATGAATGAAGTACTTGTACAAAGAAATATTTTGCCTCAGAAATTCGTTATGTTTGAGTGTAGAGAATACAGCCCATCACCTAAAAACAACCATTTTATGTGTATTTTTTCTTCTGTGTGGTTCCATTTTCTTGGGTTTTCTTCTTTCAGTCACTGAAGCTAAAGTGCTGAACTTATTAGTCACAGTTAATGACATTCCAAACTTAATAACTAACACTTCTGGGTTACTAACAATCTCATTACACTTAAAGTGAAACTTTCATTCCTAGAGTTAATCTTCTTGTGTAAATGAAGTTTCCTTTACTCATATGCAAACGTATATTCTGTTATTTTTTGCACTGTATATTCTTTGCTCATATAGGCAATACTAGTATTGTTTCTGTTTATTTTAAAATGTTCTGTAATTTCTTTATTAGGAAAACTTTCACAATATTAAGCTCATCAGGGATTGTCATTTGTATATACACATACTGTATAGAAGAATTACCTAATGATGTGGAAGATAAACATGCGTAAAATGATTACATTGTGTCTAGTAACCAAGGTTTAAACAATGACATTCCTGATGTATTTTTCTAATTACATACCTAAGAATAATGTGGATGTGTGATACTTGTAAACCCACTTTCCAGAAGCATTTGCTATAGCTAAGTTAAGTTGTTTGCAGAGAACATAAGTGATTTTCATTTTGCATTATATTCAGTTATACCTCATTTTGTCATTTTTGTTGATGGTGATAAAAATTAATCCAAGAAATAAGAAAACTATTAGAAAAAAATGTTTATGTTGACAAACAACTGCAGATGCCTCATTAGCCATTTTACTATAAATACCTCACTATTGTAAAAATCCATAGGACGATTTAAATTTGTAAAATGGGGAATACAAAGTCTATTATAGGGTATTTTATACTGTTCTGATGTACTTCAGTTGAAATGTGACTCAATTTTATCACTGTTTTAATCTATATCTCAAATACATATATTAATGAATTACTTCATAAAAGTCATATCCAATTAAGGATTCAGATTTTATGGCAAATTGTAAATATTAACTCAATCATAATCAAAATGCAATTTCATCTACATAGCACTGAACTTTCACAAATAAGAAACAATGTTCTATATTAATGTTATGATGTTTCAGCTGTTGTATAAATAATTTCTCAGTATATGTGAGGTCATTCAGTCCATAGCTAGGTATTGTTCTTCTGTCTCATTTCTAACATGAATATATGGAGTGTTATTAGACACTAGGAAGTTGTTTGAGGCTGAATGTGTGGTTTTATAAGAGGTTAAACCTTACAATATAGATTTATGCCTCTTATTAAGGAATGAATATCATTTGCTATATTATTTCTTAAAAAGTGAAGATTTTAAATTAGCTAGAAGCCATAAAAAATTATGATGAATGAGATTAGACTAATCAAAGCCGTCTTCACTTGACACAGACTTTCTCTGTATAGGCATCTGCACTTTTACTAGCTCTTAGGAGAAGAGAATGTAAAGAGGTTATATTCAAGTTTATTGCCATAAATGTGCTGTGTTTTGTAAACTAGGCTTTGTGGAATGTAAATTTTTGTAAAATGTAGCTGTAGAATAATTAAAGTTATTTGTACAAATTATTATAATGTTGTTTATGAACAGTTGTATATATAATACATACCTTCAAAATCATAAAATTAAATTCTTTTTATGGGATTTTTCAAAGTAGAAAATTTGTAAGATTACAAGCAAATTCTTGCCTCAAACACCTTACTCCTTCCCTCTGCACTGATCACCAAAACTAGATAAAATTATTTCAATGATCTTAATATTGAGGTACACTCTCGATTAAGTACATCTTATCATAAATAACCCTTATACAACAAATAAATAGCACTTGAAAAGTGTTTACAACAGAAAACTGATGGCTTATGCCAGGACTTGTGCCATACAAATGGCTCAGTACACAACTTTTCATTTATAATTTCCAGTTAAGTGTATATAGGCCTACGACTCTCAAAAACAAGTTCAGCGTATTTTCATCTTAGAAATAGTTTAGTTTGTCAGTTAAGAAAACATTTGCATAACGTTTGTATTTAGAAAGGCAATTAAAGCCATATGACAACATAGAAGTTGAAATTAATGTGAAAGTAGTAGTAGTAAATGACGATGACGCAATGTGTAGTGTTTAAACACTAAACACTATTACCTGCAAAGCGAGGAATCGTACCGGGAAGAGATGCTCAATGAAGCTATCGCACGTACACGGCAAGGGTTTTTTTTTTTTTTTTTTTTTTTTTTTTTTTTTTTTTTTTTTTTGCAATTTACGTCCTCAAACATTTAGTCATATCTGACGATGAATGAAATGGGTGAAATGATGCTCCCAATGAGACCGGGATCCATGTAACTTAGAGTTACCCGACATTCGTCTTTTAGGATAAGGGAAAGCCCCGGGAATAAAGCCTTATCCAGATAACTCACCCTGACCGAGATTCGAACTCGGGTCCCCTTGAACCTGAGGCAGAAACGCAAACATCTACGCTACCGAGGCGGATACACGGCGAGTCCAATGTATATGCACTCTCATCAGATGCAATTTTGTCTTTTGGACAACAATGTGTCAAGGCGCGAGAAATCAGATATAACGTGATTGAATATTGGAGAAAGGAAAAAGGAGAAAGTTGGGTGAATCAAAATTCCTTTGTAATTTCTCAGTAGATGCTGTTCATACTGCTATAGCACTTTTATCCTCCATGTTAACTTTACTTCCTGTCATGTTTTGCACAACCCGTATCATCTGTAGCTATGTCGGAGGGGGGATTTATTTTATATAATGTGATGTAAACCAAAACTGTGAATATGTCGTTATTTTTATTTATATTTTCTTTCAGATTCATCTTTATTAAGCTAACGTGAGATTGTGTTTCATTAGTAATTGAAAAAATAGTAGGTATCTAAAATTACATACACATAATTTTGTATAGCTTAACCTGGCGATGTATTTAAATCATGTGGTTTATATTACGGCAATCGCCTATTTTTTTTTCTTATCAAATGCCTGTATATTTTACATCTCTCTGCAGCATACTTCACTGTACATTAAATATAACATTTCATCTAAATGGAGAGAAAAATGATACCAACTTGTGTGTATAAATTTCATAAAACAAATCTGATATAGCCATACCATTTATGAAAAGTTTCCTATTTTCACAGTAGATTATGAAAGAAGATAAATTAAAAATAAAAGCAAACAATTTAATGATAATCACTCTTTTAATATCACATACAGGAAACTGTGTCATTGGTCCTTGCAAACAAAGAAGTATTAGGTAAAACATAATATCACTATTTTTCTCTCAACAGTTTTTATTTTTGGTAGCAGAGAAGCTGTAACCGCACACTCTGCAACAAAAGTTGATTACAATGCATAAACTTGTTTTGCTAACTCACATGAGTCAACAGGCTGTAGTACGGTTTTGTTCAGCCGCATCTTGCATCTTCTGCATTCGCTCTGCTATTCTTTGGCTACGGCGAGGGCCTTTCTGATCTGATGAATTGCTGCCTTCTATTTCTTCATCATCTGAGTTAAACTGTACCACTTTGCCAGAGTATGTCCACTTACCCAGGGTACCATCCCACGATGTGCTAATCAGTTCTTGCCTATATGGATGCCATGATACATCTCGAACACATGCCCTATGACCTTTCAGTATGCTGTGAACCTTTCCCGTCAGTACGTCATATATAACAACTCTGCCTGCAGCACATCCTGTATAAATGTATCGTTGTCCAGTCGTACATGCGGGAGAAAAATGACACCTCACCAATGTTTGTAACACAGTATGGCCTCGATATGTCATCACAGAAGTGTCACCATCTAAGCTTCTCTTTGGATTGCTCAAATTTTGGGGTACTTTCTGCCACCTATAGTCCCACGTTTGATTTGCCACAGTCTTGCGCGTGTTGTTTTCTCCATTCTTACTTGAAAAAACACGAACATCCCAAAGCTTGATGCTTTGGTCTTTACAATTAGAAATGAGATGCCTGCCATCTCCCCTCGGATCAATGTATGTCACACCATCCATATGTCCTGCAAGAACTCCTACAGGTTTTGGATCTGATTCACTCAATGTTCTCCTATCCCAAACCTTGCATAACCCATCATCTCCTCCACTGTACAAGATCTGTGATGTGCTGTCAGCAAATCCCACTGTATTTACATCATCGTCATGTCCTTCTATCCGTAAAGCTCGTTGGTTACATTCCCTATCGTAAACATAAAGAAAGCCATCATTGGCTCCCCCCAGTATTTCTCGACCATCAGAAGAAAATGCTAATGAAAATATACAGAAGCGTCGATTATCTGGACGAAGTGGAAGGGCTTCTTGATTTTCTGAATCACCATACAGTCTACAAAGATATAAGCATTCTGACCAGCTGGAATATGCAATATAGTTCCCATCTGGACTGAAAGCTGTGTCCAACACACTCCAACCAACATCTCCTGCTTGAATTGTTTTCAATAGTTGAAATTTTGCTTCCGTTACGTTGTATAATCTAAGGTTGCGATCTTGGCACGCACTGAGGAAATAGGAGCCATCTTTAGAATATATTCCACAGAATGCTTTATTTTGATAAACTGCCACTGTCCACATCTTGTTTGGTATATAATAGTTGGTTATTTTGCATCGATCTCCTCTAGTGAAGGAATTTCTGCCAAACATTCCTCTCTCTCTGGAGTTAATCATAGCTGTCACTGAATTTGGCCGTTCTTGACCGACGGAATGTAAAAGCCCACATGCCTGCTGTGTGGCTAAACTAAATTCACTTTTATCTAATTCTTTAGTATTTGGTTTCTGGTCTATCATCCTGGGTGAACTTGCAGCAGCAAAAAATTCATCATCACTGCCATTTCGATCAGATGAGAATATATGTATGTGCCCACTCCTCCTAGTACTGTCCATGGGGCCTCCCAGTACAACATAGGTATATCTATGTGTCATTGCTGTAATTATGAATCTCTATTTTAAGCAGATTACAATGGCGTTCCAAAATATGTGTCCTTCACGAAAGCAAATAATTGTAACAAAGACAAAACACAAACTGTTCCGGATCTGGAAATGCAACGAATGTTTTCCTTCTGAAGCACCTTCTTCTGTTCGCATAGAATAACAAGTTTTTTCAACCTATTTGTACAGATTGATCACGCTTCAGAAAATTGGTTGTATCATCATATAGATATTCCTGTAATTACATAAATTGGGTATTTAATAAGAAAAGCTTTTATTTACTTAGATAGTTTTTTTAATAACCAGAATACTAAAAGAATTGCTAATTATTGGGAAAAGGAATGGAATACTGAAACATGAAGCCCGAGTTTGATGATTTGTATAGGATAATAGGCACAATGACAGTGAGACATATTTGAGTGACAGAATATTAGTGATGATACGTTTAGCAATGCGCCTTTGCCAGTTGAGTAAATAAATGTTATATTTTCAATAGTTATTTAATAACAGAAGTGTAGTAATTAATTTAGTTGGTATTCTCTTTTTTCCGTTATGAAAATTACAGAAGATAGAGCTGTTTAGCCTCATTTTCATTATTTGAAAAATATTACAACAAAAAATTACGTGGTTCATATTTAATGCATATATGATCATTAAGCTTATCTTTTACGATTAGGCACCCATGTTGCGTAAAAATGGCTAACCTTACATATCAGACATGCAACTCCCAAATGCTCCATTTGTATTCCGTCCCTTTCTGTGGGCCAACTTACTAATATTTCACTCTTCTGAACAACAGAAGATCGCAGCGCTGGTTACTGAAGGTCAATACACCTCAATAATTTGTCGAATAATATGCATTTCATTTTTTTCCATGCTAAAAAGTGAATTATACTGCACAATGAGCAGAATAACCTATAAAGGAAGAAAATAATTATGCTCCTAAGGGATTAAGTATACTCATCAGAGAACCGTGAATGTACCAGCAGAGGGTTACAGAGTATTCTACGGACACCACAAGAAAGATCTGTAATTAGAGTTAAGAACTTCTGTGTAAGAAGTAAACCTCACTAATGTGTTATAAAAATATGTCTGATATTCTGTTTGACTCATTAGGCTAAACTGCGAGTGACAACCATGACCTACCTTGTGGTGGTTTGCCATTGCTTTATGTGGAGTGAGAATGTATGATAGTAGAATATATCTAGAGCCCAGGATGGTAGGTTTCCCATCAGTGAAACATTCCTGGGAAAGGGATCATACCAATACCATCTTGTCTGAAGGTCAGGAATGCTATCAATCAACAAAAGGGCCAGACTATAAGTGTATAATAGGTGCATATTAAGTCTATTCTGAGTATACATAAATCTGTACCTGAAATAAAAATAGTGTTTACAATGGAATTTCAGTTTGGAATTGAAGTTTGTATATTATGGAACACTGTGAAAGGTTTGTTCTACTGCCTGCAGATTGGGGCACTTTATCCCCCACCCCGGTAGGTAAGAATGTTACTTTTGCAAGAAAATGAGTGTTAGATACGTATGAAACCAAATTTTACATCGGGTCAAAGGACCAAGAAAACTACCATAAAAACACACTAGTCTAGACAAGGTGAAAGCCTAACATATCTTATTTGTGGGAACGACAAGTTTGTGTCTTTATATTCGTCGTTGTAATGATACAGCAGTATGTTATGATATAGTGTAGCTATGCTATACGATTTACCTTTACGAAATCATTACGTCATACTTTGCTGTAATACATTTTAATCGCCCTGGCAGTTTGCATGCATTACAAGCAGAAGGAACCTAGGCAGCAGTTCCCTCAATAGACAGTTGCAGATTTGGAGGAATAAGCAGCCGTTGATACACCTACATTATTGCAATGAGTGCTCATGTATACTGTCTTCTAGGGTTGTATCGACGGTATTCAATGAGCAATTTTATTTACACTATTTATTTATTCCCGAAAGTGATAACATAAATTCAGTGAACACATCAGAAATGTACTTCGGAGAGGGGAATTCTAGCTTACATCGGTTATCCAGCTCCACTTTCTTATAAACGCCCTTTTTTCTTCCTTTAAACTTGGCACATATTTTCCACCATGTTTATCGAGCATGGCCACATCGAAGTTTAGTTGGAAAGGGGTGTTATGTACTTTCGAATATACCTCATTCTACATGGTGTTCATTTTTATTTATTTCCCGCCCTCCGATTGAGCCAGAATGACGTCATAGCTGACTGGTGAGTCTATCTTGAAATCATAGTGCCCTCTACGGAGAAGAAGCGATAACTTTTGCGGAACAGTAAGCAAATTACAGCGCTCGGAGTGTGGTTGCACTGGTAACTAATACAACCAGCTTCTCCTCTATATGAACACAGAGCATGGCGTCTTCGTGGTTGAATGCTACTTTCGTACCAGCATTAACATGGGTGTGACATATAAATATAATTTAAATAGCTGTATATGGGAGTTTATGCAACGCTATCCAGCATTCAGGTAAGTTCCTCGGAGCGTAATGTTGTCAAAAGTGTCCAGGTACCGTCAAATTGACATATATTTGCTAACAACATAAACGTCTTACGTTTCATCAGTATACGATATAAATTTTTGTCATTCTCACGTTTAAACTGTCTATTAATGCTGGTAGCCTATGTTTTTTAAAGTCAATTGGCGCATCAAACATTTCCAAGATACAGGATCGGTTACTCGCAAAAAGAGAGACACTATAAAGTGCTGGTTCCCATCTAGAAGCAATAAATAATGTTATAACAGAAAGGCTTCAAACATACCTTCTGACAATGCAGACAGTGTTTAAGAGGAAGAGAGAAAGGAATTATAAGAAAATGGACATATAAGACTATGTGCTAGAAATATTTTCTTGTTTAGACTTGGATAAAAGCTTTGTACATATTGTAACACTAATTATTTGTCTTTCCAAAAACATGTTTTGCTAATTTTCTGGTTTGTAATGGAGTTACAGTGTGAGGGAACTGCGGGTGATAGAAAATAATTGAGATAAAATTGAAATATTTCTATTTTATGAGGTAGGTTTACAATATGCATACATGTCTACTATAATAGAAAAATAGATGTTCATTGTGAAATAAGTGTTCATTGACTTATCATTTCATGTATTCCTCATGGTATACTTTTATGACTGCATAATTAGCTTTGCAGTGCATTTCATTCCAGTGTATAATTTTTTAGAAACAGCTATCGTACCTATGCACCAGGTGAAATTACGCAACTGTTTATTACGCAGGCAGACCTACCTCTCAAATAATATATTTACCTACCCGTAGAGCGAGCCTCAAATCTGCTGTCAGCACATCAAATACGATCGCAATCCGCTAGGGGAATCGTATATATACTCGCTCCATCAGCGATGCTATTGATGACGTCAAATTTTGCGGGGTAAAATTACAGATAAAAATGAACACAGTGTATAGCTCTACTCGAAGGTGGAGTTGAAGGTGGAGAAGCATGCTGCACTGGAGCTGAAGATCAACAAGGAGGGAAAAGGAAAGTATAAGAGAAGTGAAATTTAGATGAAACAAAAGTTAAGTAATGTGTTAAATGAAGTGAGAGGCAGGAACAGATGAACGTTTAAATACTGTTAATGAATGTAAAGCTATTGTTTAAATATTAAGAAGGGAGAAAGAATTATATTTAAAAAAATTAAATTCCTCATAAAGGAATATATAAGGTAATGAAACTTATAATTATAATGATGAATTAATCAATTTAGGAGTAATAATAAAGAGAAATTACTTTTCAAACTAAAATATAAATTATTTATGAATAAATATATACTGCTCTTATATATTTAGTACTAGTACAGGATATGATAAAATGAAAATTAAAAAATTGACATAAATAGAGGTATGGGATAGAATAAATAAGTCTTTTTAGTAAAGAATAAAAAATAAATGATTATAAGAATATGATTTACATAAAATAAAAGATTTTCTTTTTTTTTGTAATTTTACGTCCTCCAACGTTAAGTCATATCGGACGATGAATGAAATGGGGGGAATATCAAGATGGCCGTGGAAGAAGAAATACTGTGTCAATATCGAGCTGCTGAAAATGCTTTAAATAGTATAATTGAAATTGTTAATGGTGATAAAAGGAGCTTTAAGAAGTTGCAAGAAGTTATTCTTGATCACGTAAGTAAAGTGAAAGAATCGTTAGACTACTTCAAGGCTGTTTCAGAACGAAATGTTTATGATCCTCAACCTACTTTTTTCCAAGCTTCTTACTCGGATGTGACAAAATCTGTGGCTAGTGAAACTAAACATATAGTGATTGTAACTCCAAAGGACCAGAATAAAGTCGCAGACAGTTCGCAAACTTTACAACTAATGCGAACAAACATAAAATCGGTTACAGTAGGGGTTAAAGGTACCAAGAAAGCTATAACAAAGCTGTTATTTTAGAGCTTCGATCCGAAGCGGAATGTAAAAGGCTTACTCAAGATATGGAATCAAATCCAGAACTGAATGTCAAGATACCGGATAAGTTAAATCCCAGGCTTATCATTCACGGTATTGAAGCTGATTTTCCTGAAGATCATTTAATTGAATCCATTAAACAAAATCCAAGAATCAAACAGTGCCTTCTAGATCCTTCACAATTCATCAAGAAAGTATTTATTAGAAAAACCAGGAAAGGAGATTCACAATATGCCGTGATTGAAACTTCTCCTATCATCTACAAGGCAGTGAAACAACAAAAGAAACTGTATATTGGATACTCACGGTGTTCAGTGTATGACAATATTCATGTGATAAGATGTCATAATTGCTCTGCTTCGGACACGTGGCTGCTGTCAGTCACTTAAAAACTGTTCTTATTGCGCAGAGGAACATGTCCTAAAACCCACATTGAATGCATTAATTGTAAAAACTTCAATAATAAAATGTTAAATAAGAAAACTAATTTTACTGCATCTGATACTAACCATCCTGCTAGCTCTTTTGACTGCCCAGCCTATAAAAAGATTGTGGAAATAATAAGATCGAAAACAAATTATGGCTGAACTCCACATATACCAATATAATTTACATAAATCAATACTACCCACTGAAGAGCTTATAACTGTCTCTAATCGCTGCTCCAGCACAGATTTTTGCACAAACAACTCAATTATTAAAGTTCTTTGTGTACAAGAACCCAATACAAAAGAAAACAGAATAACGGGATTTAATTTACCAACTTTTACAACTGACAACAATAGCCGAAGAATACGTGCTGGCATCATTACTGAATATCAAAATATTATAAAATTAAGCCAACTTTGTTCTTTCGATTGTGTCCTAGTTAATATCGCTATTGGTGGAATGAATATATATGTGTGTTCGATATACTGTGACCCTGACAAGGATATAGAAAATGGTCTTAACTTACTGACTCAAATATGTAATACTGTACAAGGGAATCCGCTAATCATTGCGGGAGACTTTAATTCGAAGCACACTGCCTGGAATAGCCCATTTACTGATTCCCGTGGAAGAACAGTGAATGACTTTTGTAGTGTAAGCAATCTGAATATTCTAAATGACGGATATACTCCAACTTTTCGAAGAGGAAATTCTACAAGCTTTGTTGATATCAGTATGTGTAATTCGCTTATGCTACTATATGTTACTTCATGGAATATAGATGATAATACCCTCTCAGACCATAGCCTTATTACGATAAAACTTAATTTTAATCATACTTTCAACACTAATTTCAACAATAACTCTTTAACACGTTTATATAGAACTAATAATGTGCTTTGGTCACATTTTCATCTTGCAGTTAAGAAAAATATTGACCCTATGTTAGATGACTTGAAAAAAAGTGAACAACCCCACACTCTTGAATGACTTCATCGATAAGTTAACCAAGTGTATTTCATTCATCTGTGATTCGCATCTCCCAAAAATAACAACAAAACGCTGTAAAAACCAATGGTGGAACTCTGAGCTTTCAATAATGAGGAAACGAGTGTTGGCGAGTCAACGAGGATTCAAACGTGCTAAATGCGAGCTACTGCAAATAAAATATGAAAAGACTTACATTATGCTAAGAGCTGAATATAAAAAAATGATCTTAAATGCAAAATTCACCAGCTGGAAAACATTCTGTACAGAACAAGTCAATCCATGGGGCATTGTGTATAAATATACACGCAATTCAAAAAGCTTAAATAATACTTTAACAACGCTGCAAACTGAAAACGGGTACACTGCTAATGCAATAGAAACTGCAAATGTATTAGCAAGCAAATTTTTCCCAGATGATACTGAAGATGATGACCACCAAAGGAGGATCCGACATGAGGTGGAAGCTGAACCTGATACATCGGATGACTTTCCTTTTACTTATCCTGAGGTGGAACGAATAATATTAAAACAAAATTACCGTAAAGCTCCAGGACATGATGCTTTTAGTGCCAATATAATCAAACATGTGCATTATGTACATCCAACTTTCATAAGTAACATTTACAATAAATGTCTAGAATTAGGTGTGTTCCCAAATCAGTGGAAAATTTCAGTTGTGAAAATTATACCCAAAACTCATGTAAATAATAAAAAGACTGCTGCGGCTTACAGACCAATAAGCCTGCTACCTCTGCTAGGCAAATGCCTAGAAAAACTTGTAATTGATCGTGTAATGTATCATTTACTAAAACATGGCTCAATTAGTGACCTTCAGTTTGGTTTCATGGCTCAAAAATCAACTGAAATGGCAATATATAAGGTGGTAGACTGGATGAAAAATGTATACCTAAATAAACAATCTGGTGTTTTAGTCTCTTTAGATGTAACTGGTGCTTTTGATCATGCTTGGTGGCCCAAGATTTTACATCAATTGGAAACTAAAAAATGCCCAAAAATATTTACAATTTAATCGTGAATTATTTTAGAGATCGCAAATCCTTGCTTACTGTAAGTGGAGAAACCACCACAAAGAAAGTTACACGCGGCTGCCCCCAAGGATCTGCGTGTAGTCCAGGTTTTTGGGTTATACTGTATGATGATCTGTTACAGCAACAACTGCCGTCAGATTGTAGTATTTTTGCTTATGCAGATGATGCTTTACTACTTGTTAAATCAAATGACGCTAAAATCCTTGAAGAAAGAACTAATGAAGCACTTAAAATAATACACTCATGGGGAATTAAAAATAAACTTATGTTTAATCCCTACAAAACCTTGGCGAGGATTGTCACCAGAAGAAGAAAAATGGAGCCCATTACTCTTACCATGAATAACGTCAACTTGAAGGTGGTATCTACGGTAAAATACCTTGGCGTTATACTGGTTTGTAAATTAACATTTCGATCACACTTTGATTACATTGCTGAAAGAGCCAGCAAGCTCCTTGGTGCGCTCGCAACAACAACAAGACCAACCTGGGGTCTGAATTCTAGTATTCTTAAAATTATATATCAAGGTGCTGTAGTGCCCCTAATCTTGTATGGTGTATCTGCATTCCAGGATGTTCTTAATAAAAAATGGGCAGTTAAAAAACTTGCACAAATTCAAAGGGGATTCCTCCTTCGCATAATTCGAGGATATCGTACAATCTCCACTGATGCAGCTCAGATTATAGCTAACATCGAACCTTTGGCTCTCACTGGTTTATCAAGAGCAACTATTATGAATTTAAGACATGAACGTGAATGTGCGTCTTATCTGTCTCACTTAAAACTACAAATCCCGGAGCATCCTACCACAGCAGGACACCCATCAAGTTTTGTAACCTGTTTAAAGGAAATATGTAATTTTCATGATTATTACATATATACAGATGGTTCGCGTTACTAATTTGAAGATAATGTATCTGCAGTAGGATGTGCTTTTGTTGTTTATGAAAACCAAACGGAACTAACTCATTCCATGTTTAAATTGTCACCTGAATGTTCTGTATTCCAGTCGGAGCTCTTAGCAATTAAAGAAGCTATAAAATGGTGTACTGTTAATGGGAACAGTGCCCGTATTCTTAGTGATTCACAATCAGCTCTACTCGCTATTAATGATAAATACAACTTAAATTCATTAGCACATAAAATCAGAACCTTGCTTCAAAACCATCCAGGACATATTTGCATGGGATGGGTTAAAGGACACAGTGGAATTTTAGGAAACGAGAGAGCTGATTGCTTGGCTAAGAAGGCTGCAGAATCCAATCTTCCTGTGACATACTCTTTATGTCCTATTTCTACTGTAAGGAGAATAATACATCAACATATTCTTGAAGAATGGAACCAACAATGGCTAACAACTCCAAATGGAAGTTTAACAAAAACATTATTTTTCCCTAGTGTATATGACAGAGGAAAATGTGAAACTCTTGTACCAAATTTTGTTTTGACACAATTTTTAAGTGGACATGGTAAATTTGGTGAATACTTATCACTTTTTCACTTAACATCTAACCCCAAGTGCATGTGTGGTGAAGAATTTCAAACTGTGGTTCATCTCCTTTTCTGTTGTCCCATTTTCTGGAGAGAAAGACAAGAATTAATATTCAAGCTAGACTCTCTAGGAACTGAATTTTCTGCTCCGCTCACATCATTGCTAATGAAGCCACAACAGTATAAGTACTTCATGATGCTTATAAACTCAGTGTTTAAACGTCTGAAATAGTTTAAATTAATATGCATCAGATTATAACATATTTTCTTCCTTCTAGTATTTAAAATATTTTTGTTAAAGTTGTGTATTTTTATGTATCAACTATAACCCTAATATACCACTGTGTAAAATAGGGTTCATAAATCTGGATAAATAAAAAAAATGGGAGAAATGATGCTCAAATATGTCCAGGGTCCATGGAGCTTAGAGCTACCCGACATTCGTCTGTAAGGATAAGGGAAAACCCCGGAGAAAACCTTATGCAGGTAACTCACCCTGACCGAGATTCGAACTCGGGACCTCTTGAACGTGAGGCAGACACGCTACCATCTACGCTACCGAGACGGGCAAAATAAAAGATAATAGGAATAATTTAGGAGGGTGTATATTAAATAAACGTATTTATTATATGTATAAATAAAGAGTAAAATACAATAAATTGGTTTGCGCTGGATACTAGTGCTGTGTATGAGTAAGACAAGTATTATATATTAATAATTCAAATAGGGTGTTATCTGGGAGTAGTTTGTAGTTTGATGCAGCTAATAACCGGTTGCGAGTGCTGAACCGGTATTAAAATTTGTAGTTAGTAGTGTTTTGTAATTAAATTTTAGTTTTGCCTAAACGTTTGGTCTGGTTTTCTTATCTAAGACCTCCTTTATTTTCTTAATTTCTATTTCTTATAATGTTGATTTTAATGTAGTACTTTGTGGCGATAATCTGTAAAATGAATGGGCTCGTCGGAGGTCCCCGCCCCGGCTGCGTGCAAAGCGCTTGTCTTGAACGAGGACTCTGAATTCAGTCATCATCATCATCATCATTATAATTGTAGTTATTATTAATATTAATATTTATAATTACAGCAACCCAAGGGTACCATGTCGCAGTGGAATATTACCAAGTATAGACCTCAGTAAATGGGCAGAGTTTCCAGCTGCTTCACCAGCAGGCCCAGCGCCATTTGTGAGCAATCTTGCGTCTGTGTTTGATCATCTTGGGAAGAAGTAGGGAAAGTTATGGGACATTGTGCCACACAAAGCATACTACTAACACCAGAGAAACCATAAGTCATTGGCCATAAAATGTTCTTATGTGTGTAAATAGTGGTATATTAGGAATTTCCTTAAATTCAAATTTAAGGAAGTAAAATGTACACATTTCATATCATTGATACAAGAGGACTTTTCCATTTATTGAATAATGGTTTGCAGTGTTCCTAATGACCAATGAAACAAAACTTTTGGGTTATAACTTATAGACCATCCACTGCATTTACAAGTTTCACATACTGGCCATCTTTTCACTTTATAAGTTCAAATGATCTGCTTTTAACAATTCTAATGACTGACTGGATTAGAAATGTTTGCAGTTACATTTGGGTTACCTCATTAAACATAGTTGAACAGATGCTCAGGAAGTGTGTTGAGAAACCTCATAATGATAAATATTTCTCTATTGAGGACCTGTGCAGGAAATACAACATATGTGTAACTGTAAGTTATTTCTGGACTGTTATACTGTGGTCTGCTAGAGATAGAGGTTCCAGACGTTTTGTCCACAAATAAAGCAGACATCTTCAGTAGTGTATTCAAAGTTTTCTCAGAGAACCAATCAACAGAAGGCCTTTGAGTATAAATTTGGAGATACTAAATCTGCATTGCAAGTTTCTCCGAGGAGACTTTGACCTGCCTTTAAGATGTCCAATATAGTTATGGACAAAACATCTGAAACATCAGCCCATAGCATGATTTAAGAGCCCAAAAATAATTTCCAGTTATGACTCCGATGGTGAAAACCTATGTTCTCTCACAAAATATGCTGCTCAGTTTACATTCAACTTTATGGTGTAATAATGGCAGAAATATTTCTATTTATGGAATAATGGTATACCTCCTCTAGTATAATTCTGAAAAATTGTAGTAATATTAGCATGATTTTGAGTGTTAAGCATGACAAATTTATTTTATTTTATAGAATATACATACCATTGCTTATTTACAAATTTATTGGATATGTTATACAAATTCATTAGAAATATTGGGATATAATTAGAGACCAGTTTTAATGGGATATGACATACTTTCCCAATATTTATTTGTAAATATATACAGGCTAGCCGGAATAACATTTCTATACACTACACTCTGAATTTCGGTCTACATAGA
Organism: Mantis religiosa; assembly: GCA_030765055.1. NCBI lineage: Eukaryota > Metazoa > Arthropoda > Insecta > Mantodea > Mantidae > Mantis > Mantis religiosa. The sequence continues at coordinate 159,855,020 of CM060950.1, forward strand.
TGTGCCCACTTAAATGTACACATTATCTGCACGTTGTAGCCAGATAGGTACTGAGAGCTGTATTCACTTTATCCAGATATTTTCCAGGTGCTCTTTTAATATCACCCGGTTAGCTTCAAAACTTCGGCTTTAATAACTATTCAACTTCACTTAATCATTTTATCTGCCTTTACATAAAAATTACGTCAGAAGTAAACATATTATGGGGAAAACAGAAGCTTATACTTAAATCTCTCCTTTTCCTTATACGTTGGAAATATATAGAAATAATGTTTAGTCAATAGCATCTGCGTAATAAATAGAGGGAGTAATGGGGTGGCTCTAGTGCCATTATGTAGCACTGGGAAAATATTATAAGGCAGTATTTTCTGAAATTCAACCATGAAATTGTCTAGAATGAATGAAGTACTTGTACAAAGAAATATTTTGCCTCAGAAATTCGTTATGTTTGAGTGTAGAGAATACAGCCCATCACCTAAAAACAACCATTTTATGTGTATTTTTTCTTCTGTGTGGTTCCATTTTCTTGAGTTTTCTTCTTTCAGTCACTGAAGCTAAAGTGCTGAACTTATTAGTCACAGTTAATGACATTCCAAACTTAATAACTAACACTTCTGTGTTACTAACAATCTCATTACACTTAAAGTGAAACTTTCATTCCTAGAGTTAATCTTCTTGTGTAAATGAAGTTTCCTTTACTCATATGCAAACGTATATTCTGTTATTTTTTGCACTGTATATTCTTTGCTCATATAGGCAATACTAGTATTGTTTCTGTTTATTTTAAAATGTTCTGTAATTTCTTTATTAGGAAAACTTTCACAATATTAAGCTCATCAGGGATTGTCATTTGTATATACACATACTGTATAGAAGAATTACCTAATGATGTGGAAGATAAACATGCGTAAAATGATTACATTGTGTCTAGTAACCAAGGTTTAAACAATGACATTCCTGATGTATTTTTCTAATTACATACCTAAGAATAATGTGGATGTGTGATACTTGTAAACCCACTTTCCAGAAGCATTTGCTATAGCTAAGTTAAGTTGTTTGCAGAGAACATAAGTGATTTTCATTTTGCATTATATTCAGTTATACCTCATTTTGTCATTTTTGTTGATGGTGATAAAAATTAATCCAAGAAATAAGAAAACTATTAGAAAAAAATGTTTATGTTGACAAACAACTGCAGATGCCTCATTAGCCATTTTACTATAAATACTTCACTATTGTAAAAATCCATAGGATGATTTAAATTTGTAAAATGGGGAATACAAAGTCTATTATAGGGTATTTTATACTGTTCTGATGTACTTCAGTTGAAATGTGACTCAATTTTATCACTGTTTTAATCTATATCTCAAATACATATATTAATGAATTACTTCATAAAAGTCATATCCAATTAAGGATTCAGATTTTATGGCAAATTGTAAATATTAACTCAATCATAATCAAAATGCAATTTCATCTACATAGCACTGAACTTTCACAAATAAGAAACAATGTTCTATATTAATGTTATGATGTTTCAGCTGTTGTATAAATAATTTCTCAGTATATGTGAGGTCATTCAGTCCATAGCTAGGTATTGTTCTTCTGTCTCATTTCTAACATGAATATATGGAGTGTTATTAGACACTAGGAAGTTGTTTGAGGCTGAATGTGTGGTTTTATAAGAGGTTAAACCTTACAATATAGATTTATGCCTCTTATTAAGGAATGAATATCATTTGCTATATTATTTCTTAAAAAGTGAAGATTTTAAATTAGCTAGAAGCCATAAAAAATTATGATGAATGAGATTAGACTAATCAAAGCCGTCTTCACTTGACACAGACTTTCTCTGTATAGGCATCTGCACTTTTACTAGCTCTTAGGAGAAGAGAATGTAAAGAGGTTATATTCAAGTTTATTGCCATAAATGTGCTGTGTTTTGTAAACTAGGCTTTGTGGAATGTAAATTTTTGTAAAATGTAGCTGTAGAATAATTAAAGTTATTTGTACAAATTATTATAATGTTGTTTATGAACAGTTGTATATATAATACATACCTTCAAAATCATAAAATTAAATTCTTTTTATGGGATTTTTCAAAGTAGAAAATTTGTAAGATTACAAGCAAATTCTTGCCTCAAACACCTTACTCCTTCCCTCTGCACTGATCACCAAAACTAGATAAAATTATTTCAATGATCTTAATATTGAGGTACACTCTCGATTAAGTACATCTTATCATAAATAACCCTTATACAACAAATAAATAGCACTTGAAAAGTGTTTACAACAGAAAACTGATGGCTTATGCCAGGACTTGTGCCATACAAATGGCTCAGTACACAACTTTTCATTTATAATTTCCAGTTAAGTGTATATAGGCCTACGACTCTCAAAAACAAGTTCAGCGTATTTTCATCTTAGAAATAGTTTAGTTTGTCAGTTAAGAAAACATTTGCATAACGTTTGTATTTAGAAAGGCAATTAAAGCCATATGACAACATAGAAGTTGAAATTAATGTGAAAGTAGTAGTAGTAAATGACGATGACGCAATGTGTAGTGTTTAAACACTAAACACTATTACCTGCAAAGCGAGGAATCGTACCGGGAAGAGATGCTCAATGAAGCTATCGCACGTACACGGCAAGGGGTTTTTTTTTTTTTTTTTTTTTTTTTTTTTTTTTTTTTTTTTTTTTTTTTTTTTTTTTTTGCAATTTACGTCCTCAAACATTTAGTCATATCTGACGATGAATGAAATGGGTGAAATGATGCTCCCAATGAGACCGGGATCCATGTAACTTAGAGTTACCCGACATTCGTCTTTTAGGATAAGGGAAAGCCCCGGGAATAAAGCCTTATCCAGATAACTCACCCTGACCGAGATTCGAACTCGGGTCCCCTTGAACCTGAGGCAGAAACGCAAACATCTACGCTACCGAGGCGGATACACGGCGAGTCCAATGTATATGCACTCTCATCAGATGCAATTTTGTCTTTTGGACAACAATGTGTCAAGGCGCGAGAAATCAGATATAACGTGATTGAATATTGGAGAAAGGAAAAAGGAGAAAGTTGGGTGAATCAAAATTCCTTTGTAATTTCTCAGTAGATGCTGTTCATACTGCTATAGCACTTTTATCCTCCATGTTAACTTTACTTCCTGTCATGTTTTGCACAACCCGTATCATCTGTAGCTATGTCGGAGGGGGGATTTATTTTATATAATGTGATGTAAACCAAAACTGTGAATATGTCGTTATTTTTATTTATATTTTCTTTCAGATTCATCTTTATTAAGCTAACGTGAGATTGTGTTTCATTAGTAATTGAAAAAATAGTAGGTATCTAAAATTACATACACATAATTTTGTATAGCTTAACCTGGCGATGTATTTAAATCATGTGGTTTATATTACGGCAATCGCCTATTTTTTTTTCTTATCAAATGCCTGTATATTTTACATCTCTCTGCAGCATACTTCACTGTACATTAAATATAACATTTCATCTAAATGGAGAGAAAAATGATACCAACTTGTGTGTATAAATTTCATAAAACAAATCTGATATAGCCATACCATTTATGAAAAGTTTCCTATTTTCACAGTAGATTATGAAAGAAGATAAATTAAAAATAAAAGCAAACAATTTAATGATAATCACTCTTTTAATATCACATACAGGAAACTGTGTCATTGGTCCTTGCAAACAAAGAAGTATTAGGTAAAACATAATATCACTATTTTTCTCTCAACAGTTTTTATTTTTGGTAGCAGAGAAGCTGTAACCGCACACTCTGCAACAAAAGTTGATTACAATGCATAAACTTGTTTTGCTAACTCACATGAGTCAACAGGCTGTAGTACGGTTTTGTTCAGCCGCATCTTGCATCTTCTGCATTCGCTCTGCTATTCTTTGGCTACGGCGAGGGCCTTTCTGATCTGATGAATTGCTGCCTTCTATTTCTTCATCATCTGAGTTAAACTGTACCACTTTGCCAGAGTATGTCCACTTACCCAGGGTACCATCCCACGATGTGCTAATCAGTTCTTGCCTATATGGATGCCATGATACATCTCGAACACATGCCCTATGACCTTTCAGTATGCTGTGAACCTTTCCCGTCAGTACGTCATATATAACAACTCTGCCTGCAGCACATCCTGTATAAATGTATCGTTGTCCAGTCGTACATGCGGGAGAAAAATGACACCTCACCAATGTTTGTAACACAGTATGGCCTCGATATGTCATCACAGAAGTGTCACCATCTAAGCTTCTCTTTGGATTGCTCAAATTTTGGGGTACTTTCTGCCACCTATAGTCCCACGTTTGATTTGCCACAGTCTTGCGCGTGTTGTTTTCTCCATTCTTACTTGAAAAAACACGAACATCCCAAAGCTTGATGCTTTGGTCTTTACAATTAGAAATGAGATGCCTGCCATCTCCCCTCGGATCAATGTATGTCACACCATCCATATGTCCTGCAAGAACTCCTACAGGTTTTGGATCTGATTCACTCAATGTTCTCCTATCCCAAACCTTGCATAACCCATCATCTCCTCCACTGTACAAGACCTGTGATGTGCTGTCAGCAAATCCCACTGTATTTACATCATCGTCATGTCCTTCTATCCGTAAAGCTCGTTGGTTGCATTCCCTATCGTAAACATAAAGAAAGCCATCATTGGCTCCCCCCAGTATTTCTCGACCATCAGAAGAAAATGCTAATGAAAATATACAGAAGCGTCGATTATCTGGACGAAGTGGAAGGGCTTCTTGATTTTCTGAATCACCATACAGTCTACAAAGATATAAGCATTCTGACCAGCTGGAATATGCAATATAGTTCCCATCTGGACTGAAAGCTGTGTCCAACACACTCCAACCAACATCTCCTGCTTGAATTGTTTTCAATAGTTGAAATTTTGCTTCCGTTACGTTGTATAATCTAAGGTTGCGATCTTGGCACGCACTGAGGAAATAGGAGCCATCTTTAGAATATATTCCACAGAATGCTTTATTTTGATAAACTGCCACTGTCCACATCTTGTTTGGTATATAATAGTTGGTTATTTTGCATCGATCTCCTCTAGTGAAGGAATTTCTGCCAAACATTCCTCTCTCTCTGGAGTTAATCATAGCTGTCACTGAATTTGGCCGTTCTTGACCGACGGAATGTAAAAGCCCACATGCCTGCTGTGTGGCTAAACTAAATTCACTTTTATCTAATTCTTTAGTATTTGGTTTCTGGTCTATCATCCTGGGTGAACTTGCATCAGCAAAAAATTCATCATCACTGCCATCTCGATCAGATGAGAATATATGTACGTGCCCACTCCTCCTAGTACTGTCCATGGGGCCTCCCAGTACAACATAGATATATCTATGTGTCATTGCTGTAATTATGAATCTCTATTTTAAGCAGATTACAATTGCGTTCCAAAATATGTGTCCTTCACGAAAGCAAATAATTGTAACAAAGACAAAACACAAACTGTTCCGGATCTGGAAATGCAACGAATGTTTTCCTTCTGAAGCACCTTCTTCTGTTCGCATAGAATAACAAGTTTTTTCAACCTATTTGTACAGATTGATCACGCTTCAGAAAATTGGTTGTATCATCATATAGATATTCCTGTAATTACATAAATTGGGTATTTAATAAGAAAAGCTTTTATTTACTTAGATAGTTTTTTTAATAACCAGAATACTAAAAGAATTGCTAATTATTGGGAAAAGGAATGGAATACTGAAACATGAAGCCCGAGTTTGATGATTTGTATAGGATAATAGGCACAATGACAGTGAGACATATTTGAGTGACAGAATATTAGTGATGATACGTTTAGCAATGCGCCTTTGCCAGTTGAGTAAATAAATGTTATATTTTCAATAGTTATTTAATAACAGAAGTGTAGTAATTAATTTAGTTGGTATTCTCTTTTTTCCGTTATGAAAATTACAGAAGATAGAGCTGTTTAGCCTCATTTTCATTATTTGAAAAATATTACAACAAAAAATTACGTGGTTCATATTTAATGCATATATGATCATTAAGCTTATCTTTTACGATTAGGCACCCATGTTGCGTAAAAATGGCTAACCTTACATATCAGACATGCAACTCCCAAATGCTCCATTTGTATTCCGTCCCTTTCTGTGGGCCAACTTACTAATATTTCACTCTTCTGAACAACAGAAGATCGCAGCGCTGGTTACTGAAGGTCAATACACCTCAATAATTTGTCGAATAATATGCATTTCATTTTTTTCCATGCTAAAAAGTGAATTATACTGCACAATGAGCAGAATAACCTATAAAGGAAGAAAATAATTATGCTCCTAAGGGATTAAGTATACTCATCAGAGAACCGTGAATGTACCAGCAGAGGGTTACAGAGTATTCTACGGACACCACAAGAAAGATCTGTAATTAGAGTTAAGAACTTCTGTGTAAGAAGTAAACCTCGCTAATGTGTTATAAAAATATGTCTGATATTCTGTTTGACTCATTAGGCTAAACTGCGAGTGACAACCATGACCTACCTTGTGGTGGTTTGCCATTGCTTTATGTGGAGTGAGAATGTATGATAGTAGAATATATCTAGAGCCCAGGATGGTAGGTTTCCCATCAGTGAAACATTCCTGGGAAAGGGATCATACCAATACCATCTTGTCTGAAGGTCAGGAATGCTATCAATCAACAAAAGGGCCAGACTATAAGTGTATAATAGGTGCATATTAAGTCTATTCTGAGTATACATAAATCTGTACCTGAAATAAAAATAGTGTTTACAATGGAATTTCAGTTTGGAATTGAAGTTTGTATATTATGGAACACTGTGAAAGGTTTGTTCTACTGCCTGCAGATTGGGGCACTTTATCCCCCACCCCGGTAGGTAAGAATGTTACTTTTGCAAGAAAATGAGTGTTAGATACGTATGAAACCAAATTTTACATCGGGTCAAAGGACCAAGAAAACTACCATAAAAACACACTAGTCTAGACAAGGTGAAAGCCTAACATATCTTATTTGTGGGAACGACAAGTTTGTGTCTTTATATTCGTCGTTGTAATGATACAGCAGTATGTTATGATATAGTGTAGCTATGCTATACGATTTACCTTTACGAAATCATTACGTCATACTTTGCTGTTCTACATTTTAATCGCCCTGGCAGTTTGCATGCATTACAAGCAGAAGGAACCTAGGCAGCAGTTCCCTCAATAGACAGTTGCAGATTTGGAGGAATAAGCAGCCGTTGATACACCTACATTATTGCAATGAGTGCTCATGTATACTGTCTTCTAGGGTTGTATCGACGGTATTCAATGAGCAACTTTATTTACACTATTTATTTATTCCCGAAAGTGATAACATAAATTCAGTGAACACATCAGAAATGTACTTCGGAGAGGGGAATTCTAGCTTACATCGGTTATCCAGCTCCACTTTCTTATAAACGCCCTTTTTTCTTCCTTTAAACTTGGCACATATTTTCCACCATGTTTATCGAGCATGGCCACATCGAAGTTTAGTTGGAAAGGGGTGTTATGTACTTTCGAATATACCTCATTCTACATGGTGTTCATTTTTATTTATTTCCCGCCTTCCGATTGAGCCAGAATGACGTCATAGCTGACTGGTGAGTCTATCTTGAAATCATAGTGCCCTCTACGGAGAAGAAGCGATAACTTTTGCGGAACAGTAAGCAAATTACAGCGCTCGGAGTGTGGTTGCACTGGTAACTAATACAACCAGCTTCTCCTCTATATGAACACAGAGCATGGCGTCTTCGTGGTTGAATGCTACTTTCGTACCAGCATTAACATGGGTGTGACATATAAATATAATTTAAATAGCTGTATATGGGAGTTTATGCAACGCTATCCAGCATTCAGGTAAGTTCCTCGGAGCGTAATGTTGTCAAAAGTGTCCAGGTACCGTCAAATTGACATATATTTGCTAACAACATAAACGTCTTACGTTTCATCAGTATACGATATAAATTTTTGTCATTCTCACGTTTAAACTGTCTATTAATGTTGGTAGCCTATGTTTTTTAAAGTCAATTGGCGCATCAAACATTTCCAAGATACAGGATCGGTTACTCGCAAAAAGAGAGACACTATAAAGTGCTGGTTCCCATCTAGAAGCAATAAATAATGTTATAACAGAAAGGCTTCAAACATACCTTCTGACAATGCAGACAGTGTTTAAGAGGAAGAGAGAAAGGAATTATAAGAAAATGGACATATAAGACTATGTGCTAGAAATATTTTCTTGTTTAGACTTGGATAAAAGCTTTGTACATATTGTAACACTAATTATTTGTCTTTCCAAAAACATGTTTTGCTAATTTTCTGGTTTGTAATGGAGTTACAGTGTGAGGGAACTGCGGGTGATAGAAAATAATTGAGATAAAATTGAAATATTTCTATTTTATGAGGTAGGTTTACAATATGCATACATGTCTACTATAATAGAAAAATAGATGTTCATTGTGAAATAAGTGTTCATTGACTTATCATTTCATGTATTCCTCATGGTATACTTTTATGACTGCATAATTAGCTTTGCAGTGCATTTCATTCCAGTGTATAATTTTTTAGAAACAGCTATCGTACCTATGCACCAGGTGAAATTACGCAACTGTTTATTACGCAGGCAGACCTACCTCTCAAATAATATATTTACCTACCCGTAGAGCGAGCCTCAAATCTGCTGTCAGCACATCAAATACGATCGCAATCCGCTAGGGGAATCGTATATATACTCGCTCCATCAGCGATGCTATTGATGACGTCAAATTTTGCGGGGTAAAATTACAGATAAAAATGAACACAGTGTATAGCTCTACTCGAAGGTGGAGTTGAAGGTGGAGAAGCATGCTGCACTGGAGCTGAAGATCAACAAGGAGGGAAAAGGAAAGTATAAGAGAAGTGAAATTTAGATGAAACAAAAGTTAAGTAATGTGTTAAATGAAGTGAGAGGCAGGAACAGATGAACGTTTAAATACTGTTAATGAATGTAAAGCTATTGTTTAAATATTAAGAAGGGAGAAAGAATTATATTTAAAAAAATTAAATTCCTCATAAAGGAATATATAAGGTAATGAAACTTATAATTATAATGATGAATTAATCAATTTAGGAGTAATAATAAAGAGAAATTACTTTTCAAACTAAAATATAAATTATTTATGAATAAATACATACTGCTCTTATATATTTAGTACTAGTACAGGATATGATAAAATGAAAATTAAAAAATTGACATAAATAGAGGTATGGGATAGAATAAATAAGTCTTTTTAGTAAAGAATAAAAAATAAATGATTATAAGAATATGATTTACATAAAATAAAAGATTTTCTTTTTTTTTTTTTGTAATTTTACGTCCTCCAACGTTAAGTCATATCGGACGATGAATGAAATGGGGGGAATATCAAGATGGCCGTGGAAGAAGAAATACTGTGTCAATATCGAGCTGCTGAAAATGCTTTAAATAGTATAATTGAAATTGTTAATGGTGATAAAAGGAGCTTTAAGAAGTTGCAAGAAGTTATTCTTGATCACGTAAGTAAAGTGAAAGAATCGTTAGACTACTTCAAGGCTGTTTCAGAACGAAATGTTTATGATCCTCAACCTACTTTTTTCCAAGCTTCTTACTCGGATGTGACAAAATCTGTGGCTAGTGAAACTAAACATATAGTGATTGTAACTCCAAAGGACCAGAATAAAGTCGCAGACAGTTCGCAAACTTTACAACTAATGCGAACAAACATAAAATCGGTTACAGTAGGGGTTAAAGGTACCAAGAAAGCTATAACAAAGCTGTTATTTTAGAGCTTCGATCCGAAGCGGAATGTAAAAGGCTTACTCAAGATATGGAATCAAATCCAGAACTGAATGTCAAGATACCGGATAAGTTAAATCCCAGGCTTATCATTCACGGTATTGAAGCTGATTTTCCTGAAGATCATTTAATTGAATCCATTAAACAAAATCCAAGAATCAAACAGTGCCTTCTAGATCCTTCACAATTCATCAAGAAAGTATTTATTAGAAAAACCAGGAAAGGAGATTCACAATATGCCGTGATTGAAACTTCTCCTATCATCTACAAGGCAGTGAAACAACAAAAGAAACTGTATATTGGATACTCACGGTGTTCAGTGTATGACAATATTCATGTGATAAGATGTCATAATTGCTCTGGCTTCGGACACGTGGCTGCTGTCAGTCACTTAAAAACTGTTCTTATTGCGCAGAGGAACATGTCCTAAAACCCACATTGAATGCATTAATTGTAAAAACTTCAATAATAAAATGTTAAATAAGAAAACTAATTTTACTGCATCTGATACTAACCATCCTGCTAGCTCTTTTGACTGCCCAGCCTATAAAAAGATTGTGGAAATAATAAGATCGAAAACAAATTATGGCTGAACTCCACATATACCAATATAATTTACATAAATCAATACTACCCACTGAAGAGCTTATAACTGTCTCTAATCGCTGCTCCAGCACAGATTTTTGCACAAACAACTGTAACGGGAATGTTTTCTTTCTCCATTATGGCGGTCGGTATAATACTTTCTTTCACTCCAGAATCATGATTTTCCATCGCTCTTTCTATGCTAGTCGCCATGTTTCTCCCATAAGACAGCACTAACGACGCAGTTACTCGAATATAGTTAATTTAATCAATTTTTTTTTTCTATCAAAAGTAATACTGGCTAGCGCCAAATGATAGATTCACAGATTAAGACAAAATGATATATAATTTTCTTGGAGATTTTATAATCATCGTAACATCTTAAGTCAACTTCCTCGTTCTCCAGCGAGACACAAGATTCTAACACTTTTCTAGATTATTGATTTTCTTGTCCCCATAGTGATTCCCACTTTATTTTGTGATTGGCCGATTCACTGACACGTCATCACACCACGTGATACCACTACTACTTCGGCCAATCACACAACTACATACATTTTTATATATTTATTATTCCTTCGAACATTACTAAAAAATACTGTTACAAATGCCCTTCTTCGAAATATATGGAAAATAACCAAACAAAGGAATTAACAATCTGTTTCCATATATTTCGAAGAACAGCCCCAATTAACAATTTCGTTTACACCAATATTACACAACATCAATACAACATACATAAAATATAATAATATACATACATTGGATGAAATATAATAAATGAACATTTAACAACAATAAATTAACATTAATTAAAATACAACAATATATTGATGTTTAACAATGTTTTATTTTTATTATTATTTAACACACACATAGTATATATTCAATATTGTTTCAATTACTGTCAAGGCTTTTATGTGTATAGGGATCAGTATCATTCACTTTAAATGTGTGTGTGTGTGTATTTGTTACACAGTCCAGGCTTTGAACTAAAGGCTTTTCTATTCTTTAATATACACAATTTCAACTGTTCTTTTCTCGCTTGGTCTAAATTGTATGTGTTTTCTAACTTTACTTGTAATATTCTCTGGAATTCTATTTCTTCCTCCACTTGGCTTCCGCCGTTCTTATCTTGTATTGTATATAATTGGCAACAATGCTTTTCAAGGTCAGTTACATTATTTTGCAATCCATCAATAATTAAATTCTTCCCACAATTTTCATTTTCATCGTATTCAATATTACCATTTTCTTGCAAGAGTATATCTTCCACAAAAAACCTTTCATTATTTATATTATCCCTGTTCTCTTCTTATCTTCCATCTTCTTCCAATAATTTTATTACTAATAAATCATTTTCTGTCTTAACCTTCATTTCATGCATTTCGAAATTCAATACACTTTGCCATTCATATAATAAATCATTACCCAAAATTACATCTCTTGCCAAATGTGGAATTACCAACGCAATGAAATTGAAATTCCATTCACCTATTCGCCCCTTAATTAATACTTGATATTTAATCCTATCCTTTTTCTTCCCAATTGCAGTACTGCAGTAAACGTTACACACATTTAAATATTCCACTTTATAGTTAGCTAACAGATTTTTAAACAATTCCTCACTTATCACAGTAGAACTGGCTCCAGTATCAATCAAGGCTGTATATTCTTTATCCCATAGGTAAATAATTATCTGAGGTGGGTTAACTAATTCCTTATTTTTCTGCAAGAGAGTGAGCTTATTTCCGTTATCTTCAACTTTCAATTCGCCCTGTGTCATCCTCACCGAACCACTTTCCAGAGCACAAAATGATTTGGTTTTTAGTTTTCCATCTCCCTCTGATTATTACTTTCATTTTTGGTTAGGTTGGTGCTATCGTTTATACTCACATCATTCTCTGTGCTTTGTGTATTTTCGACTCTTTCATTTTGATTACTTCTTTCAAATCTCACACCCCTAAAATCTCTTTGATTTGCACTAAATAAACTAGTACCTCTACCCCTATTAAAATTACTTATTCGCTGATTATTTCCTCGATAAAATCTTACATGGTTTATTTGATCATTTCTTCCAATTCTCGTCGACTGATTGTTATGATAATTCCTTTGCACATTATTTTGAACTCCACTTCCTGTTCCGGGAATTACAGATTCATAAGTTCGTCTAGGATCATAACCTCTTCCTTCAAATCTTTGATTTCTCACGGGTGCCCCGCCCCAATTTAAACTCGTCCTATTATTCCTATTATTTGTAGGTTGTGATTCCTGTCGATTTCTTCCTCGCTCAATATGGACGTTATTATAGTTACCATCACAGGATGTAGTATCATTAATGAGGTTATGTGCTTCAAATTCGGATAATAATTCAATCATATCAGAGAAATCGATAGGCTTAGCCACAATTAAATGATTTCTGATATGTGGTGGATAATGACGTATTAGCATGTTGACAATTTCTGTCTCAGAAATTTCGGGATTGATCAACTTACTTTTGTTTGCTAATTTTAAGAAATATTCAGTCATAGAAATCCCTTTTTTAAACTCAAACCTACCCGTTGCTAACTCAACTTTTATTCTTCTTTGTCTCTCAGGTCCCCAAAATCTATTTATAAACAGATTTCTGAAAGTACTGTATGTTTCATGTGAAGCCAAAGTTAACCTTAACCACTCAAGAGCATTTTTCTTCAAACAGCGTTTTACTATTACCATCCGAAATTCATTGGGAATTCTCTTAATACGGAAATATTTTTCCAATTCCCTAAGAAATACTTTTGGATTATCACCTGATTCCTCATCAAAACTTGGTGGACTAATATCATTTAGTGAATAATGTACACATTCATTTTTACCTAGACTGTGGAGTTGTGTGTGTGAGGACATGTTCTGTGTGTTTCTGTGATAATTAATATCATTATCTGGACTCACAAAATCACTACATTCACTTACTACATCACTAGACTTCTGATGATTGCTTAATTCACCTGGTAAGTCACAATCGTTTATATTTGTAATTCTAGACATTTCTTTCCCGTTATTTACTTTTCTAGCCTGTAATGCAATTACAACTTGTGTCAGTTTTCCTAAGTTATCCTTTTCTTTTTCAAAATGTTCTTTTACCTCTTTAATTTGCAAAATTACTTCTTCTTTTGCTTTACTTATCTCATCAATTTGTAACTTTATTTCCTCTTGGTGTATCTTACTTTCATCATGTTGTAATTGCATTTCAGAACAAATTACATTGATTCTTTGTTCTACTTTATCTCCTAATTCTTCTCTTTGTTTTTGTGTTATTTCTGCCTGTTGTATCCTAAATGTTTCTAACTCTTTGTTTAATTCCATTCTCATTTCTTGTTTCACAATGTCCTGACCTAACCTAGTTTCCTGAATTATCTCTCTCAACTCATTGACTTCCTTTCTATTCTCATCCTTATTAATCTCTATGATTTGCATGAGCCTTTCCATATTATCCCTACACTCTTTTCTCCCTTCTCTAATCTCCTGTGAAATTTCAGATTTTAATTCCTGTTTTAGCTTCTGTAATAAATTAATTTCTAAGTTACTCACATTTTGTGCTAGTTCCTGTCTTACCCCTACATCTAAATCATTCATTTTCTTAGTTAAATCATTTACATTTTGTTCTATTTTAGAATCTAAATTACTCATTTCTGATTTTACATCTTTCATTCTAGAATCTAAATTACTCATTTCTGATTTTAAATCATTTGCATTTTGTTCTATTTTAGAATCTAAATTACTCATTTCTGATTTTAAATCATTTGCATTTTGTTCTATTTTAGAATCTAAATTACTTAACATTCTCGTTATTCTTTCCAACATTGACTCATTATCTATGCTTAATCCTGCATTCTCCCTATTCATTCCTACACTATCAGTAACTTCTCCTTCCACTATTATTTCTTTTCTACTCGCCATCTTTTTAACTATTTTCTGATTTCTTAACAACATATATCTACTACTACTACTATATTTTTTTTTCACTCACTTAAACCAGGTCTCGTTTTCTTCTTTCTTCTCTCTTCTTTCTTCTTTCCTTTTAAATTCCCACGGAGCTGCACGATGCTTTAATCTCCTCTTCTTTATCCTATTCGAGCCCCACACGTTGCTGCGCCATTTGTAACGGGAATGTTTTCTTTCTCCATTATGGCGGTCGGTATAATACTTTCTTTCACTCCAGAATCATGATTTTCCATCGCTCTTTCTATGCTAGTCGCCATGTTTCTCCCATAAGACAGCACTAACGACGCAGTTACTCGAATATAGTTAATTTAATCAATTTTTTTTTCTATCAAAAGTAATACTGGCTAGCGCCAAATGATAGATTCACAGATTAAGACAAAATGATATATAATTTTCTTGGAGATTTTATAATCATCGTAACATCTTAAGTCAACTTCCTCGTTCTCCAGCGAGACACAAGATTCTAACACTTTTCTAGATTATTGATTTTCTTGTCCCCATAGTGATTCCCACTTTATTTTGTGATTGGCCGATTCACTGACACGTCATCACACCACGTGATACCACTACTACTTCGGCCAATCACACAACTACATACATTTTTATATATTTATTATTCCTTCGAACATTACTAAAAAATACTGTTACACAACTCAATTATTAAAGTTATTTGTGTACAAGAACCCAATACAAAAGAAAACAGAATAACGGGATTTAATTTACCAACTTTTACAACTGACAACAATAGCCGAAGAATACGTGCTGGCATCATTACTGAATATCAAAATATTATAAAATTAAGCCAACTTTGTTCTTTCGATTGTGTCCTAGTTAATATCGCTATTGGTGGAATGAATATATATGTGTGTTCGATATACTGTGACCCTGACAAGGATATAGAAAATGGTCTTAACTTACTGACTCAAATATGTAATACTGTACAAGGGAATCCGCTAATCATTGCGGGAGACTTTAATTCGAAGCACACTGCCTGGAATAGCCCATTTACTGATTCCCGTGGAAGAACAGTGAATGACTTTTGTAGTGTAAGCAATCTGAATATTCTAAATGACGGATATACTCCAACTTTTCGAAGAGGAAATTCTACAAGCTTTGTTGATATCAGTATGTGTAATTCGCTTATGCTACTATATGTTACTTCATGGAATATAGATGATAATACCCTCTCAGACCATAGCCTTATTACGATAAAACTTAATTTTAATCATACTTTCAACACTAATTTCAACAATAACTCTTTAACACGTTTATATAGAACTAATAATGTGCTTTGGTCACATTTTCATCTTGCAGTTAAGAAAAATATTGACCCTATGTTAGATGACTTGAAAAAAAGTGAACAACCCCACACTCTTGAATGACTTCATCGATAAGTTAACCAAGTGTATTTCATTCATCTGTGATTCGCATCTCCCAAAAATAACAACAAAACGCTGTAAAAACCAATGGTGGAACTCTGAGCTTTCAATAATGAGGAAACGAGTGTTGGCGAGTCAACGAGGATTCAAACGTGCTAAATGCGAGCTACTGCAAATAAAATATGAAAAGACTTACATTATGCTAAGAGCTGAATATAAAAAAATGATCTTAAATGCAAAATTCACCAGCTGGAAAACATTCTGTACAGAACAAGTCAATCCATGGGGCATTGTGTATAAATATACACGCAATTCAAAAAGCTTAAATAATACTTTAACAACGCTGCAAACTGAAAACGGGTACACTGCTAATGCAATAGAAACTGCAAATGTATTAGCAAGCAAATTTTTCCCAGATGATACTGAAGATGATGACCACCAAAGGAGGATCCGACATGAGGTGGAAGCTGAACCTGATACATCGGATGACTTTCCTTTTACTTATCCTGAGGTGGAACGAATAATATTAAAACAAAATTACCGTAAAGCTCCAGGACATGATGCTTTTAGTGCCAATATAATCAAACATGTGCATTATGTACATCCAACTTTCATAAGTAACATTTACAATAAATGTCTAGAATTAGGTGTGTTCCCAAATCAGTGGAAAATTTCAGTTGTGAAAATTATACCCAAAACTCATGTAAATAATAAAAAGACTGCTGCGGCTTACAGACCAATAAGCCTGCTACCTCTGCTAGGCAAATGCCTAGAAAAACTTGTAATTGATCGTGTAATGTATCATTTACTAAAACATGGCTCAATTAGTGACCTTCAGTTTGGTTTCATGGCTCAAAAATCAACTGAAATGGCAATATATAAGGTGGTAGACTGGATGAAAAATGTATACCTAAATAAACAATCTGGTGTTTTAGTCTCTTTAGATGTAACTGGTGCTTTTGATCATGCTTGGTGGCCCAAGATTTTACATCAATTGGAAACTAAAAAATGCCCAAAAATATTTACAATTTAATCGTGAATTATTTTAGAGATCGCAAATCCTTGCTTACTGTAAGTGGAGAAACCACCACAAAGAAAGTTACACGCGGCTGCCCCCAAGGATCTGCGTGTAGTCCAGGTTTTTGGGTTATACTGTATGATGATCTGTTACAGCAACAACTGCCGTCAGATTGTAGTATTTTTGCTTATGCAGATGATGCTTTACTACTTGTTAAATCAAATGACGCTAAAATCCTTGAAGAAAGAACTAATGAAGCACTTAAAATAATACACTCATGGGGAATTAAAAATAAACTTATGTTTAATCCCTACAAAACCTTGGCGAGGATTGTCACCAGAAGAAGAAAAATGGAGCCCATTACTCTTACCATGAATAACGTCAACTTGAAGGTGGTATCTACGGTAAAATACCTTGGCGTTATACTGGTTTGTAAATTAACATTTCGATCACACTTTGATTACATTGCTGAAAGAGCCAGCAAGCTCCTTGGTGCGCTCGCAACAACAACAAGACCAACCTGGGGTCTGAATTCTAGTATTCTTAAAATTATATATCAAGGTGCTGTAGTGCCCCTAATCTTGTATGGTGTATCTGCATTCCAGGATGTTCTTAATAAAAAAATGGGCAGTTAAAAAACTTGCACAAATTCAAAGGGGATTCCTCCTTCGCATAATTCGAGGATATCGTACAATCTCCACTGATGCAGCTCAGATTATAGCTAACATCGAACCTTTGGCTCTCACTGGTTTATCAAGAGCAACTATTATGAATTTAAGACATGAACGTGAATGTGCGTCTTATCTGTCTCACTTAAAACTACAAATCCCGGAGCATCCTACCACAGCAGGACACCCATCAAGTTTTGTAACCTGTTTAAAGGAAATATGTAATTTTCATGATTATTACATATATACAGATGGTTCGCGTTACTAATTTGAAGATAATGTATCTGCAGTAGGATGTGCTTTTGTTGTTTATGAAAACCAAACGGAACTAACTCATTCCATGTTTAAATTGTCACCTGAATGTTCTGTATTCCAGTCGGAGCTCTTAGCAATTAAAGAAGCTATAAAATGGTGTACTGTTAATGGGAACAGTGCCCGTATTCTTAGTGATTCACAATCAGCTCTACTCGCTATTAATGATAAATACAACTTAAATTCATTAGCACATAAAATCAGAACCTTGCTTCAAAACCATCCAGGACATATTTGCATGGGATGGGTTAAAGGACACAGTGGAATTTTAGGAAACGAGAGAGCTGATTGCTTGGCTAAGAAGGCTGCAGAATCCAATCTTCCTGTGACATACTCTTTATGTCCTATTTCTACTGTAAGGAGAATAATACATCAACATATTCTTGAAGAATGGAACCAACAATGGCTAACAACTCCAAATGGAAGTTTAACAAAAACATTATTTTTCCCTAGTGTATATGACAGAGGAAAATGTGAAACTCTTGTACCAAATTTTGTTTTGACACAATTTTTAAGTGGACATGGTAAATTTGGTGAATACTTATCACGTTTTCACTTAACATCTAACCCCAAGTGCATGTGTGGTGAAGAATTTCAAACTGTGGTTCATCTCCTTTTCTGTTGTCCCATTTTCTGGAGAGAAAGACAAGAATTAATATTCAAGCTAGACTCTCTAGGAACTGAATTTTCTGCTCCGCTCACATCATTGCTAATGAAGCCACAACAGTATAAGTACTTCATGATGTTTATAAACTCAGTGTTTAAACGTCTGAAATAGTTTAAATTAATATGCATCAGATTATAACATATTTTCTTCCTTCTAGTATTTAAAATATTTTTGTTAAAGTTGTGTATTTTTATGTATCAACTATAACCCTAATATACCACTGTGTAAAATAGGGTTCATAAATCTGGATAAATAAAAAAAATGGGTGAAATGATGCTCAAATATGTCCAGGGTCCATGGAGCTTAGAGCTACCCGACATTCGTCTGTAAGGATAAGGGAAAACCCCGGAGAAAACCTTATGCAGGTAACTCACCCTGACCGAGATTCGAACTCGGGACCTCTTGAACGTGAGGCAGACACGCTACCATCTACGCTACCGAGACGGGCAAAATAAAAGATAATAGGAATAATTTAGGAGGGTGTATATTAAATAAACGTATTTATTATATGTATAAATAAAGAGTAAAATACAATAAATTGGTTTGCGCTGGATACTAGTGCTGTGTATGAGTAAGACAAGTATTATATATTAATAATTCAAATAGGGTGTTATCTGGGAGTAGTTTGTAGTTTGATGCAGCTAATAACCGGTTGCGAGTGCTGAACCGGTATTAAAATTTGTAGTTAGTAGTGTTTTGTAATTAAATTTTAGTTTTGCCTAAACGTTTGGTCTGGTTTTCTTATCTAAGACCTCCTTTATTTTCTTAATTTCTATTTCTTATAATGTTGATTTTAATGTAGTACTTTGTGGCGATAATCTGTAAAATGAATGGGCTCGTCGGAGGTCCCCGCCCCGGCTGCGTGCAAAGCGCTTGTCTTGAACGAGGACTCTGAATTCAGACATTGACTGCTATTTGAGTTATTGTTGTACAAGTATCAACACAATGGTATTTACCATTATATTAGATAGTCTCATCGGGAAAGTTGGCTTTTTGATTTTGGTATTTTTCGGAAAATTTATTGGGTGTCGTTAGTGTGTATGTTGGTTCCAACAAATTCTCCTGCCACTTCACGAATTCTTCGAGCTGCGGTAGCGCTTTATAATCTTGTTTCCAGTAGTGATTTAAAAGGACTCTAAGTTCAGAGTTGGTTGTCTCTATTTTGCAATTGTTTGTTAACAACTGAAGACTGATACATTCTCGCAATGTCCATAATACTAGCCATGGAATCCTGTAAATAGCATTGCCAAACCAAAGAAACTCAACGTTCCGGAGGACCTAAAGTATGGAATATTGAGGATACACAAGTTTAGGGAGAAAAGCCACAAAAAATACCCGTAGGCTTTCAGAATAACTTCGTGCATCAAAAGATACCATAAATCGCCACATTAAGACACTTGGAAAAAGATCTCTACCTCATGAACTGACACCTCAAAAGGCTGAACGTAGATTGGATATCTCTCATCAGCTTATCAGTAATCTCATGGATGATAGATCTGTCAGGATAATTGTCACTTGTGTTGAAAAATGGGTATATTACCGAAAATATAATGTCTTAAAACAGTGGTTGATCTCCGTCAAACTGCCAAAGTCATCGTTAAAAGAATCAGTTCGATCCCAAAGTAATGTTGTGTGTCTGGTGGAATTTTGAAGGTGTGATTTACTGGGAGTTTGTCCCAAATGGCAGGCGATTGATGCAGATCTTTATACTCGACAAATGGAACGAGTTCATGATATATTTAAACGGAGATACCCAGCATTACCTAGTTAACTGAAATAGAGTTATGTTGCAACAGAGCAATGCAATACTCCATACTAAACGAACAGTCATGGAAAAAATTTGGAAACTGGGAGGAATTGAACCGCTACCACACCCAGTATACAGCCCTGACCTCGAAACATCATATTATCGTTGTTTTTTATCCAAAGCACATTTTCTACGTGAAAGAAACTTTAACAACATGAAGCAGTGCAAGGTGTCACCAGACACTGCCACCATCATGGGAAAATAAACCTCGCCGAACAATGACTCAGGACTATAGAATCTCATCGTCTATACTTTGAGAATTAGTTAATTGATTGTCAGAACACATTTAAAATAATTGTTTTTTTTCTTAAAAAAACAACACTAATTATGAGTAGTGCTAGGAACTTTGTGTAAATGTATACTCTTCCGCTTTGTCTATACACAAGTAAAATAGATAAATGTCCAGGAACTAAAAAATAGGGTATCATGTAATGATACGTTGTTCCTACACATTTTACATATTTCAGCATCATGACATGTTTTTACACATTCGCACCTTTTTAATGTAAAATTACATACTCTGCCCCTTTTCTGCTGTTTTTTCTTTATTTTTACGAATTTGAAATTTAGTGAACTCCTGAATATTCGAGTGCAATGCATCTTTGCGCAGCAGAACAAATGAAAGAGAAAAGGCAGAAAAGAAAAGGTTCTTGCATAATTTTTTCGTCCACTTTTAACTAAGCTTTCTGCGTTTGTGTATCAGACAGGGGGCCTTTAGACAACAATAAAGCATTGCACCGAGAACGATAGATTATGGTTTCAAATGTTGTCGGCTTGTCTGTTCCTTGGCAATGAACAACATGCTCAGTTTCCTGTGTAAGGTCTGCATTCGTACGTTTAACTGTCCTTTGGCAACCAGCGCGTTAATTGAATCCTACTGTGATGCCTCCTGTAGCGTCAAAATGTTCGAAGTTAAAGTCATGGGTTACAATAGATTATTCATTCACTACTGATGGAGATGTGATTTTCTGTCAATTTTATAGTAAGATTACATGTTCAATGAAAGCGCAACTCGACCAACATGTGCGCAATGCCCTGCATACTGGGAATAAAGCACTACATACATCTAAAAGGTAAGTTTTTCTACCTCATATGCAACAGTCATCAAGTGCAGTGAATGCGTTCTTCTATGACATGTGTACTGCTATGGTTGCCGCAAATATTCCATGGTACAAACTCCAGGTACCTAAATATCACGTATTTTTAGAGAAGTATTGTCGGAGGTAGATACCTAATGCGTCTACGCTCCGAAGGAAACTACCTGCATTATGCGCTGGTAAATGTGTGACATCGGATAGGTAGCAATTATATATGGACTACTTACTGTCTATGAAACTACGGATGTGAAGGGATGCTATGTTGCTAATCTTGTGATTGGTAAGCTGGATGGAAAAGAACCCGCTACACCATTTCTGGTTTCTTTGAAAGTGTTGGAACACACAAATGATGCAACAGTGGCTCGTTTTGTGAATGATGGACGTAAAGTGTTATAGCCTGAAGGCGTTCAAGAAGATAAAGTTCTTATTCTTTATTCTGATGCACACATGCTAAAGAAGGGACTGCATGACGTGTGTTCTGTCAAAATATGATCAACTTTACCTGTCTAGCCCATGGACTACAATGTGTCACCGATGAAGTGCGAAGTAAATATTCACATGTGAGCAGTAGCATGGCAAGCACCAAAAAGTATTTGTTAAAGCCTCTCAACGTGTGCTGCACTACAGAGAAAAATTGACGAATGTAAAATTGCCACCTGAATCTATCCTGACTAGTTGGGGTGCGTGAATCGAAGCTACCTGTTTTATAGTGAACATTTTAAAGATGTGAAATATGTGATAGATTCGTTAGCTTAAATGCAAAGCAATTTTGGATTCATTGCTGATAGTATTTTGAAATTAGAAATTCGTGGCATGCCATTGAAGGAATCATTGTACATTGTGGAAGATATGAAAGCCAAGTTATGTGCTGTTGAAGGGGCTGTTGGAATACAAGTATTACAGAAATTTGGGTCTGCGCTGGAGAAAAGCCTAGGCTTCTCGACTGATTGCAATGTGCAAGATCGTCAACGACGAAGTGTATCGTCGAGATTATATCTCTCCTGAAAAGTTGTATTTACTAGTACTAGTCCTACTACTAGTGACGTGGAGGGATCATTTTCAATACACAAGAACATCCTCTCCCACCGGCGAAACTCCATGACAATGAAAAACTTGGAAATGTATTTAATATCTCATTGCAATTAAGAATGATGATCAATGGGTTCTGCAAAGTAATATTTAGTGCACAGGTAATTATAACAATAACTATAAAGTAATTACGAATCTTTATAATAATGGAATTTGTTTAATTTCGCTATAATGTAGACATGCTTAATTGTTCAATTAATTCATTATTGTACCCATTTATTTTGGGAA
>CM060950.1:159883719-160042675 GCA_030765055.1 Mantis religiosa
GGACCCAGCCCGTCTGCTTTGTAAATTGCCGATTTTACTTATATTTCCTTGCACCTCTTCGTCCAGTGAAGTGTACCGCGCTAAACAATTTTGAGGGCGCATGAACTACTGAATATAACCGATATGTAAAGTCCACGTCACATCTTGAATCCTGCTAATCAAAATTTGTTCATATCCCCTATAAGTATTAAATGTAACTAGAAAGTGAAAATTAATTGTTCTTTCACCTAGCCATGTGCAGACTAAGGCTTGGAAAGGTAGAATAGCCTGAAAAACTCATTTCATAGGTGAGATTTGAAGTAGGATCTTCTGTCTCCGATCTGTTGCTCTAACCACTGAGCTACATTGACACCATGCAGACATGATATTCAGGCTATTTATGTGAAGAGTTTAGTATAGCTCAGTGAATCCGGACGGAGATCGGTAGATTCGTGCTTCAAATGTCGGCTATGGCAATAATTGTTCTTCTGATTCTATATTTCAAAAACTAGAAAGGTTTAACCCTACGAAAATGTTGCCCCGTTCCTGAAACTGGCTACATGCTGAGACAGTAATACTAAACAGTCCCTATCGGAACTGTCCCATCGATATTCATAGAGGACTTGTGGGTTAAAGATGTAAATTTGTTGAATTGTGAAAGTTTTATATTCTTAGTGAAATTATAGAAAACAAAAAGTGTAGGAGGTACTCAGAGTAGCATAATGTAGTAAAATGGTAAAACGTTACGTCACTTTGGTGATTAGAGGGTGCTTCCGAAACAAGCGGGAAGAAAAAAATGGATAATTTTATTAGGAGAGTGATACAATTGTGCTTAAGACAGTATCAAAGAGTTTGTTATATGATTAGCACACGTAGGCTTTCACGGCCAGCGTCTTGTTCAGTAGAAGATTCCGGGCTGTCAGATCGTGGTGCACTGGGCTTCCTCAACTCTCTCCCAGACGTTTCGCTTCCAGCTGCGGCAAGCATCATCAGTGTCGTAGGAATGTTCTCCTGCCGACAATTCAGTAATTCAGTAGCCACGATGAGATGAAACTTTCATTTTTCGTCAGCCACTTACATCATCTGCTAGTTTCGTTTTACTTCTTATTCTTCTTAAAACTGGGATAATGGCAGCCAAAGTAAGGCATGTTTAGGGCATAGTTCGGGTGAATAGTCAAATTATTATGCAAGAGTATACGAATCATACATGCTGTCGCGGTTGCAGATGCCATTTTATTTGTTACGCGATTCCAACTTTGTATTTATTTTACCATCGCCTTATTCATTCACGTGGTCGAAATTATACTATGGTTTCCCTTGGTAACTTATGTAATATTAACAACTGGTAGATATAAATACCTAAAAGCTACTCCATCACATTATGCAAATAATAGTCTGTTTTAGAAACGACATGTTTAAAAGCATTGTTTTTTTTTTTTTTTTTTTTCAAATCTCAGTATACGCGGGATATTCAGTCTTCTTTAAAATCACATTACTTAATATTCCGTCTTAAGGGAAACAGAGATAGGAAGAAGGAGGGAGGGAGTGAGGGCCAGATACAAATTATTTTTTGAAAAGTACTTCAGGCTTTGGTGTAACCTGTTACATCTATAAATATCAGGTGTTTACCAACATTTTTAAACCACCAGGAAGGTTTTCATCCACATTTATTGCAGGTGAGTGTAATGAACTGTGGCTTTGGAACACGTTGAGAAGGAGGCTGTCACGTGGATGGACATACGCCTTAGCTATTTGAGTATTCTTCAGTGGATCGATGGTAGATGAAATGAATGTAGGAAGATGCTCCCACCCTCTTTCAGATCTCCTCCAGATATTGCTTTGTTCCGAAGTTATTCTCGTGTATATAAAGCCCTCAACATTTAGATTGCCATGTCATTCTCAACTAAACCGCTTCTAAAAGTGTACGCATTCGAAACAGTGGTTTTGCACGGAGTAGACTTCAATTATTTACAGTTGACAAACGTGGTAAGCATTATGTTAGAATTACATATAGTTAGAATTTTGAATAACTGGGGATCGTATTGTAAACAACTAAAAATTGTCAAAATATGGATACATGCTTTAATGAAAGACCAAGTCTTCAAACATTTATACGTGTGTGCTAATACTCATTTTTATAGATATACAAAATTTGGTTGAAAGCCACATTTTCATTTGCAGTTGAACATTGAATATTTTGACCAAGTTTTCAATGTCGTATACTTAGAATATGAGGGAATTCAGGGCACATAGTGATATGACACAGTGCAAGCTCAGAGCAATTAAATATTGGATGAGGATTATGCACAGATACTAATTCTTAATTGTTGTGGTTTAGGACCGCAAACTGCTGAGAATACAAGGAAGGAATGATAAAGATTAATGATGGAAATGTTAGGAAAGTCTTCCACATTTGCCAGGAAGAATCGTCGAGGCACATCTTGGCCCGGTGTGGGGGAATAGGGGGATGTAGAAAAGATGTTTACCACGATCCATCAGCAATCGGGAGCTAACGGTGCGCTTGACGTTACTGGAAGGCGGGAAAGACATGAAGGGCTTAGGTTAATTTTGTGGCAGCGAGAAGTAGAAAATGGAACTATAATAACAGATAAACCTTGCTGTTAATGCTTTATATTTGTTGTAATTCTTTCACATGTTAATTATTTATTTCTCTTAATGGTTTTTCATTTACAACAATAGGGAATAATAATCCAGGTAATACCACTTTCCTTGCTTTGTGGGCTGCTGATATTCAAGACACTTAATACACCTGAATATAGTATCTATCCTACTTTTTCTTTGACGGTTTCTTGTACTATTTTTTTCTCTCGTTTCTTTGTATTTCTTATCTTTTTTAGTCTAGTTGCTACTCTGTGCACTTACGTTTATGCATCCGAGAAACTGTTATTTAAGCATATGCACGCATTAATGTTTGGTTTGCATAGTCATTCACACATTTTTCTGAACACACTCAAACATGCAATATTCTCAGCAATGTTCCTTCTTCTGACAAAGCATGAAGAGATGAACACGGTACCCACCTCTATAGCACAGGTGGTAGCGTGTATGCCTCACCTTCAAGAGGTCCTAAGTATTTTTTGTTTGTTTGTAATTTACGTCCTGCAACGTTAAGTGATATCGGGCGATGAATGATATGGGTGAAATGATGCTCAAATGAAACCCAGGGTCCATAGAGCTTAGAGTTACCCGATATTCGTCTTTCAGGATAAGGGAAAACCCCGGAAAAAGTTTTATCCAGGTAACTCATCCTGACCGAGATTCGAACTCGGGACCTCTTGAACGTGAGGCAGACACGCAACCATCTACGCTACCGAGGCGGGCGTCATGAGCTCGAATATCGGCCAGGGTGAATGATCTGGATAAAGTTTATTCCAGGGGTTTTCCTGATCCTGAAAGATTAATGTCGAGTAGCTCTAAACTCTGTGGACCCTGGGCTCATTTTGATTATCACTTCATTCCTTCATCATCCGCTATGACTTAACTTTGGAGAACGCTAATTATAATAAAAATACTAAAGGGTTAGGGCAAAGCCCGACCATTAAAAGTATTATTGCCGCTGGTTGTAATGTGCTGTAAACTTTAATCCCAAAACTTAAGAAATATAATAACCAAAAAGTCACATTCTTTCTAACTGTATCGTTCAGCATTTTATTTCAGTGCTTTCAAATTGTTGCGCGCTTTTAAGTAAATTAGGTATGCGGTATAGGTATAACAGAAATATACTTTACATTAAAACATTAAACGAACATGAAAATGGCTTGTAATATTTTTGTCATGGACACCTTCAATGAGAAGTTTTAACATCTCTTTTTATATGGAACAATTCAGTAAATCTAGTTATTAGCACTTTTACTTACAAATATGATTCCTCAAAACCATAAACTAATTTTGCATTAAATGATTAATAGGGTTAAATATTTTCTATTTTTAAGTTTAAGTATAAAGAACGCAGTGAACCATCCAACAGTTTCCAGAATATTTGCATTGATAATATTACCACATGCGTGTCTAAAGTTATATGTGATAGATTGTCACTTTTAAACACGTTCCAAGTAACTGGATAATTTCAGTGTCCATTAAGGTTATTAGACATTAGGAAATAAGGTGAAGTTTCTGCCACTATTGAATAGTTCTTCCTTTGTTAATTATGACTGTAGAATAGAGTAAGCCGCTGTGAACAGCACTTAATACAACAGTATTTCTACATAAACTTTAACAAAAACAAATCATTAATAGTACAAAATATAGTAGCATTGCAACGAGGAAAAACGTAACGCACTGGTAGAAGATAAAAAAGGAGCATCGTAATCATAGTCAACGTGAAAATAAGTGCCCGGATTTAATTTTGCTTTAATATAAAATGGCTCTATAATAATGCTTGTATATTCAGGAGCTTTTTTCTTAAAGAGCAAAAGTTAAGTGTTTTTTTTTAACAAAACATCATCTAAAAAGCTTAAAGTTCAGGAATTTAAAAATTAATTGATTTTCAACGTACCTATAGTTTCAAATTTCTATGAATTGATTGTAAAATGCTTGTATTCTTCAGGAAATTGTACTCAAAAAGTGATTTTAAATATTTTTCAGAAAAGAATATTCCTTTTATGCGTTTATTATTGGTAGACATACCAATGTAGAGTTTTACACCCTGCTCTATAGAAGTGATATCACTTGTTCGTTAAAATTGTCTACCCAATACTGTTTCTGATGAAGAATTATTGACATAATGTGTAAAATTACTCCTTTGCAACAATATATAAAAGACTTATAAAATTAAATTCAAGAGAGAGCGTACTATTGCCCGCGATGTTGTAGGTAACCCATTACTGCCTAATCCCTCATCGCTACACTTCCATGCGACGTTCCGATTGACTCCACGTGATTATATCGTAGCTATCCATTTAATACATTCAAGGGTAGCGCTTTAAAGACTACTGGTGGTGTTGTGCGACATAATTAAGAGAACTACAATATCTTAATAAATATTAGTATTTGGTGTTGCCATTTATGTTCGACCACATTCGTCTATGGGTTTAGCCTAATAAATTTCCTACATGTGTCTTGCTCATTTGGTTTAGCAGTTCTTTATTAGGCGCTCTGATTCTAAATCTAATTCAATTATTTTTCGGAATCTCAGAATAAATATTATTGAAAGCAGATTTACCTTGCTAATTTTAAAGCCAATTTGATAAGTAATTCTACCACAGGAATGTTCAAAAGACTTAGGTCTTTGGCAAAAACTCATAAAATCGAAGTGTGTTATAAGAAATCTCAAAACCTTTTACACTATCTCTGATGGCTCCATGTCTGATATACTGGCAGTGTCAATAAGCAATTATTACAGGTGAATAATGTGTATTGGTGAATTCTGGGTTTAAAATGCTGCTACGCACTGGGATTTTGGAATCCAAAATGTAAACACTAAGAGAATTACTCTGATTATCAGGAATTACAGCGAGAAGCGATCTTTGTGAAATAAAATACCAGATACAATCCCGGCAAGCGGTAAGTACGTGTTTAATGTCTGCCAATTAACGCATTCATCGAAACCAATGTATTGAGATAGTTTGCACTGTTTACTAGTTATTCTGTTCATTATTATAACGTCAAACCAGAGGAGTTATGGAAACAGACTTCCAAGCACTAACCGCCGCATTTATTCAACTCAAACTCAATGTACTCCGCTTTCAGTAGAAGTCTTTCATAATGCTCTTTCATCTGTTAAATTCTTGAAAGTTGTTAACTGTATCTTGGTATGACTTTTAATGGTATATTTAGCTGTGGCATATTTAGCGCTACGGTCGATGGTTATAACAGCAATACGTTCATATTCTGAAACAGAGTGGGTGTATATTTGCACATCTAATTCTTCTAACTTGTTTATTATTGCACATGATTAACATATTTTTGATCGCATAAGGGTAAATCAAACCAATGTCAATGCAACATTATCATTTTCCTAGGAACCTCAAAATGGCGTATCCAAACAATTATTTGGGGGCCCTGTTTCAAAAAGCATGCAAAGCTGTCAATAGATCCTCATTGTTGGCTGGATCTCGAATACTTAGTGAGTTGTCCAACAAAGAATACGTAATGAGTTATATATGGTGAATATGTAGGGTGAAGTAAAAGCTTATTCCAAAGACAACATCCTTGTTGTATAATCTATCTCAACCTAGTTTAATCCTGTTGTAAACATTTGGGCGGGAAGAGAGACAGAGATATTGGGACAGAAAACGGTTAAGCTGTTGATTGGTTTAGAGAAGTTAATGGGAGTTATCTTTTATTTGCATGCGTACGATAAACCCCTCATTTAAATACAGTACTGTAAGTAGTTTCCTGATCACTGCTCTGTGCAAGCTAATTTCGGAGAGAGAAAAGTATGCAAGCAAATGTGTCGATTCTTGTAAACGTAATAGCCCCACATTTTATCTTTCTGCTTCACATACCACATAGATGTCTTCTGTATACTGCATACAGATTAGAGAGAAGACAGGTGAAATTATACATACTATTAGCTTATTATCTAAATTAAGCTGCATTTTATTTAACAATTACTAATTATCTATTATATAATATTATATAATATATAATAAACAATTACCTATTATATAGGTAATATTTTTGCATTCCTACACCAGGTTCTATTTATTTATTGTCTAGAAGTTAGCGCTGCTATATATACTCCTAGTGTTGCGAAACTTATGTGCATATATGTAGCGTCTAACTCGTGGCGAGTGGAGTCAGCTCAACATTGTTGTCTACAGCAGGATTAAACTAACGTGAGATAGAGTATAGCGTTGTCGCAAATTATGACTTCTTAAACTTTTGTAATTACCGACTTCTAAATTTTGGCAGTACAACTCGATGTTAATAAACCTTGAGGATAATATTTGCCGTGCCTTCTGTCAGCACATTTCGTATTTGAAAGTAGATGCAACCCATGGGCTCATTAAGAACTTCGATAACAACGATATGTGTGGAAAAACTCGGTGGTCGAGAAAACTGTGTTGTCTAATAAGACAAACCTGTGTCGAGTCTGCGCGTTTCCTTACTTGAAGGTAGATACAACCGATGGGCTTGTTACGACTTGGATTACACCGCTCGGTTATGATCTGCATGGTCTACCTCAGGGGCCTTCTTTTTTAATTAACGTCGTTCAACGTAAGTCATATTGGATGAATGAAATGGATAAATGATGCTCAAATGAGCCCAGAGTTCATAGAGCTTAGTTACCCAACAAACATCCTTCAAAGTAAGCAATTAGGGCAGGGCAAAACAAGCAGTGCCGTCAGTTCACACTGTTTCACATGCTTACACTGAACGCGAGTGCACCCTGTGACGTCACCACGCTCTGTAGTGCTGCCCTCTTAGGGCGTTAGTTGTGCTTTTAACACACATTTCTTTTTTGTCATTCCTAAATTGCTGCTTGACAGCAGGTGTTTTCTACTAGTTCCTAAATGTAGGCATTCCTTTGCTCAGTAATTAGATGAGGCAATATGACAGATGAAGTTGGCATATGGACACTGTGATGCTGTGACCTCACCTGTCTCTACTGAATGAAGTTGCTAGGAGTGCTACCTGGGCATAGCATGTAGATTAGGATTTTCCTTGCCTGGCCATTAATTAAAATGAGATCAGCTGAGGGAAAGGATTCTAGCACGGTTTGTCTCACCACCAAGTAGTATAGCTCCCGGGTGTAAGGGTTAAACTTCTAATCACATTTATTCTCTTCTCTTGTCACATACGCATAGGTTATTGTTGGCACTTACGAAAAAAGCTGTAAAAATTGAGTTTGATTTCGCCAGCTATACATGCATACCATTTAAATTATGACACCAATATGTTTCCTTTGCTCGCGACACTACTGTTACGTATATTGCCACATTATGCTTCTCGAGAACTTCTGTTCTCGACTGGTCCGGAATGTTGCCTCCATAGGATTTTTTAAGAAATGATCTCTTCCGCAAAAGTATGGCTTATTACATGACTCTATTTTGGCGTATTATTGCTTCGGGAATCGGTCACTTGTCTTTTACCTGAGGTACACATATAGGCTTAGAATTACTACGGAAGGGATTCGGCACTGCGACCAGTCTTTATCTACCTATTGTACCTTCCAAGTGGGGCATCCTCGAGAGGAGGGATGAGGTCAGATGAGGCAGAGGAGGGCCGTCGCAAGAAGTCACGGCAGTGCAGAGGGCAGGATCCCTGCATTTTACTTATTTAGAGATCTCCCCCGTAGGCCAGGACAACAGATATATTTTTCCGGGAAGCGGTTCTGGCAGCCGGTTCGGAGGAGGAAGTTGTTCACTCACAGCATATCATCCTACCACGCACCCGCCAAAACTTCTACCCTGATAGAGACTACCAGATGAGAGATGATGTGAAATGATAATGGAGATGAAATGGAGGGCTGGAAATTCTGAAGATGTAATCAACTTACCAAGGCGACCCGGGAAAACCGCCGAAAAGTCCTTGTGTCAGGTAGGTCGGGCACGGAAATTGAACTAGGGCCTCGCGCATATGGGCTCAGACGAAAGCGCCTGAGACATCCCGCTCGGTAAGGTACATATATAACTGTCGTCAATACTTTGTGAGCTACGCAAGATAAATTTCCTATTGGCCGTATTTTCACAAGTGTAGTAGCATCACTTTCTGAAGTAGCCTTAACATGGGCTCTATCTTACCGTCACCTGGTAAAATCTAATAACCTAGGGCACTTTTTCGTAATATTTAGCTTTATCCCAAACCCGTACTAGTACCCACATAAGTTTGAATTTCAAAAGGATAAATTCTTCACCCTTATGACTTAACAAAGACGATGCGGACTCCAAGGACTATAAAATGTTTGTAACTTCCTTTAAAATTTACTTTGACTGTTGCTAACCTAGTCTTGACAGGAAAACCTTGTATATGCAGCTGTATATTCAGCACCTGCAGAAATATTAATCAACAGATGATAATAATAACGTAGTGATTCGCATAGATACATCAAACTAATCAGAAAAATAACGGTAATATTTCCACATAAACTTCAATTTGGGAAATTCCTGATTCAGGGTGAGGCAGTCATTGCTATTAACCGAATATCAATTTGCTGACTTGCTTGAAGTCCACAGAGGGTTACTTGGAGCTGGGATTGTTTATTACGCTTTCATTTATTTGGTGAAGTAGATTCATCTCTAAATATGACTTATAATGATGCTTTTAGAAACTTTTTAACTTCCGACCTATTCAATATTTGAATCTTCGGTAGCAAAAAGCCGTCCACTTGGGATAATGTACCTGTTTAGTTAAGTTCTGTTATTATTAGCGCACGTACAAGATTTACAATAGCTCACTCAAGATAATTTTTAATCCTTCTATTTAAAGCACTACAGATATGGAACTCTCAAAACAAAATAAATCACTTTGTACAAAAATTATATGATTGCAGCTTTAACGAAAGCATTCTTAACCAAAGAGAGGGCGGGAGCGCTTTCTTAACAGGAGCGGGCGCGCGGGGTACCGTTTCCACGCACACTGTAGTTGAATGCAATCTGAACGAAATCGTTACACTCTCGTATAAACGTAATGCATGAATAATAGTTTACCGATATAAAAGCATGCAAACAGATATAAAGGAACTCCGTAATGGTCTCTGATGGAATGTAGCAGCGTATGTCACATTTTTAAAACATTTATGTCAAAATTAACAATGGCGTGAAAAGGTGAAGGTTCATCTCTAAGAATTCTTGCTGAACTTTTCGGCCCAGGAAAATCTTTTACTATCTTCCTCCTTTTTATTTTGCCATCCTTCGAAAAATCCACTCTTCTCATTTTGCAATAGCTATCTTTCCCAGAAGAACAAATTTCAGAACTTCGAAACATAGACTCCTCTACATCACTTTGTGCAGAATCAGTGTTGTGATAACGTTATTCAAATACTATTTCTTCGCTTGATTCGCCGCTGTCTATTACGTCGTCTTCTGGCAGTTTGTTGAGTAACTTCAACATGTCCACTGAAGTTATTTTTCTATGTGAAAAAGCATGTTTATTGCTACATTATAATAGCTACCTACTAATATTATTGCACGCACATTCAGTCATACGTTCTAATTATGATAGCAAGTCAATAAAACAAGATTACTGAGGTAGACAGGTACGCGAGGAGCTTTACACCCCAGCTCGACAATGCTGAAAAAACACGACTATAAACAATCCTTCACACTTGCAAAATAGGATGTGACTGTGTCAACACACGCTCTGAAGAACAATGAACGAATAGCAAGCGTAACAGACTGATGGAATAATTAGTAATGTTACCACATGCAAGCATGTAAGATTGGGGCACTTTCAGCACACGCCCCTCTTGGGTTAACAGAATAATGTATAACAATATTTTTAATTGTTAAGGGAAAAATTTACCTACGTTATTTAGTCCGCGCATTGTTATATTTTGGAAGGAAGTTTTAGATCACACTTGATGATAAATAAATTAACTAGCTTCTGCTTGTATGTACCCACTGGTAGCTATATACTTAAGAACATTAGAATAACTTTGCTGTGTTTCATTCCTGACAGATGTATCATCAAAGAGCAGTGTGTCTATTGATTATGGCGGTGATGTGCTGCTATGCCGCAGGCTCCAAAGAAGCTATTACTCTTTGTATAACGTAAGTATAAAGCCAGAAGATTATGGAATACTTGATATGTACAATATGGAATGAAAAACACTTCAGACACTGCGAGACATTACTAAGCTGTAATACGGCTATACTGCTGGAGTCATTTTTAGATTCATTATGGTACAAAACGAGAGCAAGCCCGGACTTTGCTCCAAACTTTCTGCAAAGTGGTTCTCGGACTTGTATACACGATCAGCATCTACTCTAGAATTATGGCCGATTATCTGAAACAATTTTCCTGAATATTAATTTGAAACGTAAAATGCAGCTCAAATGTTAGTAATCAAGTAATCACTGTGCCAACAATCTCTTCATATCATCACTGCTTGATGTGCCTGCTCAGCTGTTTATGGTTTTATACATAGTGAGCACTACGAGTACCTAACTCGCAACGGGTAAAGACAAACGTGTTCAAAGCAATTATTTTTTCTCCTGCCACGTACACCAACAATGGGGATTTCCCTTTACCGTGCTCTACATTTCAGTTAAATCTCGCTGCTATTGGTTCACCAAATTTTACAGAGGTATAAGCCACCAATTGAATATCACGCAGCAAATACTACTGTGGACAATATGACGAACGAAAGCTAGAGTTATTCGGTTCCTCAGTGGAATCCAAGAAGACATGTTATTGACTTTTGTTTATATTTTACGTATGCTAAACCACTATCAGATATCTTAAATTAATAGATAGTTTTTAAAATGGTGCATAACAAAATATATGAAACTAATGGATACGTATTTTGTGCTTGTCAAAATTGCTTAAAGGTGGAGAAAATGCTATAATTGATTCAAGTATTGATGCCTACTAAAATTTCATTACGTGTATTTTGTGAAAATTCTGCGTCTAGGAATGTAAGAGAAGGAAGTGTGGAAATCACATACACCCAAAAAATGTCTGTCTTTACAATTTTCAGAATTCTGTTAACCTGTAATAATATTAATTATTTTCTAACTTAATATAATGCAACCTAAGACTTTTACTGTCTGCTCTATCCGATTTTGCCCATAACTTTCTCAGTATCACTCAGAATTAACGCATCATAAGGCAAAAGTCAGCACCATAGTTTAGCTGTGCTGAAAAGAAACTTTACCATCCAACCAATGAGCTTGGTGTTCTAGTAGGCGACTGGTATTTAACGCAGTGACAACAATAAAATGACAATTGCATTATTTATACATTTGAACTTGCATCTTCCTTCAATGCGTTATAACATAACATTTGCCAACTCCTATATAAGATCCACTCGTGTGCAGCAAAAAGGCAGTAATTCAGGAATATTTCCACGTTTCGTAACCATTAAAATGTTTCAAATGCGTAACGCTTTTAGAGAAATAATTTGAAAACTAACCTTTCAATTAATTCAAATAATTCCATGAATTTTTCACTGGACTAAGCAAAGCAGTTACGCTTCATGTAGTACTCCTATATTAATTGGCAGAATTATACATAATTCAGATTCAGTATCAGAACCACCTCTTCACATATATACATCCAAATTATATTTTCCAAGTACCTAGGAGTGCCAACTACCGCTGCTGTAAATTCAGCCAGAGAAATTGTTATGGCTACCATCCCAAAATTCAGCACTTTCCATAGAATATCTCAGCACCAGCGTGTGATACATATCCACACATATGTTTACTTGCCTACCCACCTACCTATCTACCGAGCGGGATGACACAGCTGGTTTTGTCTGTGACCCGCATTCGGGAGACACAGGTTCGATTACCGTGGCCGACCTACCTGACCCATGGGTTTTTCGGGGGTTTTCCAGGTTCACCAGGTGAATGCTCGGTAGGGTAATTACATTCACGGAATTTCCTGTTCCTCCATTTCTTCTCCATTATCATTTCACATCATCTCTCATTTGGTGGTCTCTTTCAGGGTAGAAGTGTCGGCTGGTGTATCGGCGCTGTCTTGACCCCTTGGGTCGGCCACCCTCTGTCTCCTCTCGTCTCATCCTTCCTCCTGGGGATGCACTACTTGGGTCTTAGGTACCGAATTCCTTCTGTAATCCTTATCCTACCTACGGCGTTAAATGTAAACACACACATACATATTCATACTACTGTTCATATTATCCAGACTCAGCGGACA
Organism: Mantis religiosa; assembly: GCA_030765055.1. NCBI lineage: Eukaryota > Metazoa > Arthropoda > Insecta > Mantodea > Mantidae > Mantis > Mantis religiosa. Next base: position 159,896,488 of record CM060950.1, read on the forward strand.
TAGTCCTTTTGTTGGCCATTTTACGCGGAACATGTGGGAGTTATATGATCTTTTGTACTACACATTCAAATGGCAATGTATACGACTTGTTAAGTCAGGTGAGCTAAGCAATATTTTAATAAAGTTTAAGTAACCAAAATATATATGTTTTGCAAATAGTACGTTACAAATTGGTGCGACATTACTGAACGTTGTCGGGCGTCTGAAAGTGTATGGAGAAGGCTGTACAGCTATCCTGTTCTTCCTGCGAGCAGATCTACCGACTTATGAGTAACCAGCCTTACACACAAGTGTATATTCACAAACGAAACAACTATCTTTATTCATAAATAAAGTTTCAATTAATTTAATTCTACATGCTTTGTCTTTAACTAATTGAATTGTGATTACATATTAATAATGCACGAATCCAATTACATCGAACTAATTAAATCCCCTACTTTTAAGTTTTCATTTCTCAATATTAAACTTTCTCACTACAATGAATGTGTGTATAAGGCCATTAAAATAAAGGTAATGCATGTGTGAAATTCACCCAGATGTTGGGGAAAATTAAAAAACTAGCATGTGTTTATAGAAAAATATCAGTAACCCTAAATAATTTCCAGAAGATATTTTTGTTTTTCAACTGGCGCATTTAACCCTGCTGTTGTGTTTGGGTATATATGATTCGATATCACAGTTGTTCTCATTATATAGATATTTCTCATTTAATCACGCAGTTTATGAAGCTGAATTACTTTTTCCAAAGAAACATCAGCATTTTCTGGTTAAAACCTCGTTACAAAGATTTGAGTAGCTTTTCTTAAATAGTATTTGTTACCTTTGTACTGTTCGGGTCATTATGACCCTATACATTTATTTAACATCTGACTATTTCATAGACATTATTGCATTGCTGAAGTAGCGTGTTATAATTACCAATTGTAAGTATTATGGCTGTTACAATAATGTACTTGTTCTTATTGTACAGTTATATTTTGCATTATTTTGAAGTTTGCTTGTTAGTTTGAGTTTAGACACCATGTCAAGAAAAATATTGAGTGCAGCAGAGTTAGAACTTCTTACTAAAACCTCCAACAGTGAATCTAATTCCAAATTGGAAAATCACACGAGTAATGCATCTGAAAGTGATAGTTCTGAAAAATCTATCTTTCCTCAAGGAGGCAGTAATGAACAAACTATTATTTGTAAAAATGAAGTTATTGAAAGGAAGTTACAACTACCTCTACAATGTGGCCATCACAGTTTCAAATGCCACCAAGAAGATACCAGGAATTACAAGGTATGAAACCAGTAGAATAACTGTCGTAAATAATTCCTTTGAAGCTACATTTTATGAGGCACTTGAAAATGATGACAAATATAGGGGGACACAGAGTTTGTGATGAACAGCGGGAAAATACTGATAGAAATATTTTTCAAGCATATTTAGCACTTCTGTTTCTTGCTGGGATATATCGATCCCATGCGGAGTCAACAAAAGCCAGTGGAATAAGGAAACTGGCCGGAACATACTTTGGGCAACAATGTCACTTGAACCTTTCTCTAAGATAATGCGTGTTTTTTAGTTTGAAAGAGGTTTACTAGAGATAAAAGCGACTTACTGATAAATATGCCGCTATTCCGACATATGAGAAAAATCGGTAGAAGTGCTTCATAAATTAAATAATCCTGCAGAAAATGGTAACATTTGATGAATAATCAGTGAGATTTAGAGGATGCTGTCTTTTAAAGCCTGTAAAATACGGGATAAGGATACGGTCTCTTTGTGACAGCAATACGTGATATATTCCAAAAGCATAAGTATATACAGGAAAAGAAGAAGGAGCAGCACCAAAGAAAAGCATCAAGGTATGAGAGCAGTGTGTGATGTTACATATGAGCTGGATGGTCAAAATGTAACTTTTGACATTTTTTATATCATACATCTTGGGACAGCGGCTTCTGAAACGAAATTTACCATATATGTAAAAGCAAGCCGGAACTGCCACAGCAAATAATCAGAGGAAAGTACATAGTTACACGTTTTACTTCATAAATGACACCGCAGTAGTCAAATACATCGCAAAAAGAAAAATGTAATACTTATGAGTACATTACATCATGTTAATCAAATAAGCAACAGGGACGACAAGAAGACAGACATAATTTTGGGTTATAGTGCTATAATAGTAAAGGAGCTGTAGATACACTGCATCAAACAGTAGTTTAACTTTAACTGCGTATACCTATGAACTGTCATAGTCTCTAGATGGAATATGAACAAATTAATAAGACGACTATTTGTAGAAGAACTGGTCAAATCTTTTATAAAGGAACATATCGCACCCAGAAAATATTTTCTAAGCACAGAAGGATCGTTATAATTAGTGAAGAGAATTCAAGCCTCTGAAAACGTGGTCAAGGTATCAGATTCTGTATCAGAATAAAAAACTGAGAGAAAAACTGTTCTTACTGTATAAACCCTGTGATCAGTGAGGATTGTGTCCATCGCAAAATTACCAAAAGAAAACAACAACATGCTATGTGGAAGGTGTAGTAAATACATTCGTAAATTTCATGTTACCGATTTTTCTTGCTGAAGAATAATGTCTGCCAAATTTGCATTCAGTATTTATTGTAATATTACCTATATTTAACATTTAATAACTCTATATAATATAAAGTAATTCATGGTTCAGAATGGTTCAAGTTGTTTTTAATAAGTACTAATATATATATTATTTTGTGTTATTTATGATTTATGACTCATTTCATATAATTATACTGATTTATAGTAATTCCGGTCATATTGATCCAAACAGAGCAGCAAGGTTAAAGTACCACTTTAATGGAGATAGAAGTAGATGAACATCAATTAGACAGGCCAACTTTTATGTCTTGTTTTCTCGTAAACTTTCTTTCAGCTTATTTCCATACACGAACTGCTGCTCACAAAGCAAAGCTTTGAGTAATATTTGTCTCAACATATTTTTACTGCATTTCAAAAGTATAAATATTAAAGAAAATGGCTATACACTTGTTTTTAAAATCCGTATCTTACAGGTATGGCTTACGGCACTTGTGCCTCTCGTTGTTGCTACACCTCAAAGGTAAAGGACTTAAACTCTACATTTTTGGTTGGATTGATTTGAAACAGTAACACCACATTTATAGAAGTAAGAAGAGCTCACATGCCAATCTACAAAGAATATATCCTGCGATATTAAAATTTTTATCGTGTTTCCTTTTTATTTAATCAAGCTATCCCACTAAGATTGAACTTAAGATTGAAAAGAAATTATACCTGAAAATTACGCTTTTCAGCTCATTATTAGTAAATTGGTGGGATGAAATGTTAGCATTCCTATTATTTTAGAAGCAAAGAACATTATATTTTCATTTTATTAAATTTTAATTTTTAACTATGAAATTACAAATTTGTTATTTAATTATATATGCAGTATTGATGTTATAAAATCATCTCATCAATTTAATTTACTACTATTTTTCACAAGGCATATAAAAAGTTGCTGGCTTCTGTGTGAAAACTTCATCTTGTGAAACAATTTGAATACTGAAAAGTGCTGAAAAATAAATACACGAGAAATTTCAAAAAGAGAAGTTCTGCATTAATTCAACTCATGTCAAGGATTATGATTATGCAGTATGAATTTTAACTTAATGACGTAAGACAACACTCACGTACGGTTTTCTGCCGAGTGGTGTGTGTGTGTGTGTGTGTGTGTGTGTGTGTGTGTGTGTGTGTGTGTGTGTGTGTGTGTGTGTGTGTGTGTGTGTGTGTGTGTGTGTGTGTGTGTGTGTGTGTGTGTGTGTGTGTGTGTGTGTGTGTGTGTGTGTGTGTGTGTGTGTGTGTCGGAGAGTAACCGACCGATTGGCTAGAGTCAAACCTGCTGGCAGACCTGTAGGGAGACCCGCCGGCTACTTCTGCTTTGCCTGTTGGTTAGATCCCCCCAAAATAACAAATTAAAATAAACGGTGATATGGCGTGCCTCGATGTTACGGAGCAGGTAAAACACCCAGTGCGAAACTCATTTTGTACATTTTTGAAACGCATTGCTATACTAACTTCTTTAATAATTACTGTACGCCAAAAAAATTTCAGGTTGAAACAGATACAATTAAGAATATACGACGCGCCGTGCTTTTAAAATTCAGAAATTTAAAGAAAAAACAACGAGGATAGCATTTATAGGCTTTAATATGTCGCTAGTACTTTTAAAAATGGCGGTATATGGGATTAAGAGTATCATTTGAAAGACAACATATCACACCATTTTCTAATCTTAAAAAAGAAATTTCGTGTTTTTTATATAAATATCCTGAATCTTCACCGTTACGAGGTGACATCTGAGTCAAACAGCACAAGCATAGCCTAGTTTTGAAGAACTTCATTGTAAAGGATCGTCGAGATTTTTTTAATATATATAATAAAGAGAGGAGTGAATTCGGCCGCCACTGTGGAATGAGCGTAGCCTGAGGATCTATGAAACTATATCCCTGTGATACAATGAACCTCCATTTAGTGCTTTCATTACAGTCGTTTTGGTTTATAACAAGTTCTTCTTCTTTTTGCGATGGAATACGAAATTTTAACTGAATAATCCTGAAATTCTAACACATAAACCATTAGACTTTTAAAAAATTAGGACTTTTTAAAGAATAAAAGCTGTCAAGTTTGGTAGGGCAATCAGGATTCTATATAAGATTATTACTTGATATACTTTTCTTTGAAAAATGCATTTACTGTGAAACCGGAACTTTTTATGCCAATACATTTAAAAAGGTATGGTGGGGAACAACTTTATTATAATAATGGCGTTACACAATTATACTGAATATTTAAATAAACGTACAAATAAAAATTTTGAAACATGGCAAAAGCAATGCTGGGGCTATGTGGCATAATTGATAAATTTCAACAAAATATCCTAGACACTGTAGCGTCTTCATATTTCATAGAAATATTATCTTGTTATTCATGCTACTAATCCTTATGGAACTAACGCCATTTGGAAGGCTTTCAAAGGAATTGTTGTTAGCATTTTTGTAACAAGTCATTTTACATTGTGGATTGTATTTATTGCAAATCATCCTGATGATAACACTCCAGAAAATATTTTCCTCCTTTTAAACTCAGGATATATTATAATAAATATAGATTATGTATCTATAACAACACTTCCCATATGGCAACTACGGCCTTCGGGGCAACCTCGCCCCACCACGTGATGACCGGACCCATTTCTCAGGTGGAGGCACCCAGAGACGCTGGAGCGTGTCTCTAGCGTTCCACCGCTTAGAGGGTCGTGGGTTCGAGTCCCGTCTTGGGCATGGGTGTATATGTGTATAGTGTATATGTGTGAAACTACGGAAAACAGATAGGAAAATAAACGGAAACAATAAAAAACGGTTAGATAAGGAAAATAAAAAAAAGGATGACGATGAGGCGAGGGAACCTACAGTTTAACCCGTGGACTCTGAACCACGTTGGGCATAGGGGACAATTCAAATGTGCTAGACAAAGATAAAGGCGCGGATAGGGCTGACTTAAAGTCGACACCCCATAGCCGGGACTCGAACTCGGACCCTCAGCACGAGAGTCGCGAACGAAACCACTGCACTACCCCGACGCCGCTAAATATAAATTATAATAAATATTGTTTTACTATTATTATCTTTACGGCTCCTGCTGTGGAATTACTGAAGGGTATTAGTTTAGTTAAACACCTCAGCATTTTAGGTTAAGTATAAATGCCTTATAAATGAAATGTTCAACTTACAAATGTGGTAGTATGCATGTATTAAACATACGTAAATTGACAAACATCTTTATGCAATACAAATAACATATTAAAATGACGATTCTGATATACGATCCGCATGTCTATAATATTTAGTATAATAAAAAAAAAACTTACACAAGGTGCACCTTGTGATAACAATTGGTAATGGAGACATTGTAGTTTCCTTAGGTTTCGACACTTTATATACAGCTCTCCAGAAAACGTTTAAACATTCGATATTAAATTGTCAGCATAGCTGAAATTAACATGGAGTTTCTCTGGAATCCCGTGCAAAGCATGTGTTAAAGCAGTAAAGTGAGTTTGGATATGGGTTCTTCAACTCATTGCCTGGTTAAGATACCCGTTAGAAATAAAGTGATACATTGTCTTGTTTCATGACATCAGGCCAAAATGGAGACATAGAGCTCTCAAAAAGTTGAACAATTGATGTAGAGTTTCAACACATCACATTTAAAAAGTTTCCTCTGTCTGGATTTTCTAGAAAGGTGTGCTTGTACAAAGCAAAATTTTACACAAATTTCAAAAGAATTGTGACATGTAATTTACATATGCATATAAAGTTCCTGCAGCACAAAAAACTCCAAATTTTCCATACGTTTTCTACTGCCACAATGTACTTTTGTACCTCTGTGTTTTCTATCCTACAGTTCTACTTTTCAGACCTTACGAAATAAATTTCCATTTCTTTTATGAAATAGTATTTTCCAAATGGCAATACGTGGAAATAAAAATAACGAAATAAAGATCATTATGGAATAGGATTAAATCTGCTATATAAGTTAAAGCATATATAAGCATCTGAATTAGAAAAACTTATATTCACGAGGTGCTTTACTAAAACATATGTTAAGAGCACAATGATGTGTAAATTAAATTATCAGTAATTCAAATAAATTTAACTACAGTTATATATATGTATATTATTATACAAATGCAAATTGAATATTTTTGACTCAGATGACCATTTTAAATATTGTAGTTGTAAATACACGTTGTAGCATCACGCTTTATTTGTACCTACACTACATGGCAAAGAGTTGAGGCGTATTGAACTTCAGTAACACAGAACAGCTTTAGTTCGTTCGTTATCTGGCAAATAGAGCAAGCATTTGGGAACTGTGTGTCCTCTATGAAAGATTAGCCAATTAATTATTATATAAGCATACATAAAGGAGCATTGCAGCCGCCCGTTTATTGCTTGACACAAAGGGATTTTGATTCCACTATCTTTCCCCTTGTGACAATATTCAATCACGTTTTACATCACATCTCGCGCCTGCCGAAGTATAACACGTTGCTGTCCTGAAGACATGAATGCACCTGAACAGAACTTACATATATTACCCTCCGTGTATGTGCGATAGGCTCACGTAAACAACACCTTTGTTACACATTCCTTCCGATACGCTTCCACGCTTTGCCATATAGTACAACCTGTCTGAAGAATGAATGCAGATGCCCAACAGTGCAAGCTTGCGTAAAAACAATCAAGTGGTATTACATCACAATTCCAGGTATATGCCTTATATCATTCGGCAATACTAAATCCAACAGTTGAGTCAATTATAGTGGACGGATTCGAATCAGGACAAAATGCAAATACCACAGTGCCATTTAATACGCTCACAAAGTAGCAAATTAAAACTCAACCGTTTCCAAATAAGATAAACCTACAGATCTAATTAGTGGTTAAAAATGTTTAAAAAAACGATAACGGCAAGGGAGAAAAGTGGGCGAAATGTACATAATATAGTGAAAAGGAGAATCAAAATTCAAAACGTGCGGAGATAAAACTTTCAACATCTGGTAAACATCATCCACATACAAAAAGTTTCGAACTAGATGAGTTTCAAAAATTTGTTGTGCGCAGAACAGTTATGGAGTGTTACGAACAAAGAAGAGAGATTCTTAAACCACATATGCTCATGACATGCTTTTAAAGAAAATACCTCTGTGGAAGGTAAGGTTACATTCTGGAGAATACTTAAAAGCATGGTATATCGATTTCGCAAGAAAAAAACAGTTTCGTGTTATATACGCTTTGCTGATGTTTCGATGGTCAGACTGTACCACAGTATATTTCCATTTTTCTGACCTCTCTAAACCGAGCCATGCTACACCAGTGACCTCACTAAATAACCGTATTCATTCATCAGACATGTGATACCTTATGTTAGAGGACTTCCATTCTGATGTAAACATCTGGCAGGTAAGAGAGATGAACAGCGATAGTGAGACAGATAAAAATGAAAACAAAAGGTAACATACATTATCTCCCCTGAACATTCAATACCCTAAAGGTCATATGCCTCACAATCGCTGTCTCTAGCCCACCTTTCTGATACGGGGGAAGCGTGTTTGCCTAATATTCAGTGACTTCCGAGATTAAATTTCGGTTGGGGTGAGTTATCTGGATAAGGTTCTTTTTCGTGTTCTTTCCTTATCTTAATAAATGAATGTCGAGTAACTCTAGACTCTATAGATCCTGGACTCATTTGAGGATCATTTCGCCCGTTTCATTGATCGTCCGATACACTTTTATTTGAAAAAATTAAAAAAATCGCTATCTCTTCATTTGTTCCCTCCCAAACGTTTACATCAGGTTGTAAATAGCCTCACATACCTTAAGGACAACTCTTTCGTCTCCATTACTCACTGCTACACCACAATAAATTACACGATCAGCTATAAGTACGGGAACAAAAATGCTCTGTCCATTCCCAACCTACCATTTTCCAACAAGTTGTCAGGTTCTACTGAATCTAAGGTCTTTATGTAGGTTTTATGGCTTGGTGCTGGCTTAGAAACAAATACAAGCATTGAGTATAGCCAAAACAGCTTAATTTTGTTGCTGCGTAAGTCAATTAGCATAACTGGAGACGGGTATTTGACATCTTTTTTTTGAAAATTCAATCTCTTGCATGTCTTTAAAATGAAAATGCATCTCCACTGTCAACTCAACGCTTCCTCCAAAGGTTATGATATACTTTCAGTATCACAACAACATTGCAATGTAGGGTGTGCCAACCAATCGCAAATAGTGGCCTAAGGCGACCAACCTATGACACGAGGACAGACTGTATTTCTTAACAAATTAATATGACAATTGTGATATATTCTACAAGAATCTTAACATTTTTGAAACCAACTGCTAGTGCAGTTCCTGCGAAAAAAATTGTCTCCTCTTTGATTGTTCTAAGAAAAATTTAATTATTTTGGAAGAAATGTCGATTTTGTGTGTCAAACATATCATCTTACAAATGTATCACGTGAATGGCTAATGGAAGATGAATTACTTTACAAAACAATATCCAATCTATGTATATATTTGCTTTGTACCATTTTTACTTAAAATGATTTCTAAATTCATGCTGTTGTTCCTCTGAGAAATTACTTTGGTGTGTTATTTCTGGTTCTATCGTTTTAAAACTGAATGATGAATTTTTCAGGATTTATTGTTACTATGAGAAAAGTTTCGTTATACCATTATTTCAGAAGTTAATAGATATAATACTTCAATAGCTGCAGTTTATGATACTAAAATTCAGAAACAGTTTAATTCATCATCTTCAAGCAGACGGCAGGTCACTTCAAATAGCGATCAGTGAATTTATCATTCAACTTAACTTGTGTTGTCTATTCCTATATCCCCCAAACATACACTGAGAGAAAGTTCTCATAGATCACAATTGTAGCAAAAATAAGCATATTCACCCACAACGGAGGTACTGGAGACTGCGACATCAAAAGTATCGGCAATAACGTTATCAGGCCATTAAATAAACAGGCATTGTGTGTCTGTTATATAGAGGCGACAGTAAGGCCTAATATTCTTAGCTCAGTAAATAATATAATAGACAGAAGCGTATCGCTTATAGGAAACATTGCACAGGGTTTCATATTATTGGTTTTTTAAGATAATGGATCCATACAGATATTCCATATTATCGTTTTCTCTGTTATAGCCGATTGGTGCAAGTGAGTACGGACGCAGTAATGACCCTATAGCGGATGGTCAGGAGCTATTCGGGGTGAAACAAATAGTACATAGCAAAAGTGCCCTTTGATTTACGTCCTGTGTACGTGTTGTATCGAAACCCAGAATTCGCCGCATCCTAAAGCGGATGAAGGTTAAAGTGTACAAGTTCGAATACTTGAATGAAATTCTGGCAGAAGAACACTACCAAATTTGAGAGACATTTTTAATCCAAATTTTATTCTCTGGAGTATTAAAAGTTCATGCTTCTTAAAAGTCATCCATCAGAACACTTTATTGGTCGCCATAAAATACTCGTGAAGGCTCATTACTTCAAATGACCAAGGAACTGACAATGTCCTAACGTGATGGAATATGGAAAATAGAATCGTTGGTTTTCTCTAGAGGAGATCGTATCCTATGGATCTTGCAAAAGATAGGCTTTAAAGCCACCCATACCTCCACACTATGTGTTACAGGAACCGAGGTACCTTAACACTGTGTTGGATGCCCGAGACCTGTGAAGTGCCCTGCGAAGCGCTTGATTAAGATAGCTCCACTCAATTTTAATCCCAAGGGTAACTGAAGCATAATGATATATTGCCAAAATTCGATACTTTCATTTAAAAGCAAGGACTACGTGCGCCTATAGACAAATTTCTGTGAGCGAGCTTCACAACGTGCAGCCTGTATGTTTACATCTGCACCTACACGCAGCACAATGGCAAGAACTTAAAATAAATTCATAATTGCATTGCGCTTGTCTCCTATCGATCCACAGTCCTTCACGGTCTATGGGTAATAAACTAGCCTCTGGTTTCTGAGGTCATGGGTTCAAACCTGACGGAAAGCTTTGGGTGTTTTCGAGAGTAAAACCTTGTAGTACTTGTCCTTTGTAGTACATTTTCGGTGCATAAAAATCCCTAATGCTGATAAAGAGTCCTCAAACAATATTGAGCGATCTTTAACGACCAATATGAAATGTAACGCTGAGAAACTTAGCAGTTCAAGAACGTCCATAAATAAAACCTTAATTTCAGCTTTTCATATGAGTGCCAACTTAATGGACACCGAGTACATTAAATAATGTTATCAAACAGATATATATTCTATGCCATCATGATTTATTGAGAATGAAAATAAATGCAGTAGTACATATAATTTAATTACCAAACTGAAAACCCAGGATCGATTATCGGTACCGGCGTAGGGATATTGGCCCTTTGGCAGACCTGGTCCCGAAGTACTCAGTCTTATGAGTTCCCTGGGAACCAATTGAGCAGCTTTTTCAGAGAAAAACAGCGGCTCCAGGTTGCGGAGACCACATTCACCGTTCCCGAGGAACCCGAGTCGCTTACCAGGTCCCACCTTCCAGTACTGCACCCCAACCATGACGCACGTTGTGACCAACGATCGGGCGGTACGCCTTGGGGTAGCATCGGGCTGTTGCGTCCCGATTTTAATAGTTCCATATTATTTAAATTATTAATCGTACCCTACAAGTATTTCTAATATGTCCATGCTTGTCATATTTCACATGGCTAGAGTCTTTACAATTTATCTTCTAAGAAAACAAATGCATTTGTTGATGCGAGAAAAACGAAGAATTGAATATAATTACAAAAATATATTTGTGTAACAAAACTTTAAGGTTTAGCAACTGAATTTATTATTATTGAAGTTTTCTGTTCTTAATATTTATCGCTATTCGGTTTTAATGAATTGAAATGAATTCTTGTTCTTGATAAGAATTAACACTATCATTGCTATTCAACAATTCATATCTCTGTTTCAGGAACTGCGGACAATGCAAACAGATGTTTGGAAGCTATTTTCGTGGGCCAGCATGCGCAGATTCCTGCATTGCTTCAAAAGGCAGGCTGTTACCAGATTGCAACAACCCCAATACCCTGATCGGGTTCCTCAAGAGACTTTGTTAGTACTAACCTGGCAATTATCCAACTCAGTGCAAGACCATGTCGACTCTAGGCAACTGCTGGAGGATACATTACGCTGACAGGATGAATACGATGTGCTATTATGCAACTGAATAAAATAAATCATAATTTTTGTGTATTGTACAGCTTATTTCCTCAGTAATTTTTTATCAGATAAATGCAATACTTAAGGTAAAAATAACATCTTTTCCTGCTACGTTGAAGTATACACATTACAGGCTGTGCTTTAAGCATTACGTTCATCAGCAGATTGGGTACAATCTTATGTTTGGCAGTTTTGTTCATATATTGCAATATGTCCACTTTATTGCGTTTGGATTGAATATCACAAGTCTATTGAAAAAGGTATCATTATTCTATTTGGAACTAATTTTAATTACCGCAAACTACCAGAAATTCTTCCTTCTTTAATAGCATATTATGCAACGAGACTATAATGGTAGTAATTAAAACACGAGCATTATTATTAACCTTGCTTCGCTTCCCTCGCTCAGTTAATAATTATGATGCGAGTGTGTTAATTACCATTACAGTCAAGTTTCATACGACTATTTATGATCGCTCATGTATCTATATTGAAGGTTTCAATTCAAAGTATTATTTCTGGTTTGAGTGACATCTTACAAACGTGAGATGTAGTATGTAGTACACAGGCACAGAAATATTGATTACTTTCCTATAAACAGCTGTTACCGTGTGGCACAGCTTAACCTAAAAGAGGGTATTGACAAACTGGAACAAATTGAATAAATAAATGTTGTGCGTTAATTTCAAAATATAATGATTTCATATTTTGAGACAATTCTTCGAAATATACCAGGAAAATGTTTTCTAAGAAAGAATTTATACCTTTTGATATTCTCCAATCCATGAAATGTGAATAGGATTTCTCGTACACCTTTCTTGATTTTTATGACATCAAGTTATGGTAAAAATGTGTGCTTTTGCCGTAATTTCTGGGGGTGTAAGTTCAATGTCACTGTTACTAGTGTCAGACATTTTGACTTTTCTCTAAACTGGCGCTAGTACCGTTGTCGGTCGAAACGAGAATAATCGATACTTGCGCTTTCACAATGTTACGTAGACACTTCTGACTGGTCAAATACCAACACTTTAATGAACAGGTGTACTTTAATGAGCCCATTAAAGTACTGCCACCAGTCCTATTAATACTAAAGTTTCTATGGTCGAGCATAAAATATATTATTTAACATTATCTGAGCTATACTTTGCCGTAGACATTTTGCACAATTATATCGTGGAGTACAGTACTTATGGCAAAACAAAATTATACCTTCAGTGAAACTGAATGCACTAAAATGAGTAGAAGAATAATTTTTTTTTTCACTTTAAGTGAATATAACAGTTACTGGTGCGTTTACTCCCACACTTTACCCAGAAATACAAAACGTTCACAGCCCTCCTCGGTAGCGTAGATGGTAGAGTGTCTGCCTCACGTTCAAGAGGTCCCGAGTTCAAATCTCGGTTAGGATGAATTACCTGGATAAGGCTTTCCCCGGGGTTTCCTTTATCTGCTAGACGAATGTTGGGTAACTCTGAACTCCATGGACCCCGGACTCATTTGAGAATCATTTCACCCAATTCGGTCATCTTCCGATATGATTTAAAGTGTGAGGACGTAAATTGTAAATAATAATAATAATAATAATAATAATAATAATAATAATAATAATAATAATAATAATAATAATAATAATAATAATAATAATAATAATAATAATAATAATAATAATAATAATAATAATAATAATAATAATAATAATACCTATATCGTGGGAGAATTAATCGAGTGTGGAGGACAGGTTATAGTTAACAAGAAAGAAGAAAGAAGAGAGAAGAAAATTGTATCAAGTAAGTACACTTAGAAGACTATAAAAAGAAAAAGTAGATATTTGCTGTGTAGAAGTGGTTATATAACTTACGTATGTTGTTGAGGAGTAGAAAAAATAGTTAGCAAGATGGAAATTAGTAAAGAGGCAGCTGACGAAATTAAAGATGAAAGAGAAGAAGTTAGGAAGGGAAATGCGAAAAGATAATGAAAATGAGTGAGTGATGGAGATATTGAAGCAGTTAGCAAAAGATATGGGTGATTTAAAACAGAGAGTAGATAAAAATTCAAATGATTTGTGACATGGTATGGGAAACATGGAGGCTAAAATGTAGAATTTTGAGGTTAGATTAAGGCAGGAGATGAATCAATATTTAAGTAATTTTGAAGGAAGGATAACACCGAGTTTCAGTGATTTTAGGGCAGAGTTGAAACAGGAATTGAAAGGTGAAATAACACAGGAAATTAAGAAAGGGAAAGAAGAATGTAGGGAAGGTATGAGATCATTAAAACATAAAATAGAATCAAATGAAAGTGAAGTTGTTAGGTTAAGAGAAATGTTTCAGGAAATTAAGATAGTATAGGCAAATGTAGTGAAAGATATAAAATGTGAAATAGCTAAGGAAGTAGATGTCCTTAAACAACAGCAGAATGAGTTTGTAGAAACACAGAAAATAGAAATCAGAGAACTATAAAATAGACTGTAGCAAGAGATAAGTAAGGTATTGTCAGAGAGTTCTAGGAAAAACCAGGGGAAATCAGTAAATATGCAGAGTAATACTACCAAGGAGGTGAATAGTATTAAAAATTATGTAAAAGTAATTGGTACTGAGATGCAATCACAATGTGATGAATTAAAGCTAAAGTATGATGAAGTTCAATTAAAGAAGGAGTAATTTCACAAATAAAACTTGTGCAAGAGAATTTTGAAAAAGAGAAAGAAAATATTGGGAAATTAACTCAAGTTGTGGTTGCATTACAGGAAAATCAGATTAGTGAAAACCAAAGTGCAATCAAATCTAAAAATGTAACATATGTTGACTTACCTTGTAATTCAGGTAATATTCCACATATTGAGAGTTATCTGGAGAGTGATGATACTGAATCATTGATTGCAGATTTTGGTGTAAATAGTAACAAACCAAAACCAAATATGCTCACACACACACAAATGTACGCAGTCAAGGTCACATAAATTGTACAAATTACTTGTTACATGACATAAGTCCAACCACTTTCGATGAAGAATCAGGAGATAATCGTAAAGTATTCCTTAAGGAATTGGAGGAATATTTTAAAATAAAAGGATTGCAAATGAGTTTAGAATGATCACAGTTAAGAGTTGCTTGAAGAAAAATGCACTGAAATGGCTGAGATTAACATTAGCTTCACATGAAACTTACACAGGAATATTCAGAATATTCAGAAATATGTTTATAAATAGATTTTGGGGACCAGGAAGACAAAGAAGAATAAAAGACGAGTTGGCAACTGGTAGGTTAGAATTCAGGAAAGGGATATCGTTGACAGAATATTTCTTGAAACTTTCAAAAAAAAGTAAACTTGTCAACCCTGAAATCTCAGATACAGAAATTGTTAATATGTTAATACGACACAGCCCACCACACATCAGGAATCACTTAATTGTGGCTAAACCTATTGATTTTTCGGACATGATAGAGTTGTTGTCTGAATTCGAGGCACATAACCTCAACACCGATGTAACTTCAAGTCAACATAACCACAATAACACACATGTTGAACGAGGACAGGCAAATAGGCAAGAATCACAACCTACACATGGTATTAATAATAACTCAAGTCAAAATTATGGCGGAGTACCGTCAAGAAATACCAGCTATGAAAGGAGTTACAATCCAAGACGAGTATATGTATCTGTGGTTCCCGGTACTGAGAGGAGAACACGGAATTATACTCAAAGAAAATTTAACAACCAATCGCTAGGAAATGGAAGACACAATCAGGTTAATCAGTTAAGGTTTTACCGGGGGACCAGTCAAAGAACAAGCCATCCTAGTAGGGGAAGAGGAAGTAGCATATTTAACACATCTTTGAGGGATTTTAAGGTTCCAAAATTTGAAAGAGTTAGTCATAATAATGAAATAGAAGGCATACAAAACGCGGAGCGTGAGACAAATGCGAGCAGTGGTACCAACCCAACAAGTAGCGAGAACACAGACCACACTCAGGTGGAAAACTAAATACCAAGTCATTTTGTGCTCTGGAAAGTGGTTCGGTGAAAATGACACAGGGCGAGGTTGAAATTCAACCCCAAATAGTAAGTGAGCTCACTCTCTCGCAGAAGAAATATAAAGAATTAGTAAATCCACCTCAGATGAACATGCGTATATGGGGTGGTGAATATAAGGTTTTAACTGATACAGGAGCTAGTTCTTCCGTAATAAGTGAAGAATTATTTAAAGATTTGTTATCTAAATACAAAATTGAATATTTAAATATGTGTAATGTTTACTGTAGCACAACAATCGGGAAGAAGAAAGACAGGGTGAAGTATCGAGCACTAATTCAGGCGCGCGTAGGGGAATGAAATTTCAATCTCATTGTGTTGGTAATACCACATTTGGCTCGAGATATCATTATTGGTAATGATGTGTTGTATAGTGGGCAAAGTGTCATAGATTTTGAACAACATGAGATAAAGTTAAAGGGAAAAAATGAGTTAATAATAATAATAATAATAATAATAATAATAATAATAATAATAATAATAATAATAATAATAATAATAATAATAATAATAATAATAATAATAATAATAATAATAATAATAATAATAATAATAATAATAATAATAATAATAATAATAATAATAATAATAATAATAATAATAATAATAATAATAATAATAATAATAATAATAATAATAATAATAATAATAATAATAATAATAATAATAATAATAATAATAATAATAATAATAATAATAACAATAACAATAACAATAACAATAATAATAATAATAATAATAATAATAATAATAATAATAATAATAATAATAATAATAATAATAATAATAATAATAATAATAATAATAATAATAATAATAATAATAATAATAATAATAATAATAATAATAATAATAATAATAATAATAATAATAATAATAATAATAATAATAATAATAATAATAATAATAATAATAATAATAATAATAATAATAATAATAATAATAATAATAATAATAATAATAATAATAATAATAATAATAATAATAATAATAATAATAATAATAATAATAATAATAATAATAATAATAATAATAATAATAATAATAATAATAATAATAATAATAATAATAATAATAAAGTTATTAGAAGAAACCGTAGTAAAAGAAGAAGAGGAAGGTAGTATAAATAATGATAGATTGTTTGTGGAAAGTATAATATTATATGAAGAGGACATTATAAAACACGACGAAAATGATAGTAATCAATAAAGTATAATTTTTGATAAAGAAAATAATTATGTAGTTGATCTTGAGAATCACTGTTGCAAATTATATGCCTTAAATATCAACAATGACCTTAAACGAGAGGAAGAAGTAATGGAATTCTAAAGAACATTACAGGAAAAGTTGGAAAACACCTATAATATAAACCAAGAGCAGAAATAACAATTAAAATCATGCATATTAAAGAATAGGAATGCTTTCAGTACTAAACCAGGGTTATGTAATAAATACACCCACACATTTTAAGTAAATGATACTGCTCCTTACACTCACAAAAGTTGACCCGTGCCCCTTGCAATAAGACAACAAGCATCGGAGGTGATAAAAAGGATGTTAGAGAATGGGATTATCGAAATTTCAGATTCACCATACTTGCATCCTTTATGTAGGGTTCATAAATCAAATGGAACCTTACGAATGACAATCGATGCAAGAAGAATAAATTCCCCAACACAACCAGATCATTTCAGGCCACTGGGAGTGGATAAAGTATTGCCGAAGCTAGGACGTGGAAGACATTTCTCAAAATTATATTTAGCTTTTTCTTATTCCCAAATACCACTGGATAAAACTGTGAGAAAATTTACAGCATTTAATTTTGGAGGAAAAACTTAACAATTAAAAACTGTGGTTTTAGATTATCTACTAGTGGAAGTGTACTACTTCGAGCCTTACAAATATTTTTATAGATACAATAGAATTATTTTCTTTACAATATATCGACGATTTTCTTATTTTCTATCAAGATTTTGACGAACATGCGTCTCATCTAAACTGAATATTTACAACATTTTCTGAAATTGGTACGACTATAAATTTGCCTAAATCACATTTTATTGCCAAAGAAATTGAATTTTTAGGGTAGATAATATCCGAAAAAGGTATGGCACCAAATCCAGATAGAGTTAAATCCATCGAAGCTATTCTTCCACCAAAAATATTAAACAGCTGAGAAGCTTTCTTGGGATACTGCAGTATGAAAGTAGGTTTGTCATAAATTATGCCAAGGAGTTAGTTCTTTGAGGGAACTTTTGAAGAAGAAATCAGTCTGGAAGTGTACAGAAAAACACCAACAGGCTTTTCAAAACATTAAAGAGTTATTTAAAAACGCCATCCCTTTGTAAAGACCAATTAGTAAGCAGCCCTTTAACATCTATTCAGAGCTATTATCCATGTTTATGTAGCAGTATTAACCCAAACTGATTTGGATGGGAATAATCATGTAATTGCCACTGCTTCAAGAGCTTTGAACCAAATTGAATCTAACGCTTGTATTACGGAGTTGGAAATAGGAACTATATATTTTGCCCTGCAAAAACTTCGGCAATATGTATACAATACTGAAGTCATTGTATATACTGACCACATTAGTCCATCATTTATAAAAAATGTAAACTAACTAGCTCTAAAATATCCCGTTATATTCATGAAATTACTTGCTATGATATTGAAATTAGGCACATTCCAAGAAAGGATAATATTGTCACACCCTACATTAGAATAGATTGAAATATTTATTAGCTTTGGGGGAATCCGTAGCGGTAGAGCTAAACCATCTCAACAAACACTAGTTACACCACGCGGTAGGGTGGACATGTTATTTTACTGATAACTAGCTTACCTGAATGGTGGTGAAAGGTGGAAGGTCCAGCGAAGGAAAACTCACAAACGCATTTTAAAAAGAGGTTTAATAATTCCAGACAACTTACATTCAATGAGGTTTGTGTTCCGGAGGGTTGCTACCAACACATCCTCTCTCTCTGGTGGCGGCTGGTCGTCTGCGGAAGAGGAAGCCAACCCCCTCTCCAGCGCAACCAACGAACAAAGATCAGCCAGTGGCGCCAGGTCTGACAACCCATACAGGGTTGCCACACCTCCCCCCGGACCACAAGCTGTTGACCCAGGGTCAACACAACAATTAATAACAAATGAAAAGAAACTCGCTCGAGTGATGGAACAAAAAAAAAAAATTAGCATACAAACATCACAAACAGTATTACAAACATAATTCTTCTCTTGACGTTACACATTCGTTTCTTTACCCCAGTGTCTGGGGTAAAGAAAAATAAATGAAGTTCAGCACTTTTCACCACTACTGCACCAAGCAAAAAAAAGTTTCACAACCTGCCTGAACAGTACATTCCATTCCCACTGGTCTCACAAATGTAATAAAAAACTTGAAGCTTGCACTGCAGTCACTGATGAATAAAGACCACTGAATTGAGCACAATTGTACTTGCTCTACACTGAATAACAATATGGGGCATTAATAGTTCTTCTGCCCCCAACACAGGTACGAAGTGACAGCACTAATAGCTGCCAAAGCTCTGACGAACAGTGGTCATAAAGGGCGGACCAGAGCCCGATGACACAAGGCAGTGTGGCAGGTTTAGTACTCCCATGGTGCAAACAGTTCGGCAGGAACAGTGTGGTGCAGCAGGAACGCAGATAAATAGGGCTGGCTTGATACATATCATCATACTACATTATTTCCAAAAATATAAGTGTACGTCAATTACAGAAGACAACTACATCATTAAAAACAAACTTCACTTCTGAACAATAATAAATAATACAAAAAATTAGGTACACCCCATCTGGGTAGCAAGATACATGATAAAACTAAGATAATTTCCATCACTCGGCAATATATATAGCTTACAAATTTTGACAAGATAAATCGAATAATCTTCACAAAATAATCTTCACAAAAGAATACATAAAACATAGGAATGTCACAATCAAAACTTTACAAAAACCCCTTAGGGTAGAAATAATACAATACACACACAGCACAAAATAATTTGACCTTCCAAAACATTGAATAAAAATATTACAAATTTTCAAAATACCAAAACTTACAATTAGAGGGGTACCCCAAAATATTACACGTGGCCATAAATTTTTTAACAAAAACTGACGTGTACACTTAAACAAAAATGAGCTCAGTTTTTCTCTTTGTTTTACCATTATAATTTCAATCATATTTATTATGTGCGCGCACTACTTAATATCATCAGTACTACTACCTTTCAAATCAACAAAACTACTTACAATCTACTAACATCAACATTTTGCATGCCAACAAAACTACTGTCACATTACTACACCAACAAAAAAAAAATCGTTCTACAACACAATACATAGAACAAAACTGAAAGAAAAAATTAAGTTCTGGGGCCTCAAAATTTCACATCCTAGATACACAAAAGAGAAAATATAGTATCATGTCTTAGCCTATTCTAAAAACTTTTGTATGCATTGAAGGGTACTTTTGCTTTTCAACATAAAACTTAGAATTCAATAAACCATTAAAGCATACTGGTAATCACACAACTCCAAAATATATAT
This sequence comes from Mantis religiosa, assembly GCA_030765055.1. Classification (NCBI taxonomy): domain Eukaryota; kingdom Metazoa; phylum Arthropoda; class Insecta; order Mantodea; family Mantidae; genus Mantis; species Mantis religiosa. The sequence goes on from CM060950.1 coordinate 159,916,925, forward strand.
CACTCTTAATGCAAAACAATTTTATCAAAATGTTCAAACTATTAGCATCCTGCAATAAAGAGACAAAGTAAACATCTGTACTAGTAATGTGCTATCTCCCAAATACCTGGTAACTATGGCGAGGATGACAAACAGAACATCCCCAGGTCTCAGCTTCATAACAGTCATTCACAAACCTCTCTGTGATTCAGGTTTTCCTCATCATCTTAGCATGCACATTTCAGCACCAATGCTAAACAAAACTCAAAAATACACTTAATTACTTGCATCGATAAGCACATTTCAGCCATTTATCGAGCCTAAAACACTGGATTAACGGGCACATTACAGCAACCCCATTAACCAGATAAACTTTACCTCTACATCTTTCACATAATCACACATAATTTCATTCATCCTTCTTATCGAGGTAGCACAGCACTATTCCAGAATGTAAACTTAAAATTAATAAACAAAATTTCAATTTCCTAATCATTGTAAAATTTATCATCAAATGAGGTTATTCAACTCAAAACAGTTATTAGGGAACATATACTTTTAATATCAATTAATTGTGACTTTCAATAATAACAATTGTATGTTCAACTTTTGACATCTAATTCATCAAACATCTATCCAAGTATTTCCATTTGCCAATAATATACATCATATTCCAAAACAAAATAGCTTAGCACACTATACACTAAATCTCAAAATTCTCACTCAGAAAACAAGGGGCAATATACTTTACATACAACCTTTTTACATTTAATTTGACACAAAAGAAAAGCAAAATGCATTTACAGTCTATATGGTCCCACAGGATCAAAATATGGGAATATCCTAGAAACATGTACTGATTGTTCCTTAACTCTAGGAGCATTTGGTCGACGAACCACATAAGTAACAGGAGTAATTTGTCGAACAATTTCAAAAGGCCCAAAATATCTATGAAGCAATTTGGTACATTTTCCCTTTTTCCTAATTGGAGTAAAAATCTTAACAAGCTGACCTACTGCAAAATGAGTATCTCTATGCTTAGCATCATATCTTTCTTTCTGTTTAATCTGTTGCTGATTAATATTATGGATGGCTACTTCACGAGCTTTCTGAATCTCTTCCAAAGTTTGCCGAACAAATAAATCATTTGAAGTGGCCTGAAGTTGCACCTGATTTGGTAAGGAAGGTTCACGACCATATATCAAATAGAATGGTGAAAATTTTGTAGTTTCCTGAACAGAAGAATTGTAAGAAAAAATCACATATGGCAAAACATTAGACCAATTGCGCTGATTTGAATCCACAAAATGACTAAGACAATTTAGTAAAGTCTGGTTAAATCGTTCAGTAAGGCCGTTGCATGCAGGGTGGTATGAACTAGTAAAATGAGGGGAAACTGACAAAGCTTTCAAGAGTTCCTGGGTTACTTCACTCAGAAAGACACTACCACGATCAGACAGTAACATGGCAGGGGCCCCATGCCTGCAAATAATCTGATGTAAGATGAACTTAGTAACCTGGGGAATGGTAGCCAAAGAGAGAGGGGCAGCTTCAACCCACCTAGAAGCATATTCTGTAGCAACTATGATATACTTATGACCCGACGTAGAACGAGGCAAAGGGCCTAACAAATCTATTCCCCAACGTTCTCCAATAAAGTTAACTGGAATAGGCTGCAAAAGACCAGCAGGTTTTTGATTCTTAGGTGCCTTCCTAGACTGACAACTTGGACAAGTTTTCACAAAATGCTCAATATCTTTTTTCATACCTATCCAGTAGTATCTTGAATTAATCTTACTAAAAGTTTTAGAAAAACCTAAATGACCAGATAGTGGATCATCATGACATGAGGACAAAATTTCATGCTTTAACACCTCAGGAATGACTAGTAAATGCAAGGGACCAGTAGAACTCGAATTTTTCCTGTACAAGACATCACTTTTCAAAATATAGGTAGAAGCTTGACGTTGAACCTTAGCAGGAGCAGATTCAGGATCCTTAAGGGCATTAATAATTGGAGTCAGAACTGGATCATCATTTTGTTTCTGAGCAACCTCAACCGGTGATAGCAAACAGGTAATTAGCTCATCAAGTTGTTCAATTTGATGCTCTTCAGGCTGTAACACAGGGAACCTTGACAAAACATCTGCGTCATTATGTTTCTTACCAGATTTATAACATATATCATAATCAAATTCCTGTAACTTTAGACTCCATCGAGCCAACCGGCCTGTCAAATCCTTTAAATTGTTCAGATAACAAAGGGAGTGATGGTCTGAAATAACATGCACTTTATAGCCATACACAAAAGTCCTGAAATGTGTTAAACCAAAAACGATTGCCAAAAGCTCTAACTCTGGTACACTGTAATTTCTTTCACATTTTGACAAAGTTCTAGAAGCATATGCAATAGGTCTAAGATTATCATTTACTTTCTGTAGTAAAACACATCCTATTCCTAGACCACTAGCATCAGTGTGTAATTCTGTATAGGCTCCAGGATTATAATGAGCCAACACAGGAGCAGAAACAAGAGAGTTCTTTAACTGCTGGAATGCTGTTTGCTGATCCGGGCCGCAAATAAAACTTTGACTTTTCTTGGTCAGCTGAATCAATGGATGGGCAATGTAAGAGTAATTCTTAATAAATTTCCTGTAGAAATTGAACAAACCCAAAACTTTTCTCACGTCTCTAACATTCTTTGGGCGTGGTAGTTCTTTGATCACTGTAACTTTCTCAGAATCTGGGGAAATTCCATCTTTAGATACTTCAAAACCCAATAACTTTATCTTTTCCATAGCAAAGAAACATTTCCCAGGTTTCAGTTTAAAATTATGCATTTCCAAACGTTGAAAAACAGCTTCTAAGTTTTCTAATAATTGTTCAAAAGTTTTGGCAAAAACAACAATATCGTCCAAATATGCTAAAGCTTTCTTAAATTTCAAGTCTCCTAACAATTTCTCAGCAACAAAACTGAAAAATCTTGGTGCATTAGCAAGCCCAAAAGACAAACGTTCAAATTCATACTGCCCTTCATGAGTAACAAATGAGGTATACTTTTTACTATTCTCCTCTAAAGGAATTTGAAAGTATGCTGACAACAAATCTAAGGAAGCAAACCATTTAGCTTCTCCAAGGTAACTAAGGAGGTCATCAATAAGAGGCAAGGGAAAGGCTGAGTTTACTGTAACCTTATTCAGTTGACGATAATCTACACAAAACCGCATAGAGCCATCTTTTTTCTTTACCAACACAACAGGTGATGACCAAGGTGACTGAGAATCTCTAATAATACCAGCATTTTTCATTTCCTCTACTTGTTGGGAAATAATCTCTTTCTGCTTATGAGCTACCCTATAGGGTCGTTGCTTAATAGGTTTTTCATCCTTTACCTCTATTTTAAATTCAGCTACATTAGTTGAGCCTAAATCTTGCAATGAAGTGGCAAAAACATGTTCATATTTTAACAACAGATTATGAAGATCTGACTTTTGAGCTTCAGTTAAGTTGGTATTAACATTAAATTCAAACTTTGGAGCGTTCAATGGAGTAACATCCTTAGGTGAAACTAAGTTACTTTGAACAAATGCAACCTCATGAGCATTAGCTAATACAGTTTTAGCAAAAAGTGTTTGAGGAACAGCTGAATTATTATGTACTGGTATCACAAAGTCCTTTGAAGATTTGCAAACTACAGGTGGAATAGAAATATTCTTCTTATGCATAATACTGGTAGAAGGCTCGAACATAACCTCATTTGTAATATCAGCTGAAGGCTGCACTGCCACAAAACAAGTAGTAAGCGGTGGCAATTTAACATCTTTTACAACAGAAACTTTATTAACTATCTGTACCTCATCGTTCAATGGAATCACAGCAATATCTGTAAAGGGACCACCACATGTTGTTTCAAAAGGAATGTGTACCATTTCTCCCTCATGAGTTTGAATCTTAACTTCTGCACAAGAATAATCAATGGTAACTTTATGTGAAGTTAGAAAGTCATTACCCAAAATGAGATTATGTGCCAAGTCTTTTACCACTAACACATCTTCCTGAAAAACAAAGTCATTAATTTGAAATTTCAAATTTGTTTGATAAGGCGCATCTAATAACTTGTTACCAGCTGTTTTAAGCAAAATCTCGACAGGTTTCATTTTAGAAATGTCATTGATATGAGCTGCATTCACAATGCTAACTGCACTTCCTGTATCCAACAAAATTGGAAGTTTTGACTCCCCAATGGACCCCAAAATTTGCAAAATTTGACCTGGAAGAGAAACAACATTAGACACAGGTGAACTTACTTTGGGTACCTCTAGGTTATGTCGTTGGAGGCTGGGCCTCTCGAGTTTTTTGAACCAGATGGTGAAGTCCAGCAATTACGTGCCATATGACCACGCTTGTTGCAATTGTAACACACAATAGGTGCCTGCTGTCTCTTTTCATGATGTCTTGGAGGCTTAAGTGGAGGTGGCTGCACAGTAGATGCAGCAGCAGTGAATTGAGACTGAAGCTGTTGCATTTGGGTAGCAAGTTTAGTGACCTGTTCACTCAATGTGGAAACAACATTAATAACTGGTTCAGAGTGATTTACACTTTCTAACCGTGATAAAACAGGTGCAGATGACACAGGTGGAGAAGTGTAAGTTGATGTTTGTGCTTGTACTAAATGTTGTCTATGTTGCACATAAAAATTAGCTTTATCAACGCTTTTAATAATTTGTAAAACCTCCTCAACTGTTTGTGGATTTAATGGGAGCAAAGCTTGCACATACTGAGGTTTCAATCCTTTCACTAAGTTTTTTACCTGCTCCATTTGTGTCATTGCAGCGTTAACTTGGTCACACAAGGATAATACATCATAAATGTAATCTAATACAGGTTCATTTTCTAATTGTACCCTCTGCCTAAGTTTAATTTCCAACAATTCATCTTGATTGGACATTTGAAAAGCTGCCAAAAACTGTTGAGTTAGAAAATGCCAATCATGCTCAGGGTGTCTATGGCAAAAAGTTCGGTACCACAGTGCTGCTGTGTCTCGCAAGTAACATGGGAAAAACTTCAACTTTTGTACATCTGACCAACCATTTGCTGTAGAAACTAAGTTAAATTTTCTCAAAAATTCTGAAGGAGATATCAGTGCTATCCTGTCAAAACAGGGTGGATCAATAAAAGGCCGAGAAACTTGCATGGTCTGAGTCTGATTAACATTAGGTGCCATGGATACTTCTAAATTACTAGGTACATGTGCACTTTGATTAGCTAAAGCAGAAGTCGAAGCTATTACATCATGTGAATCCATTGTAACTGGCACATTGGATGATTGCCGCGTTTTCTTAGGCATTTTGACTTACTTTTAAGTAACACTGGACACCAGAATAAAATAAGCAGAATTGCCAACTGGAATGAACACAAAAATGAAGTGCATACTTCACAAAAACACCAAAAAAGAAACTATTTACTTTGAATTTTACTGCCAAAACTCACACAGCGTCCCTTGAAAATCAACACGTGACCACGTGGTGTCCATTATCAATTTCCATGTAGTTATAAAAAAAATTTTAGCACAATATTATGAAATAAGTTTACTATTGAAGAAATCAAATAAAAAACAGACCAAAAGTTAAAGGATTACGAGACGATGACCAGATTAGAATTTCTAACTAATTGAACACCACGCGGTCGGCCATGTTTCCTCCATCTTTCACCACCGTATACATTCAAATTTTTTTTCATAAAAACCGGACTAAAGCAAGGAGGAAAAAAAAATTTTTGAGATCTTACCCGCGTCTCCACCAATATGTCACACCCTACATTAGAATAGATTGAAATATTTATTAGCTTTGGGGGAATCCGTAGCGGTAGAGCTAAACCATCTCAACAAACACTAGTTACACCACGCGGTAGGGTGGACATGTTATTTTACTGATAACTAGCTTACCTGAATGGTGGTGAAAGGTGGAAGGTCCAGCGAAGGAAAACTCACAAACGCATTTTAAAAAGAGGTTTAATAATTCCAGACAACTTACATTCAATGAGGTTTGTGTTCCGGAGGGTTGCTACCAACACATCCTCTCTCTCTGGTGGCGGCTGGTCGTCTGCGGAAGAGGAAGCCAACCCCCTCTCCAGCGCAACCAACGAACAAAGATCAGCCAGTGGCGCCAGGTCTGACAACCCATACAGGGTTGCCACAATATATTTAGTGATTTGCTGTCGAGACAGAAAATGGATGGGGAAATTCCAGAGACATTGTCACAACCTCACCATGAGATAAAACTTTTCGAGTTAAATTTTAAATGGGATAGAATTCCTACTCAGAAATTTAAGGATATTTCGGAAATTCAACAAAATGATTAAAAATTATCTGCATTGTTGCAAGAGGCTCCAGTAGTTAAAGATGCTCTGAATTGCACCACAGCCAAGAAGAATGGTATACTTTACAAACTACATAGATTTGTGGTAAAAAAATGGAAGGTTATAGTTCCTAGTAGTTTAGAAGAAAGTGTAATCACTTCATTTCATCACAACTTAGTACATTAAGGATGTGAGAAAATTTCCATGACCATAAAGGAACAGCTGTATATAAAGCACATTGATAGGAAAGTGAGGAAATTAATTTCACCGTGTGAATTGTGCCAAAGAGCTAAACCTATAAACATTAAATATGATTTTGCACCTCAGACCATCATCAGAAATAAAAAGAACGAATTAGTCGCAATTGATGCACATGGGGAAATGCCGACTATCAATATAATTGCAAATATATTTGTGTGATGTTTGACATTTTTACTAAATTTGTGAAAATTTACCTCTTCAAAATATTAAGAGCAAAACACGTGTCAGTAAAGTTTTAAAAGAATGGATACCAAAATATGGGCAGATAAAAGCCATACTTTCAGACAACGCCACAGTTTATCGAAGTAAATTGTTTAGTTCCGAAATGAAGAAAAACAATATCAAAATTTATAATTCTTCGGCATATTCTCCACAAGGAAATCCTTGTGAGAGAGTGATGCGCGATTTAGGCTTCTATTTCAGAGTTCTGTGTCATTCAAACCACCGTGGCTGGTACAAATACTGCAGCATTATAGAAAAGATAATCAATCATACCCCAAATACCACCACAAGTTTTACCCCTACAGAATTGACGACTGGAGAACCTCCTGAACCTTTGGTTATAAGAGTGCCTACAACTCTAGAAACAGGAGTATCTTCTATAAATGATGAAGAAAAATGTGCGGAGGCACATAAGACAAAAGAAAAAGCAGAGGAATGATTAAAGAAGGTGCAAAGAGGTCAACAAAATGGGATCCTAAAATAGATGATCAAGTTTTGGTTAAGACGTTTAAATTTCCAATGCTAAACGAAAACTGTATTGGCGAATGAACCTTATATATAAAGGTCCATATTTGATAAGTAATAAATTTGGAGACCATACATACGAAGTGAAAGATGGGAATGACAGAATAATCGGAAAATAATTGAAAACCCTATTAAAACCCATTAAAGAGCTTGACACTCTCCAGAACAATTAAATTTAAAAAAATGTTTAAAATTAATTAATCAAATGTTTCTTTCATTGTTACGTGTGTTTAAGAATTAATTAATATTTTGTTAATTATTGTATTATGTTCATGTGTTCATTTGATTGTTCATTGTTGGAATTTATTATTGTAGGGGCATTCTTCAGAATTTATGGAAACAGATTGTTAGATAAATTTAAAGTTAGTTTATTTTCCATATATTCCGAAGAGGGGCATTTGTAACAGGAGTTTCGATTCATATTTATAAAATGTGTGAAAAATTTGAAAATTAAAAATGTGCAAAAATATGTGTAATTTTGTGATTGGCCGTGGTAATAATTGTATTACGTAATGTGGTGACGTAGCACTAAATCGGCCAATCGTAAAGGTAATATAGGAGTAGCGATAGTAACGGAAAATCAATTTTCTTTAAAAAGAGATATCCTGTAATTTTGATAGTGATGAGTGGCCGTGCAGGAGTAAGGAATTTTATGTAATTAACGGAAGCTATTTATTAAGGAAGTAAGGATTTATTGATATGCTGGAAGTAACCTGCAATGATTGACTAGGAAAGAAAGTTCAAGTAAAATGTAATCCAAATAGTACAATTAAATTATGTATTGCCAAATTGAACTTATCCAAAATTTTATTTATTTTACTCGAAACCACAGCCTGAAAACGAGAGATCTCATTACTCTTATTTAATCAAACACAATTATCAAGAAACAATTCAAACTACAGTGAAGTAGCCCTGTTACATCTGGCTTTCCGACTTGGGTCTTCGAAACAGTCAACGTGCATCCTGTTTGCAACGAATAGAAAATCGGGTTACATTAGCGCCCGAACGTGTGGCTGATTAAGATGGAGAGAAATTAACTACGAATAAAAATTCTGGTTACAACTTGATGGAATCGCTAACAGAAGACGAAAATTAGAGTTCTAAACATTTTAAAGTTATTTTCAAAACTAAGCTTTCTTACGACTTTTTACGACTCTTTAGAATTTTCAGGAATTATTGCACAAATTTCAGAATGCTATTGTGGGTGAAACAAATTAAAGGACAATTTTTAGAAATGGCCATAAAATCACAGCAAATATAGCATCTCAATTTAAAAATAGAATGATATGTTAAAATGAACTAAATTTATAACTTAACTTATAATAATCTAAAATAATTACGTGTATTTGTATCTGGAGAATTATTAAGTTGGTTAAACACGGCTTAATGAAATAGAGTTTTCTTCTGTATGTGGTTTCAGTGACAATCCTTATACTGTCGCAATATTCCTCAGTTACAATTGTTGATTATCTCATTTCCGTTTGTCTAACACAGAGTCTGTTTAAAGTTTGTAACACCTATAAATTCTGGGTTTCTTAGAAACGGTAACCTCTAGGAATTTCTGTGTAATTCAAACTTACTCTCCACTTGTGGCTCTCTTGGAACAAAAGTTAACATACACTGTTTTGTAGTGTACATCATATTATTTACAAACAGTGAGTACGTCAACAGAACTTGTTCCCAGCAAACACCATGCCAGGAACCCAATATTGAGAAACAAATATAATTGTATAAGCCAGGGTACCACAAAGCAAGAGAGGTCATTCAGCTGTTGATACTAGGTAGCTGTTTTCCAGTCTCTGTGAAATCTTCAATTCACATGTAAAACTTTCTTTTACTCTGCTTATACGGATTCATTTACAAAAGACAGACAGAAATTTATAGCTGATAGGTTTATGACTAAGGAAAATTTTGGGAAGGGAATTGAAGCTACTGCTGTTAAACTTTCAACTACTTAACAAGGCTTTATTTAAATAATAAAATAAAAATATAATACATACAGTTATGTAATACTGAAAATCGTATAACATTACAACAATAAATATATATATTTCACATCTTGCAGAGCAGCTAAAGAAACACTAACCTAGCTTAAAATTGAATTCCAGACCTTAACAATATAACTGCTAAAAGCTTAACTTAGTGCACGTAATTACGAACTTAGAACTCAAGTTCGGATAATGTAAACTTTTCACTTCGCAATCTCGTGCTTCTTTGAGCTTTGAAATTCAAGTAGTTTTAAATTTTTCTTATATATAGAATACACAGTATCTATGTTTACATTGTTTCATAAACAAGAAACACTTTCCCTCAATCTTTATTCATTTTTCTCAAAAAGCAAAATGAAATATACATCTGCCAAGTGAAATGCGGAAGATATTTAAGTTCAATAGCAGATTTACTATATGGATCGATTCTGTGTGTAAAGTTACACTCAGTTCTTTATTGCTAATCAACATTTACAACATTTTAATGCTCATTAATATCATCATATTTTATATCTGCATGTCGTTTTGAAATTGAGTTGCAGCAGTTACGGAAACCGCAAAACCCTTTGTACACATTCTAAAAGTATTAGTGAACCCATGGAATCTTTTAGTATTTGTAACGTTCCCAATTTACATTACAACATTTGATAGCAAAAATTCTGCTTTAAATTTTGAAACTGGCAGCCTGTTTGAAGATAAGTAAACCGAGGTTATGTGCAATATGTGATAGAACATGTAATGAACATCTCAGTTCCATCATTTAAGAGATTTAGGTTGATAACTCGCTTAAAATTAAGTTATAAGTGTTAAATACAAATAAATTTGTTAAGTATTGCGCATCTGTAAATGCAGCTACTCAAGAAAAGTATTTATGGAATTCCGATTAGCACATGGTTGTTACATGAAATAATATCCGTGGTATGAGTAAGCAGTTACAAATCTTCATCTAAAGCAGTAGTGTAATTTTATAATATAAGTAGGAACCTCAGCTTTACCGTACTGAACATATGGTTCCAGAGGCACCAAATATGTAAGCAGCTACAGGTTTATCATTTCCCAATAATTACGTACACAGTGAAAACTACATAAACATATAACTAATAAAGAGAATTCTTTGGAATGAAGTTTAATGAAAATCCAGGGAACAAATGCTATACTAGGTTTTCATTATCTTGAGGTACACATTGAAATATAACGCACGTGTTGGTAACATTAAATATATGGATTTCGCTGCATGCAGTAGGCGAAACTTCAGTCAAGTTTCTCTGCAGGTTGAAAGCCATTTGGGTTGTGAAGTATGCTATTCCAACTTGTTGAGGAATGGTGCAATTGAAGACACATCTTCACAGTCAGGAATCATCTTTCCCTTGAACTTAACACAGGCCTCAGCACACAATTGGCCTTCAAAGTATGGTCCCAGCATTTTCTTGCATTGAGCACAGTTACGAATGCAGACGCCTAGTGCATTGCCCTCAGCTTGTTCGAGGACACACAGTAGCACAACAGCCGCCATCGCCAAAATTAATAGAGCAGAAGTCTTGCGTCCCTCCATTTCTGAAAACAAAAGAAAAATTGTGTCAGAAAATGAATATTAATAAATGTGATTAAAATGCTTCAAAATGTTGGGCTGATATAATTATCTATGGCGCCAATTCTATCCCTATCTAAAAATATTTTGGAATAACGGATATCCTTCTTATATAAAATACAAGTGTCACAATTTGAATGATTAAATATGTGAAAATATGTGAACAGTTCTAGCAGTGAGTCTCCGTTGCTGTTCACTGTGCTTGGCCACAAAAATGTCAAATTGCCGATGTAATCTTGTGCTTTACTCTCTGGTACCAACGTTTTCCACATGTTATGTAGATATAAAATATTTCTATTTACCTAATTCTTGATTAATTTTTACTAAAATTGGCAATTGCCACCTCGTACGTACACAATGTATATGCTATAGCGCAATGAATATAGAACTACGAAGGTGCGCTGCATATTATAAATTTAATGAGCTGTAATTTGCTCAGTCAAAATTTCTGCAAAGTACTTACGTACTCATGAAAAAATTGTTGGTTTAATCTTCTCGCTAAACTTCCATGGATCCATACTAACATTATGTTGTCATTTTCAAAACGGAAAAAGAATATAACAAAATTAATATGATTGGTTAATAAGATTGAACGGTCAATGAATAATGAATGAAGTAATGAAATACGCCGCATATTGAGTTGGCCATCCTATTGCTTCCATCGAAGCTCGATTGGTGAACACATATTACTCTGTTAAGTACAAAATATGTGATATTATTGAACACCGCTTCACATTTCGATCATTTCACAAGGAAAATGTTTCATATGTATTAGAGGAATATTAAAATTTACGGCATACTTTAAAATTATAACAGATGAATAGCTAATTAAATCTAGGAAAAGAAATTACAGCATGTTACGTCAGGCATATCAATGGTCATTAGTTACATAACTTCGCACATGAGATTGTTAAAGCATTGTACCAGAGATGACAGGTAATTATCGCAATCTTAACAGCCCGCCCCCCCCCCCAAAAAAAAGACTGCCAATATCTGTCGGCTAAAGCCAATTCTCAGACCATTAGGAATGTATTTACAGTTCCCAAATCTATTGCAAACTCCACACAATACTATATTCTCGAATGCAGAGAAAGAGAGAGAGAAGCTGGTCTGCTTTGAGCAGGTTAGCTCATGTATAGTGTCCTATACTACCGTTTTCAGTCCGTCTCACTAAATTTTACGCAGTGCTTGAATAAGTTCATCTCCTACAACCTAGGAGATATTGTGCCCCTCACGTGTGTAACGATCGGAAATTAATAATAACAGATACGTGTAGACGTGGTAAATTGAAAATATATAAAGGAAGCCAGGAATAGAAGTGTGGAATCACTTAAAATAAGTTTAAGCACAAGTTTATGCGCTTTCAGCTTCAGTTGTAAGGAAAAGGTGCCACAACAGGATGTGATGCAACGCAAACATCGTAAAGCGTCCAAGTAAAAGTAGTTATTAAGGAAGCCAGCGATCACAGTGAGACACACTATCTCCTGAATGGTTAAGAGTGTTATCATTCCCATAATTGCAGAATATTCACTACCGGCATTTATACTCGTGCAAACATATGTGTAGCCCTCACTCAGGTCTGAGTGCCACTTCGTGTTCTGCAATAAAACAATATATTTTTTGTGTTAAGAACTTCTAAGTCGGAATTAATTTCATTTGCCTAAATATTTAATAGATATTATCGCATAATTCAGTAATATTGGTGCTTGGAAACTCTATAAGATACGAGTGTAATAAAGTAATAGGTAGACTGGTTGGCTGAATTTGTTCAGTTCTACAAGAAGGTGACATGAGGTTAATGAGTCAATGCTTACATTCATTAATGAGCAGGAGATACAGTTAAGTTCTTTCATGTTATTACGCAAGGGAGATTTTGTAAAGAAGTTTTTGAAAATCCTAAAATGTTAGAAATCTCGGTGTGACCGGAAGCAGGAACTGTGTACTTCTTGTTGTTATTCTTAATAATCCAACGGCACAAACGGTGGTATAGTTTTCTAATAACACTTAATAGACTTCAAATTGCTAATTTTCGAACGCACGATACTTATAAAAGCAAAATATTGGTGTCTGATATACCAATATTGGTGTGTGTGTGTGTGTGTGTGTGTGTGTGTGTGTGTGTGTGTGTGTGTGTGTGTGTGTGTGTGTGTGTGTGTGTGTGTGTGTGTGAGTGGGCTTATTGGCTTAAGCGAATATGTACGCTATAGTTGTAAATTTCTCTGGAAATATTGTGGGGTTTCATAGGATCACATAGGACCATATGGGATTACATAGAAGAGCTCTAAATTTTGTCATGTAGTGAAATTTGAGCCAGTTTGTTGTTTTGTGGTATTCAGGCCTTAGTTTCAGAATCCTCCGTTTAAAACTGGCATATAAGTTTTGTAAAACGCTTTTTATTACATAACAATAGTCGCAAGACTGAAACTTAAATATCTGCTACATCATATATTTCAATATTTACTTCTCATCAACCTCTACACTATGCGATAGAACTACAGCAACTGAAAGTGATATGGCCGTCCTTTTGCATATCGAAAATACGACCTTGTGCTATTGAATCCATGCAATTTTATATTTCAACTGAAGTAGTTCGGACAACCCCAGTTTTTATATAGTTAACTATACTTAAAACTATAAGATTTAATAGAAATTTAACTCACCTTTTTACGAGTATCATAGCAAATAACTTTGAACGAACTAATTTTAACAATACTTGCTTTTATTCTGTGGTTCTAAACATTACACACAGTTTATATTTATTTGAAATATTTGTATGGTATAAAAAGTACTGCATGTATGATAAATATACAAGTTCATGTGTTTGTAAGATTGGAGTATTCAAACTTCAAAAGACTGTTCCATCAAGTCGAAAGGAAGTAAAGCTAAAACGCTTCCACACTTTGGGTTAACTACTCTGCTCGAGTTCCAATTGAATATATGTTGTTGTTGTTTTCTAATGTGCTACGCTTCGTACCAAAGTCATTAGCAGAAACGAAAAACCTTTTATTCACACTCACCCTCTTAGTTTAAAGTGGATGATTATTTACTTTATTTTAGTGTAACTCAGTGTGTTAATAGAGCCAGAGTTTGAATAACATGAAATGCAATGTTGATGAATACTGAGCTATAGAAGGTGAGTGTGCAGTACTTGCATCAACTGATCAAGGCTGACTATGATATAATAAATTAAGAATTAATGAGACATCTTCAATGAAATATCTTGTGTTTGACAGGACACAGTAATAATTGATGTTGATTTCCTCTTTTAATACACGTGAACATATAATTTTCTTTAGGGAATCTTATTTTGCAGATTTGGCATTTGGAAACACAACCGATTGCTATAATTTTAGCAGCACTGTTTTGTTGCACTATAAAAATCGGCAGAAAATGACTACGCATGCAAGTTAGTTAAGCAAACTGGAGGTATTACAAAACAATGGGTCGCTAGTTCCATTCTTGGCTAGAGAAAACGCCGGCACTTGAGGGCCACATTAGTTACTCACCACTTTGAACCGCTTCGTGAATTCCTTGGTTCATATTAGAACGATATGAAAGGAGCTGATCTATAAGATTCGAATAATAAGTAACTAACATAAATAAACAAAATTTAGTAATACTTACCCTTTGGAGAGGGTAGCTCAACTGAAGGGAGCACCAGCATTACCAAAAGCGAGTTATGTTTAGTGAAGTTCCTCGCACTACTGCACAGTACGGCGAACCCGTGTCGACTAAAGCACTCCGACATTTTCGCCCTGAACAACTCTCTTCTCCATTGAAATGCCACATGGGGAATATGTAAGGTATTACAACAAGAGAGAGTAAGAATAATCGAGGTTCAAAGTTCAAGCATTGATTAAATAAGAAGGAAAGCTCAATCACAACCGCCAGTCGCGTGTGCTTTTTCAATCTGTGTTTTGGTTTCCTTCTTTGATGCTCATTCAGGGATTTCTAGATAGGTCTGGACCAAGGTTACGAGGTAAATAAACGAACAAAGACAAGTCTTCCGGGACAGCAATGATGGATGACATGACCACGGTTCGCCAATCTATACTTCCGGGAGTTATTTTCAAACCATTGCAAAGAACAGGACACATGTATGCACCTTATGCAATCTCTGATTTACAGTTAATCTTTATTTATGCGGATCTATTAGATCATAGAACTTTCAGTTTATGAGTACTTTCATCTTTAAGAAATTTGCGAATCTGCAGTTGTAAGTTTAGTTAGTTCCTCACTTGATGACCTCCTTCTTTATTGTTCAACTGGATGGATTAAATGATAGAGACAATGTTTGTTGAGCGTGGAATGTAGTTTGTGGGCTCAGCAAGCGGTCTCCAGCAGTTGTCGAAACCATGGAGAAATATAGCGGGTGTCATGTGTCTGAATCAGCATCTACTGAAGAAGAAGTCTGTGCTTAGGAAATTAATTCTGCTACGTCTAAGAAACAGTGGGTGAATGGTAACCAAACAAAACCAACCTCTGCGCAGGCAAGCAGTTATCCGTAACAAGAAAATGCAGCAGCGAAACGAACTAAATAAAATAAACGCACACGTTTCAACAGAACTGCAAATGGATTTCAGTCGATTAATAATGAAACTTAACCTGGATTCAAAATGCATTGATTAGTTCTCATAATAATTTACAAACTTATAAAACAAACAGGTGTTAATGACCATTCACAGGCTGTGCAAAAGTCTCTGACTACTTGTAAGCAAGTAATTCTGGAAACTACATTTGAATTAAATCGACTGAAAATTCTTATGAACAACGATGAACTAATTTAGTTCTTTCAATAATAGTGAAACAGCTACCTCAGTATTTAGTGATCAAGTTTGGCGCAGTTTTGGTAGTCACTTATTCCATTAAGATCATGTTTCCTTTACTTTAAATAAAATCAAGGTAATCAGTAATGGATAATACCTCTTCTGTTACACCCCCAGCGAATTTTTGGATTTTTTAAAAGTTTATTTTTTGTTTATGTTGACTTTTGATTATTTCATCAGGAATGAATTTTCTTGGGAAAATGGGATCTGAGTACGTTTAAAATAGTCTCAATCATTTATGCACAAAATAAAACCATCAAGCATTGAATATTGTTACAGAAATATTTCTCAAATAACGTTAAAAACAACTTGCATGGATACCAGCGATTATCAATGGGAAATATTAGTATTGTAGCGATAATACGAGAAACACATGTGAAGACGATAAAATGACATGATAAAACAACATTACTATTTCTAGGATTGTAAAATATATAGAGTGTTGTGCTTACAAAAGGAGACTCAAATGTGTAATGTCTAAAAGAATATCGGTCATGGCTTGTTTAGATTTTTTCCTAATGAAAGTGACTGACTTGAAATTTAATATCTTCCATGTAACTGAAAAAGGCAGTACCAGTGCGCTAAAGATGTATGAAAACCAGTAGAAACCTTCAGAGCTTTCTTGATTAATCGGTTGCAAGTGCAAGTATTCATGACACGAGCATCGTGTTTCAGAAGAAAATGCATAAGAAGGAAGTGCAGTGATTAATAACAGCAAACAAAAACATTGTTCCCTGTCGGAAGTTTTTTGAAGGTTTGGTAGCAAATTTATCCACGTTTAATGAAACCCAATATCAAACTCATAGTCTAGAGGTGTGGATGTCTGAGACATTTGAAGACAGCAGGAGTTTCTGCAGTATGAAGTTACGCCTAAAGTCAGCTCGTTTCTTTGCATCTCTTTTGCACACGTAACAAGAGTGGATCCATTTGTTAAGTCCCAGATATGTGTGGGATTAGCACTCATGCAGAGCGGAAAGTGGCACTATAGCTTTCATTCAGCTATTTGGTGCTTGGGTTTCGATCTAAGTTTTTAAGCAGTATTTAAAATCAGAAAAGGATCTGCCTGTTTATTTTAGTATGTGTTAAATTAATGTCCTGTTTTGGTAGGTGTACCCAGGGTTTTCTTGCAGTTACTACTTTTTAAAAATAAAGTTAGTACATATTGTTTGCAAGCAACATTCGCGGTTGTTTTGTGCAAATATTGAACATGGATAAGAGAAGAAAGTCCTTCTAGTTAGTGATCGAATTTCTGCCCTATACATTGGGCTGGTTTCAATAGGGAAGATTACTTACAGAAAATGTAGACATTTGCACGATAAGGGGCAAATGAAGGCAACACTTGTACAAAAAAGCAAGGCCGTGGGTCATTGCCAGGCGGGTAAAATTATGTCCGAGTGTTGTTTGCAAACCCATGGGATAGTTTATTACCTGCTTTCCTTATCTATAATGCATCCAATTCAAGTTTATTCCTTCCGTCCTGTCTTTAGAGCTTCTAAGTTTCTGTGCCTGGTAGGAGCTTTGCTTTGTCTCTGAGCACACACCAACGTATCGCTGTACGTTTTGCGTATGCTGAACAAGAACCAGCGACAGAGAAATATTCGAGGTAGCAACAACCCTAACCTAGCCTGGCGAAAAAGCACCAGTTGACCCCCACGGAATTCAAACTAAGAATGACCTGAATAATGCCTCGAGGCGTTATGACTTCGATGTACATGTACAACATTAATATGGTTGGTAGCTGTGGCCCTACCCTCAACAACTCTCATTGGTGAAGTATTTGTTGCTGCAAAATAGTGTCAGGACAAAATATGACTTACTCAAGAACTAAACTAACAGTTCAACAGGAATCTAAGTGCCCTTCTGTAAGTTTACTCTGTTTGGAGGATTTTTGCCACAGTAAAACAATTGAAAGATTAAAGTGCTAGTAACTTGGAAGTTCTACTTACCTAAGACAGGCTTGATAATGGTCATCACATTAACTTCATAATTGTAATACACCACGTAGTTTCTCAAGAAAAACCCAACTAGTAAAAGTAAACTGAACGTGAATAGTGCCGTAAGTTACAAGTTTTCGAGTTAAGGAGCTGAGGGACAAAGACTCCTACTTGAGAACGCGACAGATGGTGAGAGGATACAACAGAGAAACGATGATGGTGGCTGTTCTGTTCACCACGACTTTCTCAAGGGCATACTAGGCAAGGTGGTACTGTGGTGATCTGTCATTAACTTCAGCAATATGAGAACCCAGAGAGATAACATGCAATTGTGTAGTGTAGATCCCAGTATGAAAATGCACTGCAGTAGTTTAAGACAGAGAGTGGTATAAAAAGGGGTAAAATATAATGTAAACGTATAAATAAATTACTAAACAATGACAGCTGTTCAGATGTACGAGAGTTAAAGTTTAAATGCATTGAATCTCAGAGTATGTTAACTATTTAAGGCTCTGAATAATCTTTTATTAATATAGAAACTTAAAAATATTTTGGTCTTAAATATTGCACACAAAGCTACATTCGCTTGTTTGCTACCAATCCTTTTCTAGCAGTAAGTTTCCATTTACTTATACTTAAAGCAAAATGGCTAAGATATAAGGTGATGTCAGAGTTCATGTATTTAAAACGATGATTCACAATTGCAGTTTGAATCTACGAAAAATATGAACAACATTCATTCTTCAAGTATGTTTAAGAAAATAATTTTTTCCTCAGAAGACTACAATCTAAAGCTATCAAATAACGGAAAATTGCTTTATGGAGACATGAAATTCAACCTATTACAGTAGCACTGAAATATTTGGGAAATCAGCAGTTAGTTTCTCAAAAATTGACACAAGTGCATTCAAATTTAGTGCTTATTGAACTATTTGCAATTACTACTACTACTACTACTACTACTACTATTATTATTATTATTATTATTATTATTATTATTATTATTATTATTATTATTATTATTATTATTATTATTATTATTATTATTATTACTATTACAGTTACATTTGTGTGCAAATGCTATAGCTTTCTCCACTAGTGTACTATACTAAGCAGAGAAAGTACTGCATTCCACTCAAAAGTTCAATTACAGGCATTTCAAATACGTTTTATGGCCCTCTGGTTCGAAAAAAACGGAACTTTTAGGGGGTGGGGAATAGTGTGTGCGTGTGTGTGCCCGTTCAATCGTGAGCGCTGTGTCTGAGAGCAGTTCCAAGCTACAATGCAAATATTTCGAAAATTCAATTTTCAGAAAAATATCTGTAACGGTTTACATCAAAATGCCGTGAAAATGCCTTTAAGATATTCTCTGATAAATTAAATGTATACTTTAAGTATTCTGAGGTTCTCCTCATCCTGAATGACTTTTGATAATTTAGTAAACTCTAAGAGAACTAATAAACAATGAACTCTCGTAGATCTTCAAAAACAACATTTATGTCAAATATTTTGTTGAGTTAATCAATTTAGAGTACTTCCTTGATCTGTTTAAATTTTTAAAAGCTTATATTTTTCTCAAATGGCATGTGATTATTTTTTCCTTTAGTCCTAAAAGAGAACGGGTTCCAAATGCATCATATATCGACCAGCGATCAGCTCCTAACTATCGCTTAAGGCGACTATAACAACCAATTATCAATGCACGCTTGTACACAAATATATAACAAAACTCTTTTATATATCTGTATCTCGTGTAACACGAATAGGAAAATGAGCTTTTGCAAGAACTACTTCTTGAAGAATGAGTAGAAT
This sequence comes from Mantis religiosa, assembly GCA_030765055.1. NCBI lineage: Eukaryota > Metazoa > Arthropoda > Insecta > Mantodea > Mantidae > Mantis > Mantis religiosa. The sequence continues at coordinate 159,936,417 of CM060950.1, forward strand.
AGATCATGTGAATGTATAAAGTCAGCTTTTTGGAACTTATAATGCTAAGGTATTTTGATTTCTCAGCCGTTAAGAAAGAATGTTCTATAGAAAGCCATTTGTGGCATACCTTAACAGGATTTGCTCTGTCTCTAAAGTTCGCAACACTGGTGGCAGTATAATCACTAAGTATATAAATTCAACCCTTTATTAGCTACACATTGAAAGAAGACATACCTGATGATGAGGAGCGGTGTCGTTGCAGCACGGACGTCTAGGACAAGTTTGTGCATACTGTGGTAAGACCGTCTTGTCTTATATAGTTCTAGAACAGTGATGTTTCCATTAGAAACATTTGGCCATGCTGGTTTTCTTAACTGGATTACGAGGTCCATCACGATCTGTCTCAACTTCACCAGGGAGTCTTCCGAGTAACGCCCCAGGAGCTTCGAGGTCTCCGTCTCTGCAGTTTCCTTTTGTAGAATCACCAAGCACATCAGATTTTGCACAAAGAATATACGACACTAAAATAAAACTGTTTCTGAAAACATACATTGTACTAAAAGGATTAACATAAACTGTGTTTTAAAAATTCTGAATAGATGAACTTCAATTTTTACCTTCAGCGATTTCATCTTAAAGTAGCAGATGTTATACAAAGAGTAAATGTTGACTGACACAGGAATTATCAGAATTACCTACAATATTTCTAAACATTTGTAACATTTCTAATTACTGATTGCATTCTTAAAACTTATTGATTGTCTGTTTATATATAAACAGACAATCTATCGTTTTCTTCCAAAATGTGTAAGCATTAGTTTCTTTATTAAAGTTGGCCAAAGGGGTGTTTGATGAACATTTTAACCCCTCGTTATGATAAGAACAGGAAAGGCTCTGAATAAACTTCTTAAAGAAGTCACGTCTTTGAGTGGACCAAATAGAGAATGAAGCACTATGCTTAGTGACTGAGAAAATTTAGAACTCTTTATCAATTTAAGAGCAGGCCTATGTTCCATTCGTGATAATGGAAATATAGACAGGAAGTTTAAGGACACTTGTATTGTTGATTAGAAGAGATATGGAAGAGAAAATATGTCATTTATGAGATGCTTCATGTAAACAATATACCTATAGTAAGTGATAAATATGGACTTAATAGTGCTGCACTAGTATCCAGACAGCGACAGTTTATAGAATTCTAATACACAATTAGCCTGTGTTCATATACACTGAAACCAAAGCTTAAATTCAAGGAAAGTGATAAGCGCGAGAGACATTTTACTTTATTTGCGCTATCAGGGTTTCAAAACTTTGATTGGTTGAGCCACGATTTTTTATCAGAACAAGACCATCTTTTGGCCCACCTCGGTAGCGTGGTAGTAGCGTGTCTGCTTCACGTTCAAGAGGTCCCGAGTTCGAATCTCGGTCAGGGTGAGTTACCTGGATAAGATTTTTTCCGGGATTTTCCCTTATCCTGAAAGACGAATGTCGAGTAACTCTAAGCTCTATGGACGCCGGGCTCATTTGAGCATCATTTCACACATTCCATTCATAGTCCGATATGACTTAAAGTTGAAGGAAATAAATTAAAAAAAAAAACATCTTTCTTTTAATGGTGGAATTAGCAAACGCAGTTGTAGAATTTCGTAAGAAAATGATCCTCAAGTTTAATTCAAGAAGGTTTTAATAATTTAAAAGTTACTAGATGGTATAACCTCTATTCACAATTGATTATTAACCCTTATTTCTTCGAAGAGAACATTGGAATTAGACTGTTGCTGTTCATTTTGAGCACAACTGTGGCATATTACTAAACTTCTTCATTCTTAAACTGAAGTATCACTTAGTGGAAAACATTACTTTCATGCAAGACGTTGCTCCGTCACATACCCACACTCCTGTAAAATAATTGTTTGCCCAAATCTACAGCGATCGTGTCACCAGTAGACATTTTCCAACAAAGTTGGCTCTCCAGCTCTCAATTCGACCAATTTTTATGTGTGGGTTATCTTAAAGAACCAGTTTTCTTGATATATCCAAAAACCCGACAGTGACTGAAAGATGCTATCTCGTAAGATATTGCTAATATTCCAAGACATAATTTGCAAAATCCTGTGCATGAATTAACAGAAAATATTGTGCACGTTGAACAAGAGAACGGAGAATATTTACTCAATGTTTTACAAAACTCTGTTTGCCCACTGTGTGACTCTCTTCGTATCTCAAATGGGATAATATTTTGATTTTTGTGGGTTCGTAGAATTAAAAGTCCAATTTGCAGAAATTCCAAAAGCTCTTTATTTAAGTAGAAACACACTCTGGTCAACCCTTACAGTAGCAGAATTACGTAAAATACACAAACACAACCTTCGTCACTTCTGCACACTGCAAGCAGACGAATCAGCTCCGATTACGACTCTGTCTCATTACGATTGTCTACTAACTAACCGCGGCTTCATTTTATAAGTCCATTCATGGTTCCAGACGTTTGTGGAATGTTTTCCATCAGTCAAGACGGCACTAGAAAGACGAACCTTCCAGTTATTACCTTTATCTGCTTCGGCAAGCGTTTATCTCCGCTCTATACTCTCTGTTTCTTTGTGCGCGCTGGCCACGCATCCTCGCAACAATGGGTTCGCGACACTGCTCCTTCTTCAAGGCTGGCCGTCCCGAACAGCACAATCTTAGCGGGCCAGACGATTCAGGTGTACCACCAACATCTTTTCTCGGGGGACCTTCTGCATGCGGTACACCACGTCGTTATTCCTCTTTACCACCCGGTACGGTCCTTAACATGGTTGTTGAAGTTCCGGGCAGCGTCCCTTGGTTCGGGTAGGGCGATTAACCAGAGCAGCTCATCTTGCTGGAACCCCTGGCTGTTGGCTTGCCTGTCATAGTGGGTCTTCAAGCGGCCGCTCGCCATCTAGATGTTCTGATGAGCCATCTCATGCATGTCGTGGAGATGGTCTACGAGATTCTCCACATACTTAGTTGCTGGCTGTTTTGCTCCTAAAGGCCAGGTCACAAGGCAGGCGTTACCTTCGGCCGAAAATTAAGCTGGCTGGCGTCATTCCAGTGGTGTCGTGTGTTGACGAGCGGTAGGCCAGCAAGAACAGTGGTACCTTGACGTCTCAGTCTCGCTGATGGCTGGCCACGACATTCCTACCAAGGCGGCCCGGGTTCGATCCAAGGCGACCGCAAAGTGAGATTTGTGGTGGACAACACGGCGTTGGGGTGGGTTTTCTCCGGGACCTCCGGTTTCCCCCCGCCATCTCATTCCACCGGTGCTCCATCTTCATCTCATGCATAATCAGTGTCACCACCTGCGGTGCCGTATGTAGTAAAAGCGGGCATTAAACACTACACATTTCACATTTCACGACATTCCTCAGGTGTCCTAAGGCCTTGATGTATCTCTCCACCATGCAGTCGGACTGCGGAAGTAGGCGTGTTGTGCGTGTCTTGTTCACCCCAAATACTTCCAGTGCCTCCTTCATCAGGTGACACTCAAAATTGCCACCCTGGTTGCTGTGGAGCGCTCACGCAACCCAAAACGGCAGAACAGTTATCCACGAGGCAGTCTGTAATTGTCTTCACCTCCTGGTTCGGGATGGCATATACCTCCAGCCACTTGGTGAAGTAGGCCACTGCCACCATCAGATAACTGTTGCCCCGGTCGGACAGTGGGAATGGTTCAGCTATGTCGAAAGCAATGCGTTTGAATGACGCTCCGACGTTGTACTGCTGCATGCGACCCCAGCTCCTAGTTTGGGGGCCGCGACTCGCCGCGCACACATGACATTGACGGCACCATCTCTCAGCATCTGCTCGGAGCCTCAGCCAGTAGTAGCGCTGTCGGAGTATGTCGATCGTTCGGTTGGCTCCCAGGTGTCCTCCTGAAGTACCGGCGTGCACCTACTTAAAGACTTTTAGGTCCTTATTCCTCTCTGCGTCTTCCCATCGGGTGATTCCCATACCCGCAACAGCACGCCATCTCTGACCTTCAGTGGGTCCAATTGACACCACTAGGACTTTTATGTGATGCTTCTTTGTGCGATGTCCTCCCAGGTTGGTCTTGTTCCTGAATCCACTTCTCTAAAGAGTGGCCCCAACTCTGCGTCCAACAGCTACTCCCTCCTCAGGCCTGCGCTATTCCGGCATTGCGCAGGCACTGCCGTGACCACTCTGACTGCTGCAGCACGCTCCTTCTCTTTTACTCTTTTGCACTGGCCGGAATCTTCCGGTCAGGGTCTTCGGGACATGGCATCTGGTTGCCATGGCTCTTCCTTCTACGATGTTCCTGCAGCCTCTGAACCCAACGGGCTTTCTAGCCATCAAGGTTCATAAAGCTCAATAGCCAGGTGAGGGCGGAGTGGTCAGCCCTGAGGTGGAGTGGCTGACCCTACAAGTACTTGTGGAAGTGCTCCAAGGTCTTTACCACCACCAGTACTTCTTGCCGGGTGACGCAGTAGTTCTTCTCTGCCTTAGACAGCGTCTTACTGTAGTAGGCTAACACATGCTCGTGGCCGTACTGGACTTGGGATAGGATCCTCCAATACAATGTTCGCTGGCGTCGGTGTCGACAATGAAAGCACCACCTGGTTGTGGGAATCCCAACTAGGTGCACAGCAAAGGCTCTTCTTCAGGTGCTGGAAAGCGGCTTCGGCGTCCTCCGTCCACAAGCAAGACCGGGTTTCTTCTGTCAGGTGGGTGAGGGATCCTGGAGAAGCCCTTTAAGAAACGGCGGTAATAATTGCACAGCCCCAGGAAACTGCGAAATTCTCTTTTATCCCTCGGCTGAGGCCAATCTCTCACGGCCTATGTCTTCCTCGGATCTGTGCCACTCCGGTTGGTGAGACTGTGTGGCCAAAGTGGTGTACTTCCTTGCGGAAGAGCTGGCACTTCTTCGCATTTAGCTTCAGGTTGGTCGCCTGAAGTCCCTGTAACATCTTGCTCAGGTTGTCGAGACGGTCTTAGAAAGTCTCACCGAGGATAATGATGTCGTCCAGGTATAGCAGGCAGGCTTCATAAGTCAGTCCGATCATCACAGACTTCAAGAGGCGTTGGAAGTTAGTTTGTGCATTTCAGAGGCCAACGACATTGGTCTGTCGAGAATGCGATTTTCTCCTTGTCTCTCGGGTCTAGAGCTACCTGCCAGTTACCCGACTTCAAGTCCAGGATTGAGAACCACTGCGCTTCAGCGAGCGTGTCCAGGGTGTCGTCAATCCGGAGAAAGGTGAAACCACCCTTCTTGGTGACAGCATTCAGCTTCCTTTAGCCACGCAGAGGCAAATCTCGCCATTCTTCTTCGTCACCAAGACTACAGTGGACCACCAAGAGCAGTCTCACTCTTCAATCACTCCCCTGGATCTCATGTCCTGTAAATCCACTTGTTTCGCCAGCGGAAAGCATCTAGGTGGTTAGCGAATAGGCCGGACACCTCCGATGTCAATGCGATGGAGCACTCATAGTAGCTAATGCCTTGGCTGAAGATGCGCTGTTATCGTCTCAGTAGTTATCGAACCTTTTCGAGCTGTTCTGCGGTTAGGTTTTCGGCTGCCCTATGCAATAAGTTTTCCAGCCGGGGTCCAGGTGTTGCGTCGGCACCGACTCCTGTGTCTTGTTGATTGCTGTCATGCTGACCACAGGCTTGCACGTCCCCAACTCCGTCCCGGGCTGGAAATCTTGATCGGTGTTTGTCAGGTTGAGCAGCCTCACTGGCACATCCTTTCGGCACGTCAACAATATCGTGGCTGCACAGAGTCCGTGCACAGGCCTCTTCTGGTCCATCATCATGTTCTTCATCCGCTGGTATTCCAGTCGCGCCGTCACCACCACCTCGCTCTTCGCGTGGACAACCACGCCTTTCATCAGGATGACCTTGCAGATTCCAAGACGTTCTTCGGGCTGCCGGGATATCATTTATTCTCCATTGAACCGCAGAATCTTCCTGCCGACCTTGACCGTCGCCTCGTGGCTCCTGAGGGCATCCAGTCCCAGTATCACCTCCTCAGCCACCTTCGCAACGAAAACCCACAGACGCATAGTACTTCGCCCCAAGTCCAACTGCAACAGGGCCTTCCTCTTCACGGGCAAGGTAACGCCCGATGCCATCATTATCTGATATGGCCGGCTCGGCTTTCTCGACGGCAAACCCTTGGCCACTCAGGTCTGATGATGGTCACGGCTGCCCCGGTGTCCACCAGCACGCAGCACGGTCTCCCCTTCACCCAACCGTCCGCGATGAGGATGTCTTTCATATACCGGCTGATGACGCGCAGTGTCACTCGAGGCGATGTTGGTGATGTCGCTGAAGTGCCTCTCGCCACGACGGTCTTTACTCGTTTTCCGGTTGCTCTCCCTGGTATTGGCAGTCTCTCTCTAGATGTTCTGGCTGGCCATGCCCCAACACACGCCACTTGTTCTTCACCGGCGTCCCTCGACTGGCCTTCAGTCTCCAGTGTAGCGGATACACTTTGTTCTCTACGTTGGGGTAGTCGTCACCTTAACCGACTCCATGTTCAATGCTGCCGTTAGCGTGTCGTGAATAGTCTTGTAGTCCCTGAGCATTACACGCTGACGAATCCCGGTGTCTCGTAGCCCGTCAACCAAGGTGTGGGCAGCCTCCCGGGATAGGAACTATGGTGGGAGTTTGACTAAGGCTTTGCTGGCCAGCTGCACGATTGCCAGGCGAACTCTTGCAGCGTCTAGCCTGGCTGCTGCGACCTTGACTTTAGTTGGCTGCTGTAGGCTGCGGCTAAGTGGTGGTTTCCGAAGCGGTTTTGCAAGGCTTCCCAGATGTCCTTGGGCGCCGGCGCTGTCTCGACCACGTTCAGAACCTCTGCGGCCCGTGCCTGGAGGCTAGCTATTAGCTGTGCGACCTCTTCCTCCGTGTATGGCCACCGTGTCGAATTGACGGCGGAAGACTTCGAACGTTGACGTGCAGTCATACTTTGGTGGCTTGGCGCGCGCAGATGTTGTGTCGCATCCCGGCGCGTCGGCCTTTAAATCCTTCATCCTTCTGCCGACGGTGTCCTCCACCATGGCGTTCATAGACTTAGTGTTGATGTCAGCCTTTCCCTCTAGGTTGTTAGCGCGGCTAGCCAGGTCTTCGATGTCTTCCACCATAGCGTTCAGGAATTTGGTGTTATTGTCAGCCTTTCCCTCTAAATCGTTAAGGTGCTCGTCCACTTGACCCATCCGCTTGTCCAGCTCCGCGACGTCATCACTCACGCCGGGCAACTTCTTTTCAAATTTTGCGGCGATGTCCTCGTTCGCCGCTTTCACTTCCGTGGTCAATTCGGTCACTTTCACGGTCATCGTCCCGACCTAGTTGCTATTTGTAGCTTCCGTCTTCGCAGCGAAGGTGTCATTCACTGACTTCATTTCTTCCATCTTCTCGGTGAGGTTGTCTTTAGTCACCTTCATTTGTTTTTATTTTATTTTTTTTTTTTTTTTTTGTCATTTACGTCCTCCAACGTTGTCATTTCGGACGGTGAATGAATTGGGTGAAATTATGCTCAAATGAGTCCAGGGTTCATGGAGCTTAGAATTACCCAACATTGGTCTTAAAGGACAACGGATAATCCCGGAAAAAGCCTTATCCTGGTAACTTACCCTGACCGAGATTCGAACTCGGGACCTCTTGAGCGTGAGGCAAACACGCTACCATCTACGATAGCGAGGCAGACTCATTTCTGTTAGTTCCGTGGCCAGGCTGTTGTGTCCTGCTTTCATTTCCGTGGTCAGTTCGGTTTTCATTTTAATCATCTTCTCTAAAATCTTTTCCAATGCCGCATGCCTCACTCCTTACACCAATAGTGGCTTTGTGGCTTCGTACAATTAAGAGTCCGATTTGCAGAAACTCCAAATGTTCTTTATTTCCGTAGAAATACACTTTGGTAAACCCTTGTGTTAGCAGAATTACGTAACATACACAAATACAACCTTCGTCACTTCTGCACACTGCAAGCACACGAATCAGCTCCGAGGGTCTACTCAACTAACCGTGGCTTCCTTTTATAAGTCTATTCATGGTTCCAGACGTTTGTGGAATGTTCTCTGTCAATCAAGACGGCACTAGACAGACGAACCTTCCAGTTATTATCTTTATCTGTTTCGGCAAGCTTTTATCTCCGCGCTACACTATCTGTCTCTTTGTACGCACTGGCCGTGTATCGTCGCAACAATGGTTTCGCGACAATACTCATAACGGTTTTAAGTTTAGAGTTACATTTGAAAGAGCCTAAAATATAGAACATTTTTGCAATTTATTAGAAATATTTCCTTTTAAATAAAATTGGAAATTCTAAGCAGACGCAATAAATGACATGTCGACACTTCGTACGGCCATCAGATATAGTGCTGCTAGAGTAGTCGCAAAAGTGTACGTTGGCCAATACCTGCGCGTAGCGTTGTTGCCAAACCTGGTAGGCGTGTATCTGGGAAGTAACTATGTAATTATAAGCATTATACACCAACCAGTTCTACCGTCCATTGTTTCCGGGTCCAAACAGTACATTAAATGTCCTTGAAACATTAAAATATTACTTTGATACTGTTAACTTAGGACACACGTTACATAATCGAAACAGTAGGGAGTTCGGGAGTGTCCTCTTTGTATTTTTCCAAATCACTTAACCCGGAATCGTCACTTCCATAGGCAACTGCATAATGTTATACCTGGCAATTTCTTTGTTGAAATCATCCTCCTGAATCTGTTCTGAATGCCTAACCCGTGAAATAAAACTATATAGTTTTCTCTACTTAAAACAGATACTCCTCATCTTGCTAAACATACAACATACCGAGCGCTTGTTGTTTATTCTTTCCTTCATAGCTAATGCAACTTTTTTCTGTAGTATATTATCCATGATCATAGAAACTACGAATTGTTCTGCACAAACTCTCTTTTTTCTGTCACGCAATCCACTAACACAATTTCCAACCTTCTGGGGCTTTCGTGGAGAAATAACTATAGGTATTGTCCCTCTTTGTTCGTATGAAGCTGAAAATTCGTGACATAGTGTGTACAGTACCTGTACTACAAAACTGCGATTGAATTCCTCTATTTTTGACAATCTACATTTGCCTCATTATCTGCATTGGATACATTAAAAATAATAAAAAGGGGAAAAAGCTGCATATCTTAAGTAGAATTTTCCTAACCTTGGAATAAGCTACTTCGCCTTTGTTAATCCAAAATGTACTTGTTCCAGCTTCGATGGCTATGATCACACACTCGAATCTCACTAGTGAACAGAGAAAAGTAATATTTAAGCTCAAGTATTAAAGATTGCCCAGGCCCATTCTCTTGTATAAAGCAGTAACGTACCACTACTCAGAAAACAAACGAACAGAAAAGTAGCTTATTCCTTTCAAAACTGCCTGGTTTATACTCTCTTAGTACACCTGACGTTTGTAATTTATGATAAACACTGCAATGAAAGAAGAGTGTGTGGTATTTTTCAAGTATTATGTTGAATGAATGTTCAGTCATTATAAGCATGTGAAGATGAAAGGTGTATAACTCGCATTCTAGACAGGAGTATTGTACCGCCATGATCAGAAAATAAAACTCTGCGAATTTATAGGATTGCAATTGATCACTTTCAAGTATTTATCTATGCGTAGTTAATAGAGATAATGTTTTCAGTTTAAGCGCCTAAGATGTGTGTACCTGTCACATTCGGCGACGCCGATTAGGAGCAAGCACATCATTTGCTGGAGTTTCCACTACAGACTGCCTTCACGCGCCTTTAGCTTTGCAGCTACACCAGACATTGTTTGCTACATCTAATCTGTCAAATTTCTTCTGCGGTACCAGCAGAAATATAAGATAATGGTAACTTATGCTTTTACTGTATGCAATAGCTCTAATAGTCAGAATTAGGTGTTGGAGAAAGATGTGCTGTGATCATATTATTTAATGCTTTTTACCGACTTTACTCTCTTGTTTACGCCAGTATTCGTGGCCCAATTGGTTAGACACTGACCTAGTGACCACAAGCATGTAGGTTCGAATCCGGCCCAGACTGACGGTTTTGAGTGTGCCCAAACGTGACACCCTCGTGCCAGAATATTTACTGGCAGACTAGGAAAGCTCTTGCGGGCTAAGTCCCGGCACAGAGGTAGCTGATATAATCCAGGCATTAATATACCAGAAACAAAACACGTACTTATTTTGTCTCTTTTTTACAACACTGTGCTTACTGTAAGTTGAAGCAATAATTGTGGGTGGCGCAAAGTTCCACGTTTGCAACAAATAGTGTTTAGCTCAGGGTAAAGCAATGAGATTTCTCTCAGGGTATGCGTGGGTATGTATGAGAAGGTTGTTTTTAATGACCCTGAAATGCCCGTTTCATACTGGTTTAATGACTGCTTCATTTTATCATTACATTAAACTTGAAGTTGCCGACCAAGTGTTACCAATATCACTGTTTAGAGTTACAATATGTGGAATGCTTATTACTCGAAAAAAATTAATTCGTTTTTCACGTATATATGAACAGACAAATATCTTCTCTCATCGCTTCTGGTCTGCCCTCGACCAAGAGAGAGGTAGTGACTTTCTTAATCGGCTCCAAGCCAGCAACTGTGTCCTCACACTATCCACAGCTGTGCGTCGGTGCGTAACTTTCACTTCTGCAGCCTTCTTTTCACACAAAGATTCCCTTTGTGACTATTTCGTCCAATGTGATTATTTGACTTGGCCACGCCATCATTAAGGTCCGAAGAATACCTTTTCAGACAGAGTCAAGTGCTATCCCTTAGAATTCTGTTTCTTTTCGTGTCTTTTGTTACACGACTCAACCAACTGCACCTGTTAGTGTCGTAACAAATATACAATACTCCTTTGAAATCCATTACGATTCTTTACTCATTGCAATTCTTAATTTCGGTATCAAATTTGAAAAAAGCGCTGTCGTTACAGTGATGGGCGATACTAACACAATAAAGGAAATGTTTAAACACGGGAGACGGAGACTACTGTTTATTACTTCTTAAAATTTGTTGCTACTCTTCAAAACATGCACACTGGGCGATCGAATGATAACTGTAATATTATATATTGAGTTGCTCAACTTTATTAACCATTTACTATTATTGTTGGAAATATGAGCAACTTGAATAAAAACATAATCATAAACATGGCTACCTAGTATATTTTCAAATGAATTTTTATTTGGCTTACCGACAAAATGACACTTATACTTGTATTTAATTTCTTATTTTTATTCTTATTTCTGCGTTTCTTTTCTCCCAGCATCTAGTATATAATCTAGGACATGTAATCCACAAGTTCATTTTATTTATAGTTTTGTATAATGCTATACACAAAGTTATATAGTTGGAGATATATACTAAACTATAATAAGCTAGTTAAACTGACTACACTTAAACTACTGCAACTGCTTCCAGTAGCTTACATTCTTCGATATTCCAGCTCTATGCCTACAAATTGCTATTGTTATCTTCTAGTGATGATATCTAGATGCGACTAGCTCAAATGACCTAGTGCTCATTTGTCTCGCCGGGTTTTATCTTTTCTTTACCTACTTCAGTCAATGCTTCAGTTCATATACATGAATACCTTCTTGTATTCCCTTATGTATTCGATTATTCCATCTCCTCCTCCTCCTCCTCCTCCTCCTTCTCCTCCTCCTCCTCCTCCTCCTCCTCCTTATAGTTACTGTTGGGTTGTATTCTTCCCCTGCTTCATCCTGCTGTTGTCCTTTTCCCTTCCTTAATCCGATTCTCCTGGATCTTCTGGGTGATTGTCCTAAGATATTCGTCTCCCCCATGGTCCTATTATCTGTTTTACGCTGCTTGTATTTCTCCATTTCCTTATTTGAGATTGTGTTAAAGATATTTTGTAATGTCGCCATGTCATCCTTGTATCTGACCATGTCGGCTATATATTTCACTGATAATCTATGTCTCGCTTCTACCAGATCTTGATACTTCTTGCATTCAAATGTAACATGTTCAGGAGATCCTTTTACTTTACAGTACTCACATAGGTCATCGAGCTTCCTGCCCATTTTCTTGTAGTATGTCGGAAAAGATCCGTGTCCCGTGAGGCTGCTGCACTTGGTTTTAGGTGTCGTAACCGTAATATTTCTCTGGTGTCATGGAATACGTCATGTGCTCTTGTTCTTACATCGCCGCTAACCCACTCCTTCTGCCATTGCTTCAATAATTCGTTCCTGACATCCATCCTGGATTTACACTCTGCTCCTATTATCTCACATGCCCTTTCCCAATTTGTTTTCTTTATCCAATACACAGCACCTCTTTGTCTGATTGTAAAATCTAATGGCCATATACCTAGTAGGACTAGCATAGCCATAGTTGGTGTTGTTCTTACTATGCTCATACATCGCAATATTGCTTGTCCTTTTGTTGCTCTTATCGCCAGTTTATTTTTATGTAATCTTACACGATGTGGCCAAATGGCTCCAAGATACCCTATATGCTAGACAATATCAAGGTCTTGTATATCTTGGTAGCCTCTAGGGGAATCTTATACGGCCTCTGCGTCAGTGTTGCCAATTTCATAATCATATTACTCGTCTTCGTCTTTATTTTCGTGATATGACTATCAAAATTTTGTATTTAATCTAACTGAATTCCTAAATATCTGAAGATTTTCTCCCTTCTTATATTTATATTGTTAAATATAATAATGGGTTCCGTTTTATATTGCCCTTTAAGATAATATATGCTGTCTTGTTGGCAGCAGTTTCCAATTATACTTTCACAACAATGATTTTATTCCTTCAGTAATTTTACGTGCTTTTTATTCGATTTCTAGTCAGTTCTTTGCCCTTAAAAGTATTAATAGATCGTCCGCATAGGCTAAATCTGCAACACTTCTTTTCTTGCTAGCTGTTCCAACATTGGTTCCGTTAAGATGTCCGAAAACAACGGTCCTAACAATGACAATTGGGGCAAACTTTGGCAATATCCTTTGATATCGTGTAAATTTTTCCTTTAAGGTAAACACTTGTGTCCTTGCAGTAATCCTTTAGACATCTATGTAAGCTACTTATAAAAGTTGCCCATGCTTGGATAATGCTATAACAGCTAAAAAGTGCACTTGTGCATAGACAGCGTTCTTACCGGCGGGAATTCTTATTGGCCAGCACAGACACACCCACATTTAAAAGACAAATACGCGCATCAAGAAACTCTACCAAACTGCTGTAGAGAGCAGACAACCTCTCCTCAGTGAAACAGTGACCAAGCACCACACAAGTAGCGCCCGGGAGCAACACATCAAAAGGAACCACCCTCTGGTGCTGCCCCAACCAGCTGTGTCGATATGTAAGAGTCCAGAGAAGCTTATGCTGGTTACAGTTCGGCCGCTCTTTCTCCGGAATTTCAAGCAGAGGAACATGCGTATTTTAAATATTTCACGTATTTGCATATTTCACGAACCAGTAGCCATATTATTATAATAGCGATAATAATAGGACTTACGAACACTAAAAATCGGAATTCACGCACGCAAAATATAGCAAAGAAAATTCACAAGCGCAAGCAGCTAAAGCCATGTGGCTCAAATAAATTTAAGCTGGCAACACGGTGTTGTGTTCGGAAGCCACGCCTAGCAGCGACAATGCTGATTGGCGCTAGCAGACAGTTTTAACTTCCTGACCACAACACAGGATGTAGAGACTCCCAGTACTACCAACAGATGCAGTTAGTGTGTGTGAAAGGTGTGAACGAAATATTCATATAGAGTGGTGTTGGAATAAATATCTTGCATAATAATGAAATTACAGGTTCGATTTCAGTGCTTTAAAGCTAATATAGTACTATATTTTCATTCTAAAGATAATTTTGAGGATATCTTTTCAATTGCTCATTACTGTATGTTGACACTATTAACCCTCCACCTCTTGCAGTCGCAAAACGTCAGAGCCAGAGATACAACAGCCGAACTGTAGTATGTGAAAGATGGAAGGGGTATGCAAGCAACTCTCCAAATCACATCCAGAGCTTTTTTTTTTAACCAAGAAAACCGGTGACACGTATATTGTCGCCGAAAGTACACATGTACTAATTGCAGTGCTGACCCTCGGCCCTGTGTGGTGCTTGCAGGCACTAACTTACACGAGCTGATAAACAACCGCTGATGTAAGGAGAGAACGACGGAACGGGATAGCTCAGGCGGTTCCGTCTATGGCCCGCTTTCGGGAGGCCCGGGTTCGATTCCAAGGAGGATATATTACAAGAGAAATAAGTGCGATGAATACAATGTGATGAAAGAATGCTCCAAAGGAAACAAAAGGATAGGTTAGTTTAGTTTAACTTAGGTTAGGTTAGTTTAGGTCAGGTTAGGTTATAACAGGGTGAAATAGTAAATCATATGGGTAGGAGTTAGGTTATGTTAAAGTGCCGGAGAATAGTAGTTAGGTTCGCTTAATTTACGTTAGGTTAGTTTGGATTACGCTAGGTTAGGTTAGCTTACGTTAGCTTGGATTAGGCTAGGTTAGGTTAGTTTAGCTTATATTAGGATATTTTATGTTAGATTACGTTAGGTTAGTTAGGCTAGGTTAGGTTAAGCTAGTGTAGGTTAAGCTATAATAGGGTGAAATAGTAAAGCGTATGAGAGGACTTGGGTTAAGTTAAGGTGTTGGATAATGGCACAGTTATGTTTGGTTAGGTTAGGCTAGCTAAGTTTAGGTTAGCTGATTAGGCTAGATTAGGTTATATTAGATAGTTTGGATTAGGCTTGGTTAGCTTAGATTTAGTTAGGTTCGTTTAGGTTAAGTAAGGCTAGTTTATTCTAAGTTATGTTAGGTTATGTTAGTTTATATTGTAATAGGTTGACATAGTAAAGCATCAGTGTAGCACTTGGGTAATGTCAGTGTTGATGAGCAGGTAAACTTGACCTATGCTTTCACTAGGCTAAACTAAATGATCGTAGAATTTTGTCCCCCCTGCCTCTCCAACGCCCTCGTCCATCGGAAAATCTTTGCACTTGTGGGTATACTCCTTTCTTAGCTATTGCTGGGGATAAACCAAAACTCAGGACTGTGCTTTACACAGCGGACAGGCAGACTTTACTTTCGTGCATTTACACGGAAATTGATAGTATTCCAATAGTGTATGGTTAACGTAGTGCAATTCTTTAATAGAAGAGCTTTAAATTTTATTTTCTGTTAATATGGTTTCATTTTCAGTTCTATTTGTTATGGTTCCTGCGATGTATTACGCTACGCTAAATACCAATTGTTTACGCAGTTAAATAAACAGCTATGTTGTTGAACTTCTTTCGCCAAATGGACTTAAATGTTTTGCTTTCACTACAGGTAACTGCTTAGAACCTTGATTTCATAGGTCTCTGTTATTAAAACATAGTTAATATTGCTGGTAAAAACGGAGCCACTACGACCATTTCTCGTACCAGCATTCATGTACAGTACGTTGAATGTTATTTTAATTTACATCTTTTTCAGTGATGATCATTTTCTAAATAAGCTCTAGATGCTCATTCTACACACCCACCCACTCATTCTACACACCCACCCACCCACACATATACATACACGCCCGCCTCGATAGCGTAGATGGTAGCGTGTCTTTCTCACGTTCAAGAGGTCCTCAGTTCGAATCTCGGTCAGGGCGAGTTACCTGGATAAGGTATTTACCGGGGTTTTCCCTTATCCTTCAAGATGAGTGTCGGGTAGCTCTAAGCTTCATGGACCCTGGACTCATTTGAGCACCATTTCACCCAATTCATTCACCGTCCGATATGACCTAACGTTGGAGGACGTAATTTCAAGGAAAAAAAACACACACATACATATAAACACATGCATATACAGACAAACCCGGCTAGAAACACACATATATCTACTACATATGGAATGATATTTGTCTTTGGACTACTAGGTTCTAGCAACCAATCGGAGTCCTGCGTTGTCCTCATATTGCATTCCTGTAAATGTTCTATGACGAGCGCTAACTGAAACCATCTCTAATAAATACTATTTGCACTAAGACAAAAATTCATATTTTGCAAAATGTGATCTTTGAGGAAGGCAGAGAGTAATATGTCTAACATATCCGTAAACCCCATATGTTTAGCTTAAATAGTTTTCCTAAGAGAAATAAATAAAGAACTAATATATTATAACAACGCATCGGGATGGAAGCACTGTGAAGGATATCATTATTGGTTGGCATGGGTTTGTAATTATTCTGAAGTGAAATGTAAACATTTGGCATGACGTGATAAAAGAACTACTCTCAATAAGCCAAGGTGTTTGCTAAATTTGAGAAAGACCAAGCAGCATACTTCCTTCTGGCTTGTAAAATGCTGCATCCGCAGAACGTGAGTCTACCTTTTATATGTCTGTTTATGAACGGTTCGTAATCTCAATTTACTTTAGAGAGTTCAAATCAGTATTATTCAGTTGTTCTTAAGTTTATAAATGTGTATCAGCTGGATCAACTTGAAATTTAAATGTGACACGAGGCAATGCACCTTCCTCCTTACCACTGCCAGTACAATCCAATTAAGTTAATGTGCACTCAAGTTATGCTGCAAACAGAAATAATACTTTTAAACTGATTGACGTTTAATTGCTTATTCACAGATAAATTGACAAGACAACACAAGACCATAAAACTTGCGTGAGACGTTCAGCTAAACTACAAAAAGACGACTTTTGGAAAGAAACAGCACGTCATGGGACTTTGGAACCTAATATTATAAATTTGCAATACTCGGACGATGAAAACAATAACAATGACGAATTGTCTCATGAAGTAAGCGGCATTCACAGCTATATGGATGACAGTTCCGTTGGATTAGAAAAATAGGTAATTCATAAACTATAATTACATTTAGAGCATTTAAGAAAAGCATGTGTATATTATGCGAATGTCGATGCTGCAAAAGAGATTTCAAAAAGTGCATTATTATAACATTTAGAAAATCCAGTTTGAGTTCCCTTACGTTTAGTGCTAAGGAGACCCGCATTGTCTAGGATAGTTTGTTTGCGAGAGAGAGGGAAATATGAAAACAGTGCAGCTAAAGAGGTCGCAATGCTGAGTGCACTAACGTATATAGTTCGTAGCGGTCCAGAACCTTTCCCATTAGAAACACATAAAAGACATACACACGGTATATGTACTTATATATATGTACACATATACACACATGTGCACCTATTTACTCATGCACACATACTCCGGGCACAAACAGGTATAAATAAACACACACAAAAGCAACTGGACCGAGAGCAACACCGCTGAAATATAATTAACTACTCCAGCTAGACACAATTTAAGCCAACAGCTACATTGCTGGAACCAAGACGCCCATTTCCGTCATCTGGATTGGGGTTCCTATTACATTACTTTTGCAAATTGATGTTGAAGTTACGATGTATTATGTCTCTGTGGCAAATCTGGTTCCCAACCTCGGAATATTACCCGGTTAGATCGCACCCTTGCAGTGTTCAACTCACTGGACTCAATAGGAGATTGGGGTAACAAAATATCTTCAGGTCAAAGAGAAAGGGTCGCTGAGAGCTCTCCAATTGCCATATTCCCTACTGCTGCTGCTGCCACAGCTAGTTACTACTATGCTATGGATCGAGCCTGATGTGATAATAATACTTCTTTACACATATATAAATGTAAATGCCCAAAAATACATTAAAAATTGAGTAAAACCACACCTGATTCAAAATTTTAAAATGTTTACCCGGCATGAAATATCCCAGCAATATACACTGTTACTACTACTACTACTACTACTACTACTACTACTACTACTACTACTACTACTACTACTACTACTACTACTACTACTACTACTACAACAACAACTACTACTACTACTAACACTACTACTATCACTACTACTATCACTACTACTATTACTTCTACTATTACTATTACTATTGCTACTACTATCACTACTACTACTACTACAACTACTACTACTACTACTATCACTACTACTATCACTACTACTATTACTACTACTATTACTATTACTATTACTACTACTATCACTACTATCACTACTACTACAACTACTACTACTACTACTACTACTACTACTAACACTACTACTATCACTACTACTATCACTACTACTATTACTACTACTATTACTATTACTATTGCTACTACTATCACTACTACTACTACTATCACTACTACTAACACTACTACTATCACTACTATCACTACTACTATTACTACTACTATTACTATTACTATTGCTACTACTATCACTACTACTACTACAACTACTACTACTACTACTACTATCACTACTACTATCACTACTACTATTACTACTACTATTACTATTACGACTACTTCTGTTACTGCTACTACTATTAATACTATTACTACTATGTATTCCTTAGAAAATTAAAACCAGTAAAAAAACAGTATTTTCATACAATCCCTCCATCCTTTCTTAGTCTTATAAAGCCTCAATTAAAAGCAAGCTAGAAATAGTAACAAATGTATGATTTTGCCATGCCTCAGCACTCGAATTTTTCCTGGAAGTTGAAGCTCGTTATGTTCTGTTTACTTAAACAAATTACAAAGGTCCTTAGAAACAATAACTGGTATTTCAAATTCATTTTTGCTTCTATTTAGGGGTTTGCGTAACGTTTTTTGCCTGATTCACTCTCTTTGAATCACAATGTTTACTTTTAAAATCGAGCTTTTAGAGGCCACAGACTAGTAAAATGTCAGTCAAAATTAAATTAGCAATTTGTTCAGCTTTATCCAGCGTGATAGAAAAGGTTGACATTTAAACAATATTTCTAATTAATTTGGCGATAGTTGTGTTACTTGCATGCTAAGCTATTTGGATATGTCGTGAGGAACCTCAACGTTGCAAAGGATAACAATAAATCGTAGGCGAGGAGAATGCTACGGAGGGGATTTGGCACATCGACCAGACTGATCTACTGTACCTATGCCCCAAGTGGAGTATCATCGGGAGGAAAGAGGAGACAGCGGCCGGCGGACACAAAGTAGCTGCGTCAGTGCGGGAGGGCAGGGTCTACTATCATTTACCAGCTTGAAACGCTCCGGTAGTCCAGTACAATCAGTATCCTTCCTACCGTGGCCCCGAAACCGACCATAGGCCAGTTCGCAGACCAGAGGTTGCCATGCCACAACTCTCGGCAGACTTGCACAACCGGCATCCGTCCTACTGTGTTCCTGAAACGAGCCGCTACGCCAGCTCGGAAACCGAAGGACGAAGGTGTTTACCAGGAGTATATCATCCTGCCATGCAGCGTTATTGCTATCCTGAAAGGAACCACGAGATGAGAGATGGTGTGAAATGATTATGGAGATGAAATGGAGGGGCATGAAATTTGGGGGATGTAATTAACCAGCCCAGCATTCTCCTGGAGACCCGGGGATAATAATATAATAATAACCCATGGTGCGACAGCCCTTAAAGGGCCAAGGCCTACCAACCCGACTGCTGGCCTCACGCCCACTTACGCACGGCAGAGGTGGACGATCATCCAACCGATACGGGAAGGAGATGTGGTCAGCACCTCGGCATCCCCCAGCCGGAATGTTGGTTTCCCTGACCAGGGCCGCTTACCTAGCGTAAGCTCCTCACTTTCCTCACGAAGATGAGTGGGCACCGGTCATATACCCGGGACCTAAAATTCCCACCAAATGGGTGGGGGAGACCCAGGGATACCTCCTGAAAAATACTTGGGTCAGGTAGGCCGTCCACGGGAATCGAACCCGGACCTGCCGAACAGCCAGAGCCATCCCACTCGGTATTAAACCGTTACTGATTATTAACTGTAGAATTTGAAAATCAGTTCCATCAATCTTGTGATAATGGTACCTAGCTACTATCACCGTGTTTCCAGAAACCTGCATTCAATGATATGGCGTTACTGGTATGTTAATAATTATGTAACGGAATACATTTATGTATACAGTTTAAATCAGTAATTTCAAAATTGGGTTGATAATCATTAATAATAATAGTAATAATAGTAATAGCAATAGTAATAATAATAATAATAATAATAATAATAATAATAATAATAATAATAATAATAATAATAATAATAATAATAATAATAATAATAATAATAATAATAATAATAATAATAATAATAATAATAATAATAATAATAATAATAATAATAATAATAATAATAATAATAATAATAATAATAATAATACTAATAATAATAACAATAATAACAATAACAATAATAATAATAATAATAATAACAATAATAACAATAACAATAATAATAATAATAATAATAATAATAATAATAATAATAATAATAATAATAATAATAATAATAATAATAATAATAATAATAATAATAATAATAATAATAATAATAATAATAATAATAATAATAATAATAATAATAATAATAATAATAATAATAATAATAATAATAATAATAATAATAATAATAATAATAATAATAATAATAATAATAATAATAATAATAATAATAATAATAATAATAATAATAATAATAATAATAATAATAATAATAACAATAATAATAACAATAATAATAATAATAATAATAATAATAATAATAATAATAATAATAATAATAATAATAATAATAATAATAATAATAATAATAATAATAATAATAATAATAATAATAATAATAATAATAATAATAATAATAATAATAATAATAATAATAATAATAATTATAATAATAATAATAATAATAATAATAATAATAATAATAATAATAATAATAATAATAATAATAATAATAATAATAATAATAATAACAATAATAATAACAATAATAACAATAATAATAACAATAATAATAACAATAATAACAATAATAACAACAATAATAACAATAATAATAACAATAATAATAATAATAATAATAATAATAATAATAATAATAATAATAATAATAATAATAATAATAATAATAATAATAATAATAATAATAATAATAATAATAATAATAATAATAATAATAATAATAATAATAATAATAATAATAATAATAATAATAATAATAATAATAATAATAATAATAATAATAATAATAATAATAATAATAATAATAATAATAATAATAATAATAATAATAATAATAATAATAATAATAATAATAATAATAATAATAATAATAATAATAATAATAATAATAATAATAATAATAATAATAATAATAATAATAATAATAATAATAATAATAATAATAATAATAATAATAATAATAATAATAATAATAATAATAATAATAATAATAATAATAATAATAATAATAATAATAATAACATTAATATTAATAATATTCTACGTAAATTAAGTATACTATGGAAAGCACGGGACTGCTCTATATAATGCTATCTCTTTGAGCGACAGTCCTATGCAGAAAGTACCCTTTTCGCCTGGCAGCTGCGTGCTCTACCATGGAAGAGTACAGGTTAGTTTGCGGACTCCTCGATTGTAAAGTCGACTATTTGACTCTTTAGGTATGCCATCTTTCCATCAGGTAATAAGTATTTTTAATTTCTTGAGAAGATGCACAGCATATCTTTAAGATTTCTGCTGTTGACTTGCTTCGTTTTGAAGGCTACATTATGAATATTGCATTAACTTCTGATAGTACAAGCGTTATCTCCCATTATTTTTACCTATCTTTGCTTTTCGATACGAGAATATGATGAAAACAAACGTCCGTTAGAAGTAATCCGAAAATTTTATCGCCGTCTGTTGTAATTGATTATACTTTCAGTGTTAATACGCCGCAAATCATCACTTCACTTAACCATAAGGATGTTAATCTGAAAATCTTTCCAAGCAAAAATTTGGAATATGAAACACCAGCTTCATTGTAGCTGATTGTACGATTGTAAATACTTTCAATCCTTAAAATTATTTAATCCTCTGCCTTGAAAATTTAAAGTCTTATATATTTTTTCTACAGCAGTTTCGAATGTGTTTACAATAACTGTAATCATGCATTAAAATCGCAATGTTTAGTACAAGCTGAGCAAATTTAGGAAACATGGATTTAGACAAAAAGCAATCGCTAAACAGAAATACCCTGATTATAGCGAGGAAACCTACAGAGTGTCTTAATGCTCTCAAAACGTAAGGTATTAATTGGAAACCAGCGTTTTAAAATATGCTGCGCTCCGCCATCTATTGATTAAATGCGTACACTCACTTGAGCACCAAACCAGCCACGTAGTTCCCAGTCGCCATGTAGTTCTTGCCCTTGACGCTAGGATCTCTGTATTTAATATTGACTGGCGCGTTTAGAACGAAGTATGGATGCATGAAAACCCCAAAAGGAACATTTTTATTCTTATTCTTTTGACTTTTATAGCATATGCTAATAACATGAAACTTGTAATGTACCGAAAACTTTAACCAGCTATGACAAAAGGATACTATACAGCATCCGTCTTAAGAAAAACACGTTTTATATTCCTTCGCGACCACGTGCACAAGCGTGACAGATGGCAGTGACACTTTGGCCCACGTGTTACGCCATATTACATTGAAACACGTTGCATGCATAAAAGTGGGTTACCAGTAGGTTTTGTTTTGTACTTCTTTGTTCGCGGAATTACTAACAGGAAAGTGTGCTTCTTAGGACGGTAGGACTATAGTATCCTTTCATACCTAACCAATCACATTTTGACATGGTAATATGGAATAGTGCTTGGACAATAGAATTTGCCATATAGCTCCAAAATGTTTAATTTAGGCTTAGTATAAAGTCATAAACAAATCGTTGTGCAGGTACTTCTAATCTTAATTAGCTAAAGAGCATTATTGAGCCTTTCACCTTATTCTACATGAGATATGAAAAATAATTTCAGCTGTGCTATTTAATATTTGTAAGTATTACAATACAGTTATTTACTAAGTCCGCAAGTTCTGAAGAGCTATTGAATATTCAAAGGTAATAATTTATAAGCTGTCACCAAGAAACGTTTTCAGTGAGTAAAAATACCGAAAAGAAGGAATTGAGAAAAAGTGATTTTAAAATTTAATGACGTGGATTGCCTAAATGGTTAACGAATGATGACATAGATATCTTTGGCCTTAAAACTGTTGATAATTTTAAATATACAATTCTGTAGCATTAAAGTACAAGTTATAGGTTTAATAAAACTGCAAAAAGCGAAAATTTGAAAGTGTTGATATTTATTGCAAAATTTCTGTCATATACGACCTTAATTCAACCCCTAAATTCATTGATATTTATATGTGATATAAGAAATAACGAGGAACAAATACTGGGGATGAGGAAACATTAAAAGAGATGGTTTACAAATCAAATCCATTGTTTTCATAAGAATTTAGATATAACATTCATTACGAAAGTGCTAAGCCTTCTCAGAGGAATTTTAGAGTGCAATTGGCCATTTCCTGTACAGGTAAGAGAAATGCACAACAATGAAGGGATGCAGTTCCAATACCTCCTTACTAAATATACGTATCTGAGGAATTTATTTTTCTTGTTGACTATTTGTGTTATGTGTGTGCTGATAATAACTTACGTGACAAAAATTAGTATAATTACTGCGGACCTCCTCTCACTCCCAGCAATGACGCAGCAACCACCCTTGCGGCCTACCACAGTCACGAAAACGGTATACCCTTGAAGATATGTTATGTGGCACCATTTGTATGTCTATAATGACGAGGGTGAGGAATGGTGGAAGTGGTGATTGTAGAACCGGAATGTATTTTAAGATGGTTTATATGCCCGCCTCGGTACCGTAGATGGTAGCATTGTCTGCCTCACATTCAAGAGGTCCCGAGTTCGAATCTCGGTCAGGGTGAGTTACCTAGATAAGGTTTTTTCCGGGGTTTTCCCTTATCCTTCAAGACGAATATCGGGTAACTCTAAGCTCCATGGACCCTGGACTCATTTGAGCATCATTTCACCCAATTCATTCACCGTCCGACATAACTTAACGTTGGGGCGGACGTAAATTAAAAAGAAAGATGGTTTATATAAACTGATGGCATTTTAGAAGGGGTATGTTATTCTTTACCAGTTGTAGTAAAAAGTGAATTACATTATTTCAGAAATGAAGTGAATTTGCCAAAATTATTGTACGAACCACGGGATAATGTCTCTAAAGTAGTAAAACATGGCGGTTAAAGATTAATAAAAACTAGCTAAATTATTAAAAATAACAGAATGGAAGCAGTCCTGAATAACAGCAATTCGTAAAATATCTATTTCGCTCTTCTGATACTAGTTCATAAATGTATGAAAAATAACAAAAATAAATCTTTAGTGAAAATGATTCTAAAAACGTGGAGTTTAATGCGGGTACACCGAGATAGACTTTCATTTTCATTGAGTTTCAAAGTTTTCAAGCTTTTCCTTACAGAACACAAATGATCCCCCCTCCTATTGCACTCACAGATAGTAAACGATTAGAGAAATTTTCTACAAAATGAAATTATATTACTTTTTTGGTAATTTACGTCCTCCAACATTAAGTAATTACCGTAGAGGAATGGAGTGGATGACATGATGCTCAAATGAGTCAGGGTCCATAGAGCTGAGATTTTTTAAATTATCACAATAAAAAAAGAAAAAACATTACAGGTTCGGGGCCCTCACGAGGTCTGTTGACCAAGGGACTCACTTCTTTTGGGGCCGGCCTTTTTGGGCCCTTTGGCCTTGAGGGTCTTCTTTGGTTTGGGAGCCTTTGGCTTCTTCGTGGGCACCTTGGTGACTTTCTTGGCCTTGGAAGTGGATTTCTTCGGCTTCGGTGGCGAAGCGGCCATTTTCTTCTCGGATGGCTTCTTGGCAGCCTTCTTGGGCGACGCCTTAGATGCAGATTTCTTGGCCTTGCCAGAGGATGAGGCTTTCCTTTCCATGGGTGCAGCACGTCGACTCCTGGAAGGCGCAGTGGATACCGCAGTGTTCTCGAGCTTCGGCGCCAAGGCGAGCTTGAAGGAACCGGAAGCGCCATTGCCTTGGTTCTGTACCAGTTCTCCGGAAGCCACAGCCGCTTTCAGTTACTTCTTGATGAAGGGCGCAAGCCTTTCGGAGTCCGCCTGTTAGTTGGCAGCGATGTACTTCTTGATCGACTGCAGAGAGGAACCACCACTCTCCTTCAGGCTCTTGATGGCGTTGTCCACCATCTCTGACGTACGAGTATGTGCCGGTTTCGTCCTGGGGTTCTTTGCCGAAGAGACCTTGGCCTTTTTGGACGCAACCTGCGCTGAAGCGGCTGCGAGAGCCGTTGATGATGCTGTGTCTACCATGTCAGAAGTGGAAATGAGTCAAATTTCCCCTTTTTTTGTTTTTATAAGGGCGGCCCCACACCCACCGCCCCCGATGGCGATCGTCCGGCATGCAGAGCCGTGCGCTACATCGCCTCCTTCATGCAGTTAGAGTCCTACATGCTGGGAGAGTTAATACTTTATTGCGTGGAATAGTCGGGTCCCGCATTAGCACCCCGGTTAGTCCCGTAATGTATGAAGCTGGCATGCATTGCATGCGAGCGCGTCAAAGGATGAGATCCCGGGCTGTAGCCATAAGCAAATCCTGAGTACAGCCAGGGGCAGTTAAGATGCAAAGCGTACTGCGTGCACTAGTTGACGTTAAGTACGTGTTTTTCTAATGTTTACGTGGTTTTGTCATGCAGGGAGTTGAGTTGTTAGATGGTGAGATTGGTAATGATCTAAGCTTTATGTGGTCCCCTCAATGGCAGCCGTGTCCGTTCTTGTAGCTCCTGTCCATATTCGCGCCAGGTCGTCATGGTGTCCAACTTTGGCGCAGTAGCATACTCGGCGAAGACGGTGCAGCTGCGGGGAGTGTGTCACTTGATTGGGGCCCTTTGCCCCTCGGGTCCGCCTTGGCTGGGCAGCTAAAGGTGTTCTGGGACAGCTGTCTCGGAGGTCCCT
This sequence comes from Mantis religiosa, assembly GCA_030765055.1. Classification (NCBI taxonomy): domain Eukaryota; kingdom Metazoa; phylum Arthropoda; class Insecta; order Mantodea; family Mantidae; genus Mantis; species Mantis religiosa. The sequence continues at coordinate 159,962,329 of CM060950.1, forward strand.
CACGTGAAGAGTCTGTAACATCAGTAACATCAAGTGTCAGTGAATCAGGTTGTCTAGGAGGTCTGAAATCTCGTTTTATACGAGATGTTTGTATGTTTGGGTTTATTAGGCTTTAGAGCTGAGTTTTTTTTTTAATTATTACTTTATTTCAACAATAACAAAGAGTTAGAAGGAGAGATTTAATGATGGAGTTTGGGATGTCAGTTATACTTCTGCCTATTACGGAGTTCCGCATTTGCCCCTCCGGTAGTAGCGTCATCATATGCTGCCGCACAGTATGCGGGAGCGCGTAGGGGTAGGTTTCCCTGGCCATGACCATGACCGAGGTCCTGAGAGTTACCCGACATTCGTCTTTCAGGATAAGGGAAAACCCAGGAGAAAACCTTATCCAGGTAACTCACCCTGACCGAGATTCGAACTCGGGATCTCTTGAGCGTGATGCACTCTACCATCCACGCGACCGAGGGGGGCTTACATTGCGCAGTCTGTTCATGTGCTATTAGATTTAGGTTTATTTGCATTTCATGGAAGATACCTAAACTGATCAGGTTTATGTGACACGTATTTAACATTTCCAACAAAAATGTATTCTTAGATGAACTTTGTTCTTTTGTCAAGAGAGACATTGTTGGATTTTGTATTGCCGTTTACAAACATTGTAATTATTTGAAGTTGCTTTGATGTAACTTGTGTCTTGTGCAAATATGATCCCAAAGATCTAGGAAACGAAGCAACAAAGAGCATAAATCCCTTGCAGTGCTACATCATTCATAAAGTATGGTGTCCTGCCAATTCATAGATTTCGTTCACGGCTCCTGTGGTTTGTTTCCCACCTATGGCGTAGCCATATGTCCGCTGAGAACCTCTAGCTAATACAGTCTTAGAAACGATGAGCAGACTTTGGTAGCCTATATTTTTCTAAATCCCCAGCTTTCTTTCTTTCTTTCCTTCCTTCTTTCTTTCTTCTTTCCTTTCTTTCTCTCTTTCTCTCTTTCTTTCTCTCTCTTTCTTTCTGTCTCTCTCCTTCTTTCTCTCTCATTCTTTCTCTCTCTCTTTCTCCCTCTCTTTCTTTCTTTCTCCCTCCCTCTCTTTCTTTCTCTCTTTCTTTCTTTCGCTCTTTCTTTCCTTCTTTCTTTCTCTCTTTCTTTCTTTCTGTCATTGTTTCTCTCTTTCTTTCTTTCGTTCTTTCTTTCTTTCTTTCTCTCTTTCTTTCTTTCTTCCTTTCTTTCTTTCTCTCTTTCTTTCCTTTTTTCTTTTTCATTCTTTCTTTCTTTCTTTCTTTCTTTCCTTCTTTCTTTCTTTCTCTCTCTCTTTATTTTTTTTCTTTTTTCCTTTTTCTTTGGCCAAAGGCATGCTTACACATGCATCATTTGATTGAACAAGGTTTCTTGAAATGTCGTTGGCCCATAGGGGGCTTCGAAACATTTTTATAAGCCAAACATTTTCTAATTGTTAGTTAGTTACTAACACTCCCCACATGGCAACCTTGGCCTTCGGGGTAACCTCACCCCACCAAGTGATGACCGGACCCACTTCTCAGGCGGAGGCACCCAGAGGGCGGTGTCCATTACCTCCGATGATAGGGTGATAGTGAAGATGGCGGTGAGGTGAGAGGACCTACAGTTTTTACCGTGGACTCCGAACCACGTTGGGCATAGGGGATACTTCACGTGTGCTAGACAGAGGTGAAGGCGTGGATAGGGCCGACTTAAAATCGCCAACCCCAGAGCCGGGAATCGAACTCGGGACCCTTAGAACGGGAGCCGCGAACGAAACCACCGCGCTACCGCGGCGCCCCATTTTCTAATTGTTTAGTGTAAAATATTGTTTTCCAACCAAACCTTAAAAAATTGTTGTCTTCTGAGAATATTAAATGAAGTACATGTTGGAACACAATTCTTTCTACATGAGTATAACCACCGGAAATTGTGTGTAGAACAGGTGTCTGTGAATGTTTTATGCTAGTTTTTACTATCACCCATGTGATAGTCGTCGATGGGCGGAGCATTCACCCTGGAATCTCTCTGATCCTCAACACGTTGACTAACTGCCTCGATGTTGCGCGGTTCAGGAGGATTTAAGTTCCAGTTAACGAAGTACAGGAATTAATTAATTAATTAATTAATTAATTCATTCATTCATTCATTCATTCATTCATCCATTCATCCATCCATCCGTTCATTCATTCATCTATTCATCCATTCATTCATCCATCCATCCATTCATTCATTCAGTCATTCATTCATCCATTCATTCATTCATCCATCCTTCCATCCATCCATTCATTCATCCATCCATCCATTCATTCATCCATCCATCCATTCATCCATCCATCCATTCATTCATCCATTCATCCATTCATCCATCCATCCATTCATCCATCCATTCATTCATTCACCCATTCATCCATTCATTCAGTCATTCATTCATCCATTCATTCATTCATCCATCCATCCATTCATCCATTCATTCATCCATCCATCCATCCATTCATCCATCCATTCATTCATCCATTCATCCATCCATTCATCCATCCATTCGTCCATCCATTCGTCCATCCATTCATCCACCCATTCATCCATCCATTCATTCATCCATTCATCCATTCATTCATTCATCCATCCATCCATTCATCCATCCATTCATTCATCCATTCGTCCATCCATTCGTCCATCCATTCATCCAACCATTCATCCATCCATCCATTCATCCATTCATTCATCCATCTATCCATTCATCCATCCATTCATTCATCCATTCATCCATCCATCCATTCATCCATTCATCCATCCATTCGTCCATCCATTCGTCCATCCATTCATCCACCCATTCATCCATCCATTCATTCATTCATGTGATAGTAAAAATATACTATCTCAAATGTTACAGCTTCTCTCGATTCTAAATATGTAGCTCTGCTCATGTTCTGCTTCTACACAAACTTTACGAGGAACAGTCATGCAAATTTCTATATCAGCTAACATGCACTTTCACAGCTGTGCCATAATATTAAAACAAGAACGTTGTTTTCACATTCTGATAATAGAAATATACGTTGATAGAAGTAACATAGGTAAATATGGTCTGAAACATTTAAAAAGAATTTCGGTACATATTGTCCTACAAAAATAATACCAATTTTATGCATAATTTACGAGAAACAAATGAAGGGCCATACAGCACGTGAAATACCTATATTGCTTAAAGTGATTTGATGTGAATGATACGGAGGGGAACACCCCGTTGCGACCTGGCACGGTTTTTTTGTGAGCTACCGCCTAACGGGAAGAAGAGGTGATATCAGAGGCCGATAGAGCGCCGGGATAGGGTACAGCAACACAGACGTGCAGAAATCTCTAACAGTTTTTAGAGATTAAACTCCAGGTCACCGCTGAAGTTCCTAGCCAATATATAGACAGAGGGCGATGAAGCGACCATAGCGACCTGGACAGTTATTTCAAGGATCCAGACGAGAAAGTTTATATACCGCAAGCATCCGCAAAATCTAGCCACTTCTGTCTGAAACACCACGCTGAAATATGAATTTTAGAAATTTAGAATTTTATTATTTGATAACCCTTTTCTTCATATACAGGCCTTTCTTCGTATTTCTCCAGTCCACAGTAGCTAATTAGTGTCTGAAAATTTTTGATTCATACATAAAAGGTTTTGTCTGGTTTCATAATCATTTAGTTCATACATAAGCCTTTCTTCGCTTGTCTAAATTCTACCGTGGCTATTTTAGTATTTCAACATCTCTCGAGTACCACTTTGCATAAACTGTACAGTTTAATAACTTATTAGTTGATATATATGTCTTCCTTTATTTTTATCCTGTCCATTGTAGCCAATTTACTGTTTGAGGATTTCTGAGTCTCACCTTGAGTGTTTTCTTCAAATTAATAATAGTTTATTTTACATAAAATAATTCGTTTTTCATCACTCCAAATAACGAATATTCTTAACATAACATCCCTATTTTATACGGATTATTGAAATCTCACTTCCTTTATATAGAATGCAGGCCAGAACCATAATTCATTTTTAGTTATGTATAAATAATGTGGCAAAATTGAAGATGAACATCAGAAAACTGTTTTCATCTTGGCCACCAAAATGTTCTTTTATATGCCACATGTAATATATTCCGTATTTATTGTCCGTATTTCCTCTTATTTTAATAATTGATTCGACTTTTCTGCTCCAAAAAGGTTATCATTAACCCTAAACTGCAAGTGCGCCTTCCTCTTTTCCGTATTCATTAAATACCTCATAGCAGCTTCTGCCTCTGCTCCAATACCATTTCGTACCAGCAGCAGCAACAACAAAAAGATCAACAATCTTGATGCAGCTGCACTACATTATTAACTAAAGTATCGATAGAACTGAAATTAATGAATAAACCTGTTTATTACACCGTTTATTCTCTGATTTGAAAATGAACCAACTTTCTAGGAGAAATTCTTTTGTTCCTCAAATAAAACAGGGAAATTCTGATGTGTATGTTATTTTACCTCACGCTTTTATTTTTCGTTAATTATTGATAGTCGTGTGCCTACCCATATCATCACGTTCGCCCAACAACTGAGGTAAATTAAGATCTTCTCAAGACTGTCCTTATCTTTCCACCTGACTGTCTTATTTCTTAGCTTACTGGATATTGACTCATTTGATCTTTAATCATTGTTTCTCTGGAGATGGGCTTTTTCAATATATCTTAAATAAGTAAATATATATTTAACTTGGACTTTCTGCGTTGAATTCATTTGAACTTAATTGTATTAATAAAGTTGAAGTGCCATAAATTACAAGTTTTCTGTAATTCTCTGGGAATCGGGGTTCTGAATTTTTCCTCAGTAGATACCTCAATGACTCTCTAAAACAACAAAGTATTAATTCACTTAATGCTACTTTAAAACCTCAATTTTTAAGTACACTACTGAGCTTGCATCTCATAAATTCCCTATTCCTCCACTTGTGTTTTACAATTTAACATTGGCACCACTCTCAATTTCAATGTTAAGCGCAATTTCACAGGAACCAATCTAGGTAATTGTCATGCCTAATTCTAGACATCAATAGGCATTTTGGAATAAAATTGCGTTTTTCTAACAAATCAATCCAACACTCCCTTGTGCAGGAGGGAATCAGAAGCAACCGAAAGTTCTTTTCACAGCTATTACAAATGAAGACCCGAATCTTCAGATAATAAAAGCGGTGGAAAAGAGGCAAATAATGTATGCAATAAAGACAGTAAAATCAGGCATATTATTCCTAAAACGCAATATTATTTAGAAAAATATGACACAAATGTATTTGACTCATCCTTTTGAATGCCGTTTACTATTTGTAGCACATAACTAGCTACGACAAATTTCTTCAAATTATCAACACCAGAAATTTTTTGTCAAGTCAGCAAAGTTTTCAAAACCAAAATAGGAAGTTCAATGTCCAATATTGTAATTGGAGCATAGGTACTTGAAACAAACAGCGGTCAACGGTCTAGGTTCACAAACTCTACATTTTCAATGCCGAGAACCTTGCCTACACATTTTAATGTTTCTAGATCTGTATTACCTGATATTACTGCACTTCCTATCTTACTTGAAACTGCTTCAATGGACCCCAATGCCTCTTTCACAACTTTAAATAATATTCCTAGGCTAGTCCTCTTCTTTCAAAGACTGGCATATACATTTTCATAATGAGCACTAATGAAATAAAAATCTCCCCCAAATTATGAATCACTAAATACTTTTTATCACGAAATGAAGTAGCATAAACTTCGGAAAATTAATTGACGACTTCAGTTAGTATTATCTTGAAGTTCATTGCATAATACGAAACAACAACAATCTAAGTTCCCATCTCTTTAGAATTAGTTGTATAGATAGAATAGGATAAGTTTCCAATCTTTGAATTTCTAGACATGGGATGAAACTTTAAGGAAAATCTCGGTATTGGAAATCAAAAGATTGACTTTAGGGATGAACCGCGCACCACTTTAGAAACACGATCAAGGTAATGAGGAAGACAAATTGTATGGCCTATTACACAAAAAGTTATTTTGAAGTGCTCGGCATCTTTTTCGATATATAGTACGCCGTCTATGAGAAACAGAACATTAAGATGCATATTCACTCCAGTCATATATGTATATTCAAGCCTATAATAATGCCAAATTGTTACGTTAAATCACCACGTGTACACCTCTTTAACCTCTGTACAGTCGATGACTAAGATTACTTTGGTTACTAGGCATGCCTATTATATTTTTCAAATGGGAAGGGTTCTGGACTCAGGCGAATCAGATGCGTTAGCGCCCTCAGCGTTGCCACCTTGTTACTCCCCACTCTTTCCATATTACCCTCTCTCTCTCTCTCTCTCTCTCTCTCTCTCTCACTATTCTAGACCATACGGGTCTTCTTGGCACAAGACGTTATGGAATCCAACCCGAATTTTTCAAAATTTTATAATTCAGTTGTTGGAATAACAATTGCAACATATCCGTGCAACATATGCTCATATGCACATGTTTTAAATGCTCTAACTGTAATTATAGTTTGCGAATTACCCATTTTTCTAATATTACGGAATTACCACTGGTGCAACCATGTAGTTGTGAATGTCACTTACTTAAAGAGACAATTCGTCATTATCACTGTCTTTATCCTCCGAGGACTGCAAATTTATTATAATAGTCTCCAAAACCTCGTGACGTGCTATTTTTTTCTATAAGTAGTTTTTCTGGATGTATCACGTAGATTTCCCAGTCTTGTGTTACCTTAATTTCTTCGCGAATAAGCAATTAAAGGTCAAACAGTTTAAAAGTATTATTTCCCTTTGCAACATAATTTGAGCCCAGTTGAACTCAATTGCATAAGGGGGAAGGCAGATTACCTCGTGTTTCATTTCAATTTCAAGTTGATCCTGCTGATACACTTTCCTCTAATTTTTAAACGGGAAAAAAACTGAGTAATACTGATTTGAACTCTCTATAGTAAATAAAGGTTACGAACCGGTCATAAACAAACATATAATATGATGACTCACAGTCTGCAGATGCAGCATTCTACAGGCCAACAGGAAGTATGCTGCATGGTCTTTGTCAAATTTAACAAATACCTAGGCTTACTTAAAGTAATTGCTTTATCACGTCATGTCAAACGTTTACATTTCAGTTCTGAGTAATTACAAATATACGTACACGCATACATGCCAACCAATAATAATATTAATTACAGAGCTTACGTCGCGATGTATTGTTATAATATCTTAATATTTATTTATTTATTTATTTATTTATTTATTTATTTATTTATTTATTTATTTATTTATTTATTTATTTATTTATTTATTTATTTATTTATTTATTTATTTATTTATTTATTTATTTATTTATTTATTTATTTATTTATTTATTTATTTATTTATTTATTTATTTATTTATTTATTTATTTATTTATTTATTTATTTATTTATTTATTTATTTATTTATTTATTTATTTATTTATTTATTTATTTATTTATTTATTTATTTATTTATTTATTTATTTATTTATTTATTTATTTATTTATTTATTTATTTATTTATTTATTTATTTATTTATTTATTTATTTATTTATTTATTTATTTATTTATTTATTTATTTATTTATTTATTTATTTATTTATTTATTTATTTATTTATTTATTTATTTATTTATTTATTTATTTATTTATTTATTTATTTATTTATTTATTTATTTATTTATTTATTTATTTATTTATTTATTTATTTATTTATTTATTTATTTATTTATTTATTTATTTATTTATTTATTTATTTATTTATTTATTTATTTATTTATTTATTTATTTATTTATTTATTTATTTATTTATTTATTTATTTATTTATTTATTTATTTATTTATTTATTTATTTATTTATTTATTTATTTATTTATTTATTTATTTATTTATTTATTTATTTATTTATTTATTTATTTATTTATTTATTTATTTATTTATTTATTTATTTATTTATTTATTTATTTATTTATTTATTTATTTATTTATTTATTTATTTATTTATTTATTTATTTATTTATTTATTTATTTATTTATTTATTTATTTATTTATTTATTTATTTATTTATTTATTTATTTATTTATTTATTTATTTATTTATTTATTTATGTATTTATTTATTTATTTATTTATTTATTTATTTATTTATTTATTTATTTATTTATTTATTTATTTATTTATTTATTTATTTATTTATTTATTTATTTATTTATTTATTTATTTATTTATTTATTTATTTATTTATTTATTTATTTGTATTAGTAAAACTATTTGAGCTAAGAATCTGGGGTTCTAACGGTTACGTTAGACACATTCCTATCTACCTTCTTCGTGGATCACGTTTTGCAAAATTTGAATTTTTGTCTTAGAGCAAAGAGTATTTGTAAGAAATGGATTCACTCTAATAAATAATCCAAGTCATATCTCACTTACAGGGAATGCAATATGACAACACCGCAGGACTCTGCTCGGTTGCTGGCTCAGCAGCGATCAAAGGACAAACATTATCTCATTTGAAAGCAACAATACCAATTACTTCCATTGTTCCACCGATGGATGGCCGACCCTATGTCGAATTTGTTTCATTAACTGTTCAAAACAGTCATACACACACCTTTCTTCTAAATGCGGTTTTACTTGGTATGAATTGATTAGTGTATTTCTACAAAAGTTCTTCAAAGATTTATTCTGTAATTTCCATAAATGGCTGCCTGTCTCTAGGAATATTTTACACAAATCTACTGAAAATGACTATAAGAGGTTACACACTTCTTCCTGGTGCCTGTCTGTGCTACAACGAAAACATGTTTACTTTTTCCAGCATGCTTTACTACAACATATTTTCTCTGGTGATTCACCAACTATTTTCACAGTTTATAGATGGTTCCCTCTGTTGAAAAAGTATCACCTCCAAACTCTATAAACTTCCTTCTGTTTTATACTTAAATGCCCGCTTTTCTTTGCCAGGGTGCCAAAATATTTTCAACTGAAGCGTGGCTGTTAATAAGCAGCTGATTCTCAATGTTATTTTTTTAACAATAAAGTGTATTGTGGAATGAGAATCTATACCTTATCCAATGTACAAAGATGCCGCCTGCAATTCCTCAATATAGTTTTTAATCAGCATGCATTTACAACCTACATACAGTGTTGGCGAATTTCACTTACAAAGTGAAATCCGTTTCAAGAAAATTGCTCCTTTAGGACAAGCAATTTTAATTATTATTGCCAAAGGGGCATTAAATTGTAGTAACATTGAAATATAATTATTTTTTCGATGGTCACCGTCAAATTGGTATTTTGCCATATTCCTACAAAAAAGAATGGAACAAAGTCGCAACGTGCAGAAAACGCTACAAAAGCCTAAATAAAAATCATCCGTAATATTTAATAAAGCATAAATACCAGGTGTGATACACTTTATTTTATAACTGTGAGCCATTGGATAAGGTATTTTGCCGTGAATCGGGTATCTATGTACTTATAAACAATAAACTTGTGTTCGTAACTTATTAAAGAACAGTCGATTGTAAGATAATCCACAATAATCAATCTACTCTCTTGTACCTATTACATTTGTTCTTATGACAATAGTACAAGTGTAAAACCAAACACAAGAAGCTAACGGAGTTTCTGATACACTTCCAAGGTGACTGGACAACCTAGCAACCCTCCCCCAACACGAATGTTGATGTCCATCAATTTAGTTATGGAGCTAACTCAGAATTGCATTAATAATAATTCAAGTTGCATGATTCGTAGGTTCATTTAAATGCTGAAAGTACACTCATTCAAGGGAGTAACACGCTAAATATAAATTATTGCTATAGGGGACGTGTTTCGTTTATAAGTGTTAACAACCCATGGCGCTACAGCCCATAGAGTGCCAATGCCTGCCAACCCGATTGCCGGCCTTACGCCCACATACGCAAGGTAGAAATGGACAATCATCCAACGTGGAGGAGACGTGTTCAGCGTCCCGGCACCCCCAGCCGGAAAGTTGGCTTTCTCGACCATGGCCCCTTACCTATCGTAGCCCCTCAATTTCCTCACGATGTTGAGTGGGCACCGGTCCTATAAATTTTTAGTTGACTCGCAACAATATATGGATCAAAAATAATTTATAGACCAGCATCTCTATGAGCTTTAGGTTTTATTTTCCTATATCCGGGACTTTAAATCCGCACCTCCAGGGGTGAGATCGATACCGGGCCGCTTTCCGTGGCAGGGAACCAAAGCTTGACGGCTTAGCCCACTACGACAGGGCGCAGTACGTTTATAAGTATTACCCAAACATTGTGTATGCGCAGTATGAAACATGCCGAGAGCTTTTTTGACTGCATACACCTTGATATATAAATGACTCTTTCGGTTCCGGATAAGAGTAAAACTGAAATAGTTTTATTACAATTTATTCGTAAACTCAATGTGTATAATTTCTATATTTAACAAATATATGGTTTCCAGAACTAGATAATCTATAAGGTATTGACAAAATAATATCCTATGATACAATGGAAGTCCTTAACCGAACTAAAGATACAAAGCCGTTTCAGTTAACACAGTTCGTTTGGTCCTTAGATGGTAACGTTTTTGTATTCCAAATGCTTATAATGATGTTTAACAGAAATTTCTACTGCATACAATGTTAAAACATACATGACATTATTTCTAGAGACTATTAACATAACATCAGCAAATTTCTACTTGCAACGTTAGTTTTTGTCAAAAGATAATAAAAACTTATTTTATTCTCTTCCTCTGCCATTTCGGTCAAGCGCAGCTCAAAAACAGACTTGCATCTTTTGTGTCAATGTACAAAGAATATAAAAATAAGCACTTTAGTGTGAATGAATGAATGAATATTTGATAAACGTTGTAAAAGTTTACCTTTGATTAAATTGTTATAACCATTTAAATCGCAAAAAAGACTGCTTATATTTCAGAACACACATGGAAAATCGCGCGAAAGATAATATATCATTCAGCATAGAAGCAAATAGAAGCGTAAATTGATTTGTCTAATTACGGCACCAAGCGTTCCTATTCGTAACTAGAAGCCTACTCAGTTGTACATCTTGCCGAAAGAGTGCTCTCTCATACCGAGCATTTCCATACTTGGTTCATCCAATCATCGCTAGAGGGTAGGCACTAGCGTGGAATACAGATCATGGTGAGCCAGTTTGTTAGATCCGGGTTGGTACAGTCAGTTTAAACACCGCCTTTCTATGCTATTGTTTGCAAAGCCTTTAAAAATTGTAATAACATATTTAGGAGACGTCAGCTTCTTGAAGCATGTCTGGTCAGGCCCCTTACTCAGTTCATTTACCATTTTGTGACGAATTAAGTTTTGCAACTTGCTGGAAGGTTTGGAATATAAATGACAGTGCATACAATGAAGCGGATGTTTGCATATAATTCGCATTAATTTATAAATTTATTTTATATGTTTTCTGTATTGTTTTAAGCATTATTAAAGGTAATCCACAAAATTAATCTGTTTTCAATTTTCAGTACCTATCTACTGTTGAGAGTGTAGCTAAATGGACCTAACTTGTTATTTATCCAAGCCAGGCAGTATACTAAGTTTATATCGTGGGTACTGCATTTTCATTTTGCATAATAGGTGCATAAAGTGTTCAATAACTCCGAGAGTAAATGCACGCAGACGTTTTGACAAACTTTATTTTAATTGTTCTGGTTGTAATGTTTTTATTCTTACTATATTAATGTACTTTTCGAACTGAAATATCAATAAAATTTCTATGTCAAGCTTGTGTAAAAAGTTATACTTTCTTAAGCATTACGTCTAATTAAACAAAGAGAACACGTAAGTTATCAATCTTAAATTTACCCCTCATTTTCAAACACAATTGTAGTTTGAAACCCGTTTGCATCATAACCTGGCCTAGAATTCCAAACTATCTGGTTTCAAGCCATCTCCACTTTAGCTATTGTCGATTTAAAGAATGGAGAAGATATGCGTCATGAGTCACTGAAGGTCAGGTAAACATGGTCTAGTCACTATTAACTGCAAATGTGAGAGGGATAAGGCTGTTTTATAATCTGGAACGTCACTGTGTGAAGTCCATAGTGAGTTCAGCTACATTTTCTTTCGTCCTGCCTTTAATGCTTAGAAACGCTCATGCCTAGTCTTAATTTTTATAAGAATTTTTATTAGCATTTAGCAATTATCTAATTATACCTTAAACTAAATAAGTTGTGCCTATTTTAAATTTATTTGTGTAACATAGTTAAAGGCTTTAAGTTTTTCAAAACTGAAATATAAGAATTTTCTGTTTAATAAATCTTCAAAATTATTCGGTATCTTGGGAATTCTTTTGAAAATACCTCTTTGTGTAAATCCAAAACTGTAAATTCTGAAACCAATGTTTTTGTAACTTCTGCTTATTTTTGAGAAAGAACGAAAAAAAAATCAAAATTTAGGTACTTAGAGGAATTCTCTTTCACTTATGTGAAAAAACTGGTTCTTAATATTTGTTATTAGAAACAGGAAGCAGGAAATAACAGGTATAGTAAATTATATGAGTAATAAATAAGTAGTGTGACTGTAGAGTTCAAAGTAAGGACTGTTTTTCTAAATGCACTGAAATTTAACATTACAAAGAGCTTCAAATTCTGGTTGAATTAAAAAGCCAATTCCTATTCTAAGCTACGCTTTGGACTTTTAATCTCAGAGCTCTGATTGACATTCAAGAAAGTGAATGAAAGTCAAGGTCGATGTCACTTTTAGATAGCATAACAAAAGTATCTTCAAGTATCTTGGACTGCACTGGCAATGATAACTGGCCACAGAGATAAAGCGATGCGTTCTAGTCCAGGACATGGAAGGCGCCTGTCTTCTGTTGAAGGTCATTCGGAATGTCAGTTGTCTATACCAGCTTGGTGCACAGCTGATCGTAAATCTTGAAATAGAAAAACAAGTCCCCGGTACCTTGTTAACGCTCCAATTTTTCCTCGGATTAAGTGCAATTTTTCTCTGGCTTTAGATATTCCAAATTCCTGGCTTTTCCTTATACATACTTGAATTCCAGACAATGTAAATTAAGTACATGTCGTGCTTCAATGTGCAAATTTCTGGACGAACACATGGAGGCAGACAAGCAAATTAAGTGTCAGTGATGGCAACTTAACCTTTATATGGCCATATCCATTGTTTCCGAGGGTAATTTGGCCACTAGTTGGTAAACAAATCACTAAAGCATTTCCAGGCATTTGTCACTATTATTCAACCAATTTTAACACTTTTCCTTTTTCAAAATATTCTGTTATTCAATTTTCACTGTCTAATTTCTAAATACATTTAAAATCGCAAAGAGATGCTCCTTATATCCTTCAATGAAAAAGAGATTGACAGATGAAAAATGAATCACAATTTCTTACTTCAAAATTTCCAAAATAAAGCATTTCTGCTGAATTGAAACTTACATTCATTTGCAAACTAAAAGTTAGACTTTGTGTGAATGAACATGGAAATTTTAGAGCCAGCGAATGCTCAACTTTCAAGTTTATTTCCAGTTTAAGTTGTTTTTCCAGCGTAACCATATAATGACTATACACAACTGCACACCTGATCTTTTGACAACCACTTTTAGTCACTTTTCGTCACGTGTCGTAATGCCTCTAGACTAATACATTAAAAGTCACATCTTCTCAGAACGTTAGACTAGTATTTCAATTTTGTTTGTTTATTTTAGCACTAGACGTGGCCTTTACACTGGAATTTATTAATATCCAGTTTATGCCTAAAGTAGGTATTTATACATCTTTGCAGTAGATATTATCTATTAGTTAGAGCTATAGAGTTTCCTAAGTTACCCTTACCACCTAAAGGTGCAATCTGAGCTATAGACTTTTCCTTCACGGATCTTATTGGCTCTATTCATTGTCCAGAAACGTTTAATTAAATGAGTATTCACAGAAACCCCAAAGAGTATATTATAGAAATAAAGGCTGTCTAATACGGAAACCAGAGTAGATTATTCTGAAGCAAATGGTTATTGTTCACCCATATTCGTTAATTTTTTTTCTTTAGGTGCTAAGTGTTAGTGAAATTTCGATAAGCGTTTGCAAGGAACTTTATTAGAACAAACAGACCAGCTGACTATACCAGCACACAAATATACATAGTCCACCATAGTTCTATCTTATTGAAGTTTCTCATGAAGACTAAAAGCTTCACTGCCAATTCCCGTCGATGACATAAATTATTTGCTACTACCTATGTACCAACATCGCGTTTTTTGGATATTCAGCACCACATCTCTAACAAGTTCCTTTAGGCGTTCTTTTCAACTGTGAGTTTCCTTTTAATATCTTCTGTCACGGCAACTACCTGCGGGAAGGAAACGTTCATGTCAGAAGGGTATAGTCGCGCTGCTCGAACGGTTACCATAGATTTATCTTTGGTAATAGATGCCTCTCAGATAACGCACTGTTTACTCCATGTGGAATGAAAATCTATCTGTCATCTGTGATTCCTCCGAATTCCATCGGCTGAAGTGATGCGTTCATTGGTGAGCACATGATCGGGAAACGCGGCAGTTACCCTCTCACCGTTACAAAAATAATCATTGCGTTATCCGAGGGCTATATTACCAAAGATAAAGCCAAGATAACCATTCGAGCAGCGCAACTATACATTCAATATTTTCACGATGTTCTGTTGTTTTAGATTTAAGAAGCCGGAGGCGATATATTTAGTGAGATAATTTTCATACCCGTTATACATTTGTATCCTCTGCCTTATCTGGCAGTGAGGGACTGAAAATCTCAAAAATCAACTTGAGAACGAGATTAAAATCTTAAAATATCATGGCTTTTACTGCAGTATCCTTTTCTAACTCACTTCTGTTTTCTCCGGCACCGTTCACATACGTTCATATATAGTTCAACATCAAGCATTTAACATACTTGTCCTTAGACGAAAGTTCCTTCAGTATTCTCCTTAGTTCCTACACGGCCAGCTGCCAAACGAAACTCTTTCGCTGCGTAAAATAGTTCAGAATTTTAAAAATAATACTGCTAGGTACTGGTTTCCTCTTTAAAGTTGGTAAATAAATTTACTTTTGTTCTCAATAGCTATTGTATCATAACTTAATTGCCGTTTTATATTTCAGCACATCCTCCACCAAACTATGATGACCTTTATCGGTGAGAAAACCACTATCACTTATAACCTGAGATAATTTATTGTGGAACTTATACTTCATCAAACGAACCCGTTTTTGTGGAGATTCTGACTCAGCTGTAACAATAAGCTAGGAATATGAAACATTACTGGCCTACTTCGTGTTAGGCAAGACATTTTTCTGTCCAACAGTGGTAGTTTGAATAAAAATATATAATCCCTATGGCGTTTCCCTTACCGTTATCGTCCAGACGCGTGGTCAGCTCAACTCTCCCCAACTTTCCATGAGGCTAGTCACTCAATTGACATCACGAGGCGCGTGCACCCCTGATCATACGCCCAAGCGAGGGAAAATCCTCACGCCGGTACTGGGGATTGATCCTGGGTCCTCCGCGCTAGAGCCAGGTTCCTATGGTGGCGGTCATTAAAATAAAAACATTGTAAAATAGAATGAGCTTGCTTCCGTTTCGTCATTCTATTAAATATGCAGAAATTGCATAACATAATTCATATTTAATACTCGACTGTTTCCGCCATTGCACATACATTTCTAGAAATCTTATGGAATACTGGATTTTAAACATTGGTTGTAAAAATGACATTTCGAAAATCCGATACTTCTACCAGACATCATAAACAGAATTGAATGTTGACCCGTATCCATGTGGTGAGCGCCATCTAGTAAAGCAACAGAAGTCCATGTGAAATGATTGGGCTGCTTCTTCTTCTTCTTCTTCTTCTTCTTCTTCTTCTTCTTCTTCTTCTTCTTCTTCTTCTTCTTCTTCTTCTTCTTCTTCTTCTTCTTCTTCTTCTTCTTCTTCTTCTTCTTCTTCTTCTTCTTCTTCTTCTTCTTCTTCTTCTTCTTCTTCTTCTTCTTCTTCTTCTTCTTCTTCTTCTTCTTCTTCTTCTTCTTCTTCTTCTTCTTCTTCTTCTTCTTCTTCTTCTTCTTCTTCTTCTTCTTCTTCTTCTTCTTCTTCTTCTTCTTCTTCTTCTTCTTCTTCTTCTTCTTCTTCTTCTTCTTCTTCTTCTTCTTCTTCTTCTTCTTTCTTCTTCTTCTTCTTCTTCTTCTTCTTCTTCTTCTTCTTCTTCTTCTTCTTCTTCTTCTTCTTCTTCTTCTTCTTCTTCTTCTTCTTCTTCTTCTTCTTCTTCTTCTTCTTCTTCTTCTTCTTCTTCTTCTTCTTCTTCTTCTTCTTCTTCTTCTTCTTCTTCTTCTTCTTCTTCTTCTTCTTCTT
This sequence comes from Mantis religiosa, assembly GCA_030765055.1. Taxonomy (NCBI): domain Eukaryota; kingdom Metazoa; phylum Arthropoda; class Insecta; order Mantodea; family Mantidae; genus Mantis; species Mantis religiosa. Next base: position 159,978,781 of record CM060950.1, read on the forward strand.
CTTCTTCTTCTTCTTCTTCTTCTTCTTCTTCTTCTTCTTCTTCTTCTTCTTCTTCTTCTTCTTCTTCTTCTTCTTCTTCTTCTTCTTCTTCTTCTTCTTCTTCTACTACTACTACTACTACTTCTTCCCATTATTATTATTATTATTATTATTATTATTATTATTATTATTATTATTATTATTATTATTATTACTATTATTATTATTGTTGTTATTGTTATTATTATTATTATTATTATTATTATTATTATTATTATTATTATTATTATTATTATTATTATTATTATTATTATTATTATTATTATTATTATTATTATTATTATTATTATTATTATTATTATTATTATTATTATTATTATTATTATTATTATTATTATTATTATTGTTGTTGTTATCCTCATTATATTCATGGTCTTTAAAAGAGGAACAAAATTGCAGAAAGAGGAACAATGGTTCTTAGAAGGACAAAAATAGAGGTTGTGAAAGAATTTGAATACTTAGGCATTAGGATAAATAATAATGGAGTATGGTAAGCACACGGCAGGAAGGTGGTAGACAAAGGAAAGACAGTAACGACAGGAATAAGGATATGCAAAGCGAAACTTGATACGTCAAGCAAATGGTTAGAGAATATGTATGAAACACTATTAGAGTCAAGGATGTATGCTGCAGCAATATGGGGGACGTCAAAAGTAACAAATAAAATAGACCAGATTTACAAATAATAAAATTTGCTAAAGAGGTGTTGGGACAGCTCAGAGCAGCATCAGGTGAAGTAGCCTTAGTAGAATTAAGTAAAACCAAAAGAAAAGGCACAATAATTGAAAGAGTTTTAAAATGTTGATATACATTTTTGATGAAAGATGATGATTAAATCCTAAAGGCATCTATGAAACAACAAAAGAAATTGGGAGTAGGAAAAGCTGAAGGCCTGGGATGAAAGAACATTGGAAGTAATCGGAATGGGCACTTTATAGAGACTAAAAGGTGGGAATGTAGAAGGTTTTTGGAAAATAGTTCTAACTAGAGTGGAGGATATAGAAAGACAAGAAATATTTGGAGGATTAGAAAACAGAAAGTCATTAAAATTTTATAGGTTAATAAAGAGATAATGGGGAAGAGAAAGATATACAGACCAATGTAACAGACAGGAGAGGGAAGGAATGGCTTGGATTAGAACAGGATCGATGATTTTAATGGGAATAAGAAATAACACAGTAGAAATATGCGAATTATGTAGAGAAACAGAAAGTGCAGCTCATATTTTGATAGAGTGTAAAGAGCTAAGCATGAAGACAGGAAGTATTGAAGAAGAAATCGGAAAAGATGCATAGCGAGCTATAAAATCCTTAAAATGTATTGCTGTAAAGCTCGGGGTTCAATTATCTCTAAATAAAGTAATGGGTAACAACCAGTGAGGCCCGGCGTTTGTGACCCGGTATATCCTATGATCAATCGGGGCAAGGTAAACAAAGCTAACACATCGTGTACTCAGACAGTACTGGTCGGTCACGATATGGGTACATCTGGAGGAGGGCACTACTGGTAGTTGCGATTGAAGCGCAAGGTAATACTAGAAATGTACAGTTGCACAACGAAAACAGTACTACAATTAAATACCTTGGTAAATGTAATTTGGAGCATGCTTTTCAATGTATAAGGTTCATTAGCCCTCTAAACTGCAAAAGTTACTTTCCCAATCTAGTTAACAATGGAGCTAAAATGTGTTTATGTTTATCCTGAGTATTTGAAAATAAATTTATTGAACTATGAAGTGTAGGGGAGATTTGGTACATTAGAGTAAAAGAATATGGCAGCCATTATGTTTGAGTTCCTAAATCAAACTTTCCAGAACCACCATGTAAGGGCAATATGAACTGAAACTTTCCTGGTGACCTGTTCTAGGTGCCCAAGCTAAGTGAACTGCTTGGAGAAACACCGATGTTTCAGGAGCCTGTGAGGATTTCAGCACTCTGAAGATGGAAGGGATGCATGCCCCCGAAATGACGGTATACCCAGTAAATAACCTGGTTTGAACGCCGAGAATATCTAGAGTATGTGACGAAAACATTTTAACGTACTCCAAGAGCACCTTGCTTCTCTTAAGGGGTTCTATCTCCCATCGACAGGAGAAGAAGGAGGAAGAGGAGCTGTAGGACACCGATCAGCGATCAGTAGGTATGCTTGCTTGTAAGGTGTGATCATTTGTGAATTTAAAGGTGTTTAATGAAGAATTACATTACAAGACTGGTGAGTGGTCAATTGACAAAGTAAGCAGTGGAATCTCTAGTTATTTGGATCGATTAGCAAACTATACGTGAACGCAGCAAAAGTTTCGCCAATGAATGCAGCCTTTGTCTTTTGGTGAAATCGTCATTATAATGTTTTGGATAGCTGAGATGCCAGGTAAGAGTAATGTTAACAATTAACGTTTCGTCAAAGAAATATTTTGGCTGTTTGTGAGGTCCTTTACCATTACGAGAATGGTACCAGAAAAATTTAACAAAAAGCAATGGAAATCATGAAGTTTGAATTTCACATACAAATTATTTATTTCTGTTATTTTTTTCCACCATTTTATTCTTCCAAAACTTTCCAGTAATACTTCTTCCAATTAATTACTTCTGCTAATTCAGTTTTTCAAAACCATTTATCCTAACTCATTTGCCTAGATCATTTTCATAATATGTTTGTTTGCTTCGGTAATGTAGCAGTAAACAATTGAGAATTCTTTGTAAAGTATTCGTTGCTAGTTTAGGAATACTGTGCCTATTGATAGAACAAGGAATGGAAAATTGCAATGTGTATGTTTTATGCAAATACTAATTACGTTAACCTATGGTTAAGCTTATGTTAAATCTAGGAATGACTATGTCACATAGTTTCGCTGTGATTACGATTGCCTTTACTCCTTTCTTCAAGCACACTTAAGGTTGAACTGGCGTCCACAATTATTATATTAACGAAATGTTATGTGGACCAAAATAGGTATAGCCGAAGAGACGTTGACGAAATAGCCAGTTACACTGTCTGTGGACCAGTGGCCTTTTGACGTAACATCCGGGACCGTATCACTACTATATGGCTATGCGTGTAAGCACAGCGGAAAATATGCGAAAAACAGAGATGTTTACGTGAGCTTATCGCACATACTTGGCGAGTCCAGTGCAGTCGTCTTCTGGACAGCAATGTCATTCATAGGCAGGTGCGAGAAATCATACCTATATAATGTGACTGAATATTGTGACAAGGAGAAAGAAGAGAGAATCGAAATCTCTTTGTGCACAGTGACAAACGGGCGGCTGCAGTTCTAATTGCATACATAATATTAAATTGGTTAACATTTCATATCAGTAGAGGCCAGAGTTTTTGATTTAGCATTTCTTTCGCGATTTTTTTTTTTTTTTTTCCTTTTTTCGAGAGTAACATTTTTTAGCGATAAATGGGAAAATTTCTATTAATTTCAGTCTGCATAGAAAAATTTATAGGTATTTATTACAAATTGTATAAATATAACTTTCATTTAAAATTCATGTCTTCATAGGATAAAGCTAGAAATCGTGAAAAAAAAAAAAAATGTTTACAAATTTAACGAAAGCTAGATAAAATTTAATACTTAACAAGACTAATAAAGTGACATCATCATGCGCACTGAAATAACAACTAAGCGGTGCAAGAATAAACTGACACCACAGCACCCGTCTAGTCTGTGATATTGAGAACTGTTTGTCGTATGCTAACTATAAATGTTATTTATTGGATAGCACCTTGTGCACAGTAAAAGGAAACTTCCTATTATGCCGACTTAAGGTACTGAGAAGATTGAACATCCTGGAAGCTGCTCTCAGACATTACATTTACATGCAAATATTGTCCCTCAGGGCTTAAAAATGTGTTCCAAAATGCCCCAAAGTTAAAAAATGAATACAAATAATACCTCACAGAAACCCACCCAGACATAGAAGCCAAACTATTCCAATCACCTGTATCGACACGCTGGTCTAGCTGGTTTAATTCAGTAGTTTACATTGCCAGCTATTTTGATGCAATTGTCGATTTCTTTTTTAAAAATAAAAATCTTTCAGTTCCTGCGCAAAATTTGTTAAATGATCATTTTTGCGATGCCAAGTGCTGCAATATTGTAAAGGTACAAACAACATTTGGTTCTGAAAATTGCACATTGATAACAGATCCGATATTAGAATTTCAATCAAAACAAAAAACTGTGGTTTACCTTGTTTTTTCCCAAATTAACTCGCTGAGAGCCAAGTGTGAAATATTAGAGAGTGGTCACTTTGGAAACAGCACTTGTAGTTCATATCATGTATCCCAGTGTTAGAGAAGCAATGGAAGAGAATCTAAAAGTTTGCTGCCGTATGACTGTCTAAATTGAACTCCATTATGACAAAAGAAACTGATGATGTAATAACCATAAAAGCTTTGGAAGATCATTGTTTGAACCTCCTAGGCTAGCTACTAAATCAAATATAGGAGATTTAAATCATGTAATGGCAGCATTTAAACAATTAAATGCATTTAAAACCAGTGGTATTATCTGTGATTCTGATTTGCTTCTTTGTTACAAAGAGCTTTAGTGACATTGTTGAACAGCAAAACCATGACGGTAACGATAGCAGATTAGATGTAGTAACAGCACTCTTGAAATTGAAGCAAAAGCTGATTCTTACAGTAATTTCTGTTAAAAGTCCCTTCAATGTCTTTGGTTGCCGATGACAAATGCTGACAATGAGACATTTTTCTCTACATATAACTTAGTTCTGACAGGCAACAGAACAAGTATCAAAAGCGAAAATGTCACAACTAGTTGTATGCTGCAGTTTGATGATGTGTGATATTTGATGTTCTTCATGTTACCTACTATCTGCTGATTTCAAATAAAATATTTTAATTAAAAAAAGGGTTTTAACAATTGTGTTACTCTGGTTACTTGCTACTTTTCATTTCACCCATGCCATTACTCATTAATTCTCCCCGAAAATTTGCGCGAAATTAATACGAATTTATGGTAAAGAAACAGGAAATCCCACCAATTAAAATTATTAATGCAAATTTTATAAATAATTGTGACCACAAAATCTTGGCTCTGCACATCAGACACACACCTCCCAAGTGCTCTATTTGTGTTTCGTCACATCGCCAGGTTGTTAATATTTTGCACTTCAGTAAACGAGATAGACAACTGAGCGCTGTGTCACTGAAGCTGAATACCCTCAACGAACTGCCGTGTAGTAAATCGCTGTCACATACGATACCCATTAGTTGGACGAGTATGAATGACGTCGTCGGCACCCCCAGCTGCTTAAATGCGCGAGTAGCAACAGCAGAACTTAATCTCGCAGTCATTGTGCTTTAGTTATGATCAGTGATAGCAGACAACAGAACTCTGAGCAGTTGTGCTTCAGGATCAATTAATTTGCCTATTACCTCACAGATGCCCTACTTGACATGCCACAATTATCGCCAGTCAGTATATGTCTATTACGATTAAAATAATCTAAAATAACCACAGCCAAAACTGTCATACACCCTTCATGCTGTTACTATCCTTTGTGCTGCAACCTTTTGAATAGAAACACTAAATTCGTTATTTTAGAGGGGTTATTGTTTATCTACTGAAGCACTGAGAATAAAATATATTACAAATCAATTTGGACAAATTTATTTCATAAACAGTCTGACAGTATTCACATATGCTATGTTAGAAATTTAATCTCTGGCAGCAAGCCAGCAATTAGTCATAGCATAACCATGCCTTTCAATGTTTGCTGGTTAGTTAGGTCCTATCTTGTTTTCAAGAATTTCATTCACATAAATAGAACATAAACCAGATGTTAGTTATTTTTGGAACTGATGAAACTGATACAGCTGTGCTGATATGCGTGTGCTTTGTCTTCTCGATCTTTCTTTATTCACGCGAGAATCTTTTTCTTCACGCGAACTCCATTTAAAGAAAAGCTGTCGCGGTTAATGTTTTAAACAAGTTATAGCTGTACAATTTAAATGAAAATGTGCATTAAAACCCAAACATTGCCATTGTTGTTTTAACATAATTGTGATAATGAATGGGACGACTGTGTGATGAGTTCAAACCTAAACAGGGTAAGGGAAATTCCGAATTAATTGTTACCTTGTCAGGTTACGAACTCTGACCACTAAACAAACTATAGAAGCTCCGATATTGATGTTGTATATTTAAGGGTGCTCAACTACAGGTTCTTTGGTACACTACAGAAGTTCTAAAATTAACGTAGAATATCATATATAAATGTTATTCAGCTCACTAACTTTCAGGTAGTATATGAGAGCTGTCCATGATAACGTTCCTAATTTCATCTTGGTTTCTATTTCTAAGAAACTTTACTCCTTGTCCAAAGACATGTTAACCTTCTTTTTCATTTTGTGACTGATTTCTGTATTTTCTACTTCTACGTTCTTCATATTATTCTCAAGAGCTAACAACAAATCAATCCTTTTAGAAATGCTACTTACTTTGCTAAGACTAAATATTGATGGATAGTTTCAGATGGATATGTTTTAAAAACATTCTACACGTGTTTATCACTCATTGGTGGATCTAACATACGGATGTGCTATTTAGTTTTATAAAATTAACCACCGAGTGATCAGTTCCTTGTTTGCAGAACTTAGCTCTAATTGGATACCTGTTTGTCCATTTGCTCTCCATTATTTACTCGTAAATATGTATCTAATGGACCTAAAGACATTGTGGTTTGTTATAGTCATATCCAATGAAATTGTTGCATTTACTTATAACATTTTCTAACGATTGTCATTTACTTCTACTACTCTTGAATAAAGGGTTTAGAATTACACGAGTCCTCATTTTCAGTGGATGGTGAAATTTTATTCAGAAGATCATTAGGCCAGCACCAGTTATGCTTATGTTCATTAATATGTCTAGTTTGACTATTTGAAGTTCTTGCACCCATATTCGGCAACGAAATGACCGCTGATGCAATCCTGTTTGAAAGTGTTACCAGCACATATTTTCGAACCAGAAGAAGAAGAAAAAGAAGAAGCAGTAAACACCATTCACTGCTGCTGACACAGCGTTTTCACTTCACAAGTCTACAGTGCGAAATATAAACAAAATCTTATGCGCCTGTAAAAGAAGAAAGAACCTTCCAAGTATCAAATGTAAAACAACTCTGTAACTTAGCAATCCTCTTTTACTAACCAAAATCATTTGAAAAATAACTGAAACTAGGTCTGACAATGCAAATAAATAAAATTAGAGTCTTTATTAGGTCTACTCCTAAATACAGAACTCCTCTCTCAACAACCGTATAGGTACAGAATTGTGTTTAAAAATCCCTCGATGGTAATGTCACAAGCTAACAAACTAATACGCACATGAACAAAATTTTAATAATTTCTTAACCTTTATACCGAATAGCCAGCTTTTGAAAAACAAGCACAATATTAGCAGCATTCATCTGCCCTGTGCTGGTTTCCATAGTCAGAAATTCATTTTATCCGACCTTCAAAGAGACACCCGCATAAGTCCAGTATCATATAGGCCACACCCAATAATGGCAGCGTCCCAGATCCGGATGTGAACCATTCTCATCCTTTTTGCACAGGATTGGACACTCAAGAAACGTCGGTAGCCCACCCAACACATCCACCTTGTGCGATCACATATCTTTTCATATGGGGTTTTCATCTCACGTGTACAATTTGTAAATTGTGACTGACGGATGCGACTCTTACCGGAAACGATGCAGTGTTCATCAGCCCAAATACGTACAGAAAAAAGGGGATAAAGGGCTTAATCCGGGTATTACAGTGTCGTCCTGAATGCTCCCTGTGTATAACATAACACCAGTTGTAATAATCTGATGTCATCGTCACCATAGCCTTGGAAACGTAATCCAAAGCATCCACACATAACCTCAACATTTTCGTACAGTATTACTCTTGAGCTTTTACTTCACCTTTGATATCTTTTAATATTTTCTACACTAGAACCTTAAAATAAATCTATTTCTGTGAAACACAGTAAGAAACATATAAAACATTCTTTGAACTCTTGATTTTCTGTCTGCTGCAGTTAACCGAGAAAAGCCTTAGCAGAAATAGCTACATTATACATTTATTTATATATACACAGTTAAAACCTTAATAAAATGTTTAAGAACTGGAAGCTGTATGTTGGTGTTAAAATCCCATCCTCCTTGAATACAGTTGCCAGAAGTAACTGAATATCGACAGCACTTAAAATAACAAAGCTTTGAACAATTCAAACCAGTCTTGGAAATAGCTTAAAGCATAAAATTATAGTTATTTAAAATAATGTTATAATTTAAAGAAATCTGCACTCTTGAATTACCCCGTTTTTATTCATCGTTTAACGTTCACCTGATGTACAAAATTATGCAAAGTTCCTTCTGAAAGAAAAGGAATTCAGAGGCAATTTCCATTCAATTAAAATATATTCAGTCCATTGTGCAAATAATTTAACATTTAGTACTTTAATAAAAATCATGGTGGTCGTTTTGGAAAGAAAAAGAAATAACAAAACTGGGGAAAAACAGGGTAATGGAGTGGTGGTCTGTGGTTGGAAGATTATCTTGACAATTTTGCTACAGTTTTGGAAAATACAGAACCTAAATACCAGTTTTTAGTTATGGTGACCATAAATCACACACACACACACACACACACACACACACACACACACACACACACACACACACACACACACACACACACACACACACACACACATAAAGGGATATCCTTTTATTCGCGGGGACCTCAATATTCCCGGAGAAATCTCGATAAACATTTTTGGATGAAATATACAAATAGTTTATAATAATGTCACCCAATTATCGGAAGGCACGACCAACTGACGGCTGAGTGAGGGACGGGAAGCGTTCGCCCACGCCTACCCATTTATCTTGTAGCGCTAACGAGGGCATGGTTGGAAAACATCACTAGCCATCTCTTTTCCCTCCCCCTGCCGTCTGGAACAGTGGGGATGATTCACTGTACCGTGAGACTTCCCGAAACAGCGATCTCCCTATATAAGACCTGCAGTGGGCGAGTCAAGTCAGTTCTTGGCGAGCTGCCGTGAGGAGCGCCGTGCTAGTGAACGGTCTGGAAGACTGTGTACGTGTATCAGAGGAGTTGTACGTAATTGTGAGTGTAGAGTAAACCTGTGACAGACGAACTGGCGAATTGTAATTGTGTGCGCTACGTAATTCTGTGTAATCGGCAAGTGTTCCAACTGTAATTAGGTGGAAATTAAGAACATTTTGAGTTTGTGCAATTGGACTTTTAATTTCACGAACCCAAAAGGTCACAATAAGCTATCTGTTAATTTATTTTGAAATAACAAGCAATTACTTGAAACTAAATTAGAATTACCAGCCCTGTTAATTTCTACCAGTCGGTAAGATATGATTATGCGATTCAGGATAACTGAAGCTAAGAAATTTATATAAATTAAAAACGGATTTTCTCGTAGTATAAAGTCTTGAGGTACTCCGCATTTAAAACCAGCTAGCTACAATTGAAACAGATATAGTGCAATCTGTACTCCAAGTAAGATTTAAAGGAACTAGTAGCTTTCAGGTTCAAAGCGTACATTAATAATTTTCTGACCAATATCTCGTGGAAAATGGTTTCAGAGGTTTAATTTCTGTCACAATGTTTACATCAAACTTTTTTTCACTCAAGGCCCTTCAATCGGTCACCTATAAGAGGAATTACTGCATCGCAAGTGGCAGTTTGCTTTTACTAAAACCAAACTGATTGGCAGAAAACAGCATAAGCAATTAGGAAGAAATTAAGATACTTTAGCCCTGACTGGAGTAATAGTAATGTATTTATAATATTCCATGGTAGATTGCTTTTTAAAGTCCAGGGATAGCTTTGTAACGTTTTAAATTAGTCAGAAAGTACAAAAATTTAACTATATTTTTAAATATAAACTAGATAACAGACTAGAACCATAAATGTATGAACCTAAGAACATGTTTATTATAACGGTATTCATCTGAATAAATTTTAAGTGAAGTAAAACCGATTTAAAGTAATGTTTTACTTATTTTCATTCAACTAAGAGTGAAAATCAAAGAGGGTAGAATCAAAGCCATCAATTACTGCATCAATTCTATCAATGAGCAGAAGCTGAGAGCTGATGTATTATTTATTTTAATGGCAGATGACCTGCTGTTAAAGCAGAGTAGTTATTTGTAAATATAGACCAAATTTATTTAGCATTATTATCGGTTACGTGTATGACATTAGAATAATAATTCTGTAAAGCCAGTTTTATCCTTGAAGTACATTTTCTCTTCACATGCAAGCAAGCGTTTTTAGTTACTTTGTAAATTAAATTGAGTTATTATTTACGGATGCTGTTTAACTGCTGTGGTTCTCAGAGTTGTACTCTGTATTTGCCATGAGAAAATACGTACCTTTGCTCAGAGGCCTCTTTATCGGGCTTGAGGTGCTTTTGCGCACTTTAGTTCCCTTCCGAAGGAAGTCATACTAGAAAGATTAAAGCCCGAACAAATCCATACCCTCTCCCGGCTTAGAAGCCGTAACCTTGGGAGGATGTGAGCGCAGACTACAGAGGATGACCCTTACTTCTTACATATTATGTACTGAAATAAGGATTGTTTACACTATTTGGATTATTTAACGTTTTTATCAATTAACAGGTTTCTTTCTAGAATTTGGAAAAGCTGTTTCTAACACGTGAGCCATAATGTTAAAAAAGGTATATATATATATATATATATATATATATATATATATAATCAACAGTCTCAAAGAAGTTAGGAGTAACTAGATTGCCTGTGACAGTAACGAAGTAACATACAGTTTACCCCAATCAATTACTGGCTTGTAAAGTGAGCGAGAGTAACTTCCAGACTTGGCTGAATTAGTGTCAATCATGGCTTCCAAAGAAGTAGCATCACAATGGGACCTAACTAATACATGTTTATAATGTATACAGTAAATAAACTTCGCAACGCTGTCTACACAAGCCCAAGCGAGCTTTAGTAGTCCCATAACATTAAGCCCAAAGCTCTTAAGCAGATTACACAACTCATTTGTCTGGTAAATAGGATTTGAACATGAAAGTTAAGATTAAACTCACCACAAAATACAGCAAGGTAGGATTCAAGAGCAAATAGTAGATGACCAAGGGGAACAACTACCACCTACAAATACATCTATTGCGGCTGATACCTCCAGGAATAAGGGGCGAATTGAGCGAACAGCAGGTAGACAGGCCACAGACATACGTGAAAGTGCCTAACAAGTGATACCGAAATTAAAAGATTGCCATAAGTAAAGAATCATGATGAATTTCAAAGGAATGTTGGTTCTTTGTTACAACGCGTGCAGATGCAGTTGAGTCGAATAGCAACGGGGTTGAATAGTTGTTTTTAACAAAGGAAACGTAAGAAACAGTGTCCTTAGCAGAGTTCTAAAGGGTAGCACTTGACTTTGTTTGAATAGGGTATTCTTCGGACCATTAATAATGGCATGACAAAATAGTCACAAAGGGAATCTTTGGTTGAATAATGGGCTTCGAGAAAGTGAAAGTCACACATACGCCCACGCGCAGCTGTGGACATTCAGTTAGTGGCGTGAAGCCGATTAAGGCAGTCCTCTTCTTCCTTGGTCGAAGGCAGACCAGAAGCGATGAGAGAAGATATTTGTCGGTTCATATATACGTGAAGAACGAATTAAGTTTTATCGAGTAATAAGAATTCCACATATAGTGACTCTAAACAGTGATATTGGTAACCCTTGGTCAGCGACTTCGAGTTTAATGTAATGATAAAAAGAAGCAGTCATTACACCAGTTTGAAACGGGCATTACAGTGTCATTAAAACCATCCTTCTCATACATACTCACGCATACCCTGCGAGAAACCTCATTGCTTTACCCTGAGATAAACACTATTTGCTTCAAACAGTAGCGTCAACGTGGAACTGTGTTTCACCCATTAAAATTGGGTGCTAAGAGTTCTTCATTGTGACACCAGGGCTCATTAAAATCTCAGGTTAGGTGTCGACTTCTAGCAGTGACAACAATACTTACAACACACAAGCATCCGTGCCATCTGTCCGGCACTGCCTTACTGAAAGAACACCTGAAAGGCAATAAGGAAATGGAATGTAGGAAAGTGCTTGGAAGGAAATCGTGACAGTATTAAGGTAAGTGCCCAAGCAGTCATGTAAGTAACAAGGCGAGGCCATGGAAAATCCAGATTAGCGTATGTTATCGACGGTGACCGAACCCACGATCTCCTTCTGCGAGTCGCACGCGTTACCGTGGAGCCACCTTGGTCTGTAATATTACGAGGTACTTTGCACTCATCTTAAAAATATATTATAAAAATCTGTGAAGAATACTTAGGGGCTCTTTTAATTTATGAGAATTAGGTATTTGGTATAGGAAGTTCAGAAGATTATATATAGCTAGATATTCATGTATGCATTCTCATCAGAAAATTCATTAGCTATTCCAAATGACTTAAATGTAAAAGCTTGCCGTATTAAGATAGCAGCACCATATTTATCAGTTCTGAAAGACACCTGCAACAATAGGACCAGGGATACATGCAACAGGCTTACGGTCAAAAAAATAAACTACAGTAAGTCCAGGACTATGTTAAGTTGTGATAGTAACATTTCAAAACAAACGTGTCTTAGCAATAAATACCTCGTTATATTGCTGTCAATCCAATCCTAGGCTTATTCTTATTTCGCAACGTTGTTCTTTCCTGGTGTTATTCTTGCTCCTTAATATGAGTGGAAGACAAGACTGCCCATTGATTTTGTAGTGAAAGGAAAGTAACAGCAATTTTGCGATAACTTCCGGATGCTTAACTTTAGAAGCATAAGTATAGAAAAGTTATAGATGTTATCCAAGCATGGCTGACATAATCACTAGCCCTATACGAAGAAAGATTTAGTTGCGGCAAGGGAGAGACTCCAAACAAGAAAACGTACACAACACTTAATTTTAACCTTAGGGGACACTTCAAATATTGCTTCAGGGATCTATTCTTGTAAGTCTGCACAAATAACGTCAAAATTAATGTACTCCTGACCAAGATTTCTGCTTTTGGTAGTACTAAAAATGTTAAAGGTGCAAAACTTTCCTTACATTATACGCTCTACAAAAATGTGAAAAATGTATTGCATACTTCATATGCATCATGAATGAATAAAGTTTTCATTTACTTCATAAACGTACGTGCAGGAAAAATCAAAAGAGCTTTGTGCTTAATCGTTTAGTAACATAACAATTCAAATGTACGTGCTTCAAGCCATATGAAAGCACGACAAACGTCAGGTTATTTGGCTTTAACGGTGTTGCACATTATTTATGTGCTCGAGAGCTGAAGTATGGAAATGAACACTCTGTATGATGCCTATCCTACCTATGACGTATTTTCCATCAAATAGAGACGTAAATTTTCTGAAGCGTCGCTCCCTGGTAATTGCAATCCATCTTGGCTTCTATTGAGTATTTTATACATAGAGTAAATCGGGGGCGGATGCCTATCGGGGTGAGATACCTAAAGTCCGATGGCTGAAAACAGATCGCGAATCCGACCTGTACGGCACTCCTTAGTGGCAATTTGACGTGAAGGCAAATGCGCGTTTCATTGTGTTAGGTGTTTCTTCATTTTCAAACCAACAGATACAGGAATGGTCTAAAAGTAGATGCCTGGTTAAAGGTGCACAGTTATTTTAAAGTATGTGCAAGCGTATGAATAAAGTAGCAGAGCGAAATTTCACACATGCTAATCATATTAGGTATGTTTGCCATCCTCTGTTGCTATGCAGCCACCATATTGTGTCAGTCATCAAAAGTGGTATCTTACCCCGATCCTTGTGAGAGATACCACTGTTTCTTTCTTTTTGGGGGGGGAGGGTGTTATACCTACTTTTATTCCTCTCTTATACGGTTTTTATTTTCATAGGAGATGCCTCAAGTGTATGTTAGAACTTCAAATAGAGGTCAGTGGCCTGAAGAATGTCTACAGATAGCTTTGGAACATGTGAGGACTGGCGGAATATAGCATTCTATATAGAACTCTAAAACGACGTTTTATGAACAACGATTCCAGAATGTGTATCAAATTTCCAATATGGTTGCTACTGATCATGCATAAAGGATTCAAGAAAGTGAACCAAAGAGGAGAGGATGTGCTGAAGCTGTTCTCTCAGAAAATGAAGAGGGACCTGAACTGGAGATTATTCAGAATGAACCAGAACATCGTGCCTATATGTGCCTATATTGGATCTACTGAAATCTAATCGCAAGAAGAAACATGCTGAAGTTCTCACAAAACAAAATCGCATAGAAGGGGCCAAAATTAGATCAGAGCGAATTAAACACAGGAAATCTGCAGCAAGTAAGTCAAAGATTAGAGAACCAAACTGGTCAGAAAATGATAGTGATTATTGTGTTGAGTGTGCTCTCAATTACTGCGATAAAGCTTTACGACAGGTTGGTTGGATTCAGTGTGTCGTTGCAGTAGATGGTTTCATGAAACCTGTACAGAAGAAGAAAACGTGTTCAACAACTGTGCACAAGAACTTTGATTTCATTTGCAATGTAACCATGTTATTTGTTTATTCTTACATCCATTATTACCTTTCTTTAGTATTTTATTCTTTATAATATTAATAAATATGCTTTCTAAAAGATATATTTGTATCACAAATGCACAAAAATAGTACTCCATTTTTCTTATGATAGATTGCCATCTCGCCCCGATGTTCAGGGTGAACTGCGTAAACTACACTTTTGATTAAAGAAATCAAAACACACTTAATTAACAATAATAACATAACACAAACTTGCATATATGTAGAGAATGCTCCTCAGTGAATACCAGTTTAGTGCTGAACTAAATTTTTGATCCCTAAAACCCTAAATATGGCATCTCTCCCCGATTCATTCTATCTATAGTTTTCAGCCCAACGCTTGTGATTCCTCTTGGCAGAAGACCTCTCTTCACTTTATCTATTTCCAACAGTATCTCCTTCAAACGCGTGCAAACACGTGCCGCATAGTTTTATCGAGATAAAGAATTGAAACTAAAATGAAGCACTGTTAGGAGCAATTAGACGAAGACGTCATCAAAACAGACACAGCACCACAAATAGAACAAATGCCTTTGAACGTGACCCGTGGAAGGAGGAGGTGAAGAGGAGACCCGATACTGAAGAAAAGGTGAGCTTCCAAGGGCAGGGTCCCTAACGTTCCAGAATGGCGTGTTGCTACCGCGGGCACTCGCAATCCTGGTTTCCTTGAAAATCAAAACAGCTCACAAAAGTATCGGCAGACCCCAGGGAGAAACCTTTCCACAGCACAAATTCCAACATCGTACTGCAACACACCAACCGTCGCTTAGTGGTCCAGCAATCCTAAAACAAACAAAAAAACAAAAAACAAAAAACAAACAAAAAAACAGTGGTCAGTGTGACCAGCCCAATCGAACTCCGGCCTTTGCGAATGTGAACCTCCCACATAATCACGAAAGCAACTGGCTATCGGCCACTAGGTAGTGCACTTTTCCCATTATTACTCCGTGTCACTCACTGTTTTCTTTTTCTTTTATTCTTTTTTCTTCGTCTTCGGAAGCAAACAGGGAACTACAAAACAAATGAACCATCGCTTTCGTTTCCTTGACAGTTCTCAATATCGAAGATTAAAAGTAAACTTGGAATCTGTGTTGCAAGTTTCCAAAAAGTCCGGTTTTTATCGTCAAACAAGGACAGAATTACAAGATTTTAAAAAGACTGCATTGTAAATTTAATTGCAGGAGAAATATTTTATATTGCAGTTGGAGCCGAACGAAATAGATGTGATATTTGGCAGATCTGAGAATCTTAATTGAATTCCCACCAGTTTTAAGTTGTTGAAGTTGTTAGCTTAGCAACCGTTTAACACCGCTTTTGAACAAGTCAGTAGAGGTGGTGAAGGAAGAGGTGACTGACATTAACGTTCATATAAGAGTGGTGTCTATATAACCAAGAGTTACGAGAAACCTTTTTCAATATTTAGATAATATAAGTATAAGCCTGAACCCAACTCGCTTTTTTACTCGGCATTGAAATCCTTTCTAAGATACAAGAATGCCTTAAACTCAGTGTTATGTGTAAGATTAGGCTTAGAATGGTATAAACTGGAACTTAAAGGCTGCCGGGATGAAGGACACGCGGCAAGGTCGGTCGGGCCCATTGTTGTAAAAGCAGTGATTTCTTCTATGTCGGATCGATGGAATCACGTGACTAATATGTAGTAATTATATGTACTAAGTTTCAAAATGAAAGCTTCAGTTTTCGAGGTTTGGGCCTTGTGTGGTTCACACTATAAGGCTATAGAGACTGATAGAATTTCTCTGAAACCAATACAGCCTTTTTGCAATATTCCATTGTATTTTGAGATGACGAACAATACAATTAAAATTTACATCTCAGTATGTATTTGCACCTCATTGTGCAACAAATTTTATATCAAATGTACACAAAAATTTAAAACTCAAAGTGATACAATATATTTTGTCTGTTCTGTTTGTAAGTATTTATTGCACTGTTTGCTCTGGTTTCACCAAAATATGCAATACCCAAAGTTATCGTTTATTTATATTTTAGAGACTAAAGTAAAATTTATGTCCATAGAAATAACTTGATTTAATTTTTGAGCAATTGGAAATAATGTTAGATTTTCATAAGATTATGGCAATAAATTATTATTATTATTATTATTATTATTATTATTATTATTATTATTATTATTATTATTATTATTATTATTATTATTATTATTATTATTATTATTATTATTATTATTATTATTATTATTATTATTATTATTATTATTATTATTATTATTATTATTATTATTATTATTATTATTATTATTATTATTATTATTATTATTATTATTATTATTATTATTATTATTATTATTATTATTATTATTATTATTATTATTATTATTATTATTATTATTATTATTATTATTATTATTATTATTATTATTATTATTATTATTATTATTATTATTATTATTATTATTATTATTATTATTATTATTATTATTATTATTATTATTATTATTATTATTATTATTATTATTATTATTATTATTATTATTATTATTATTATTATTATTATTATTATTATTATTATTATCAACATCATCATCATCATCATCATCATCGTTATTATCTTCATCATGTCATCATCTCATACTGTCGTTATCATCATGTCATCAGGCAAAAGAATTCTTAAACACTTGGCTTCAAGCTATCTACATACAAATCATATGTCAGTATAATGAAGGTAAAACATAGAGGTAAAAAGTCGCCTGTTCAAGTATAGATACTGTCTTATAACTAATGTCGTATTTTAATAAAATAAATATTTGGAATGTGTTCGGCAAGCATTTAACTAATTTTCAAAGTATACACCGTTAGGTTCTATGGTCTTGAGCTATGGTTCAGCGAGATGGTTCCAGTCTCTGGTTTTTGATGCGAAGAGTTCGGTGACACCTATGCACTGCTTCAATGTTGTCAAAATGTCTTCCACGTATAAAATGGGCCATGGACCGAAAAAGATGATAATCTGATGATGCGATATCGGGACTGTATTTTGGGTGGGGTGGCGGTTCGATTCCTCCCAATTCCTGAATTTTTTCCATGGTTGTTCGTGCAGTATGGGATGTTGCATTGTGCTGTTACAGCAGAACTCTATTTTGGTTAACTAATGCTGAGTATCTCCGTCCAAATATATTATGAACTGTTCCCATTTGTTGAGAAGGAACATCTGCATCAATCTCCCGCCCATTTGGAACAAACTCCTAGTGAATCACAGCTTCAAAATTCCACCAGACACACAACATTACTTTGGAACCGAACTTATTTTTTAACACTAACTTTGGCAGGTTGGCGGCGATCAAGCCACTCCGTTGTTGAAACGTTGAAACCATCGCTGTGCCACACGCTCACTAACGACACACCTCGTTCCACTTCACATATTCTTCGAGCTGCGGCAGTAGCTTCAATATTATTTCCAGTAGTGTTTTAGAAGGACTCTTAAGTTCAAACATTGCTATCTCCATTTTGTGATTGTTTATTAACAACTGAAGACTGACAGATACATGCTCGCAATGTATGCGACACTAGCCATAGCATTCTGTAAATATCATTGCAAACCAAAGAAAACCAATGAATTTTCCAAAACACCGGAATAAAAATACCAAATTTACTTATTTGATCGCCTTATATTTTCTGCAAATGTCACAATACTGGACGAGGGATGAAGCATGGTTTGCTGTGTGCAACCCCATCATCTTCTTCCGTAATGGTTTTAATGCTTAGAAATTCCCATGCCTTGTTGTTGTTGCTATTGTTGTTGTGAAACAGTCCAAAACTCAATACTGCATGATTATTTTAGTTAATTGATGGAAATTAATCATTTCTCCGCACTAGCCGTATATAGGCTAAGATATTTGATGGATAGAGTCAACATGAAAAGTTCAATGCCATGGACGGGATTTGAACCACAAGTAAGTCCCCACAAAAGGTGTATCTTGGATGTGAGAGCCCATAGTGGTCTACCGGGCAAATATACGAGTTAACTGGAAAATTTAATTTCGGGACCGCATGTTGGCTATGGTAGCTCAAAGGTTAAGAGCGACTGGACGGAAACCAGGAGATCCGTGGTTCAAATCCCCTCCATGGCATTGCATTTTTCATGTTGACTCTATCCATCAAACGACATGATTAGTCATTTTAATTAAATATGAGTAATATTTTGAATGATACGTTTACCTAGTATTTTATTCTAAATTATGTATGCTTAAACTATCAGAAAACCACAACAATATTAATAGCTGTCCCTGACAAAAGTTAATTACATGTACATATGTTTAGAACTGCACAACAATTTGCACACCTTTATATGTAGTTTCGAATGCAATGAAACAAAAATAAAGACATCTAAAATAAAGTTAAGGTGTACCATGGTGCATTAATCTCTCTCGGTTTCAGATGGAAGCATGAAGAAAGTTAAATTGAAATACTTGAGGTGAGAGAGAAGAAACGCAAGATACTCTCGGCTTATTTACATGGCAAACGATTTAAACTGAGAGAACATCGTTTGGATGTTGAAGCACGTGTTCTTGTGTCTAACATGGAGCCTTACAGCGTCAAAGATGTTGGAAGCATATGCCTTAGGTATGGTGCCGTGGACATCTGCTTTGCAATGTTGCCATGGCAAGGCAAACTGAAGATCGGCGTTAAACCCGTTAAGCTCACGTTAACATAATATGTGTTGCGCGACATTCTAAGATCCGGTATGAAACATTTTTATCTCTCTCTCTCTTTCTCTTTCAAGGAACGTGGAACGAGTTGGAGTTGAAGGTCGAAAGAGGGTGTGGTCTACAACAGCGGTACCCACACCTCTCCAGATGTCTTATGCTCTTGATAGAGATGCAACCTATTCTAAAACACACACAGAGCTTCTGGGCATCAAAACCGTAAGAAAGGATCATCAAAGCTTACCTTGGAACTTAGCACAAGCCAAAAACCGTCCTAAATAAGGAAACCCTTGTAAACTGAAAAGCAAGTTATTTTACGCTGGAATGGAACATTCATTTTAAAACACATTATCATATCCATTTAAGCAGCTAATGTTTCCTGAAAATAACTTGCTACATCACATCGCTGACTTGCCTTTCATGCTACAGAGAACAACTATACTCGGAAGAATAAGCGAACCAATTCATTATGCGTCAAGTTCAAAATAGTTCCAATGTGAGCTTTAACACCACTCAAATATGATGTACATACAAGGCACCCTTCGCTACAGCTGTAGATTGACGGGATGTACATTTTTACGAATCTCCTTTCAGGGTTGACGACTTTTAACTGCGTTCGTTAAAAGGAATGTTTGTCCTTGAAAACCTAGCAGAGGGATCACTCTTACAGAGTACCACTACACAGGTTTCGAAGAAACGCATGGTTATTACTAAGGAGCGGATTCCTATGACAAGTCATATTTTTAATGAAGCCTATAATCTGAGTTTCACGTAAAAACATATATACATGTCTTCTGATGACAAATATGCAATTATTATTGGGTCTTAACAAGTCATATTTCTCACTTTTTTCAGATAATTGGCCATATTTATGCTTATTTTTATAAGGTCATATTTTGGTCATAGTATAGTCAGCAGCCATTAGAAATTAAAAAATACAAAACAATATTTGTCCGAATGGGTAGAGCCAGACTGAAAAATTCAATGCCATAGCTGGGATTTGAACCACGGATCTTCTAGTCTCCGTCCAGCCGCTCTAACCATTTGAGCTACTATGTCCAACGTGCCAACATGACATTAAATTCTCCAACTGACTCGTGTTTGTCCCGGTAAACCACTTAGGAGTTCTCATAAACACATGAGACAACTACCTTAATGGCGACTTACTATGCTATAAGTACTTTAAACACGAGTCAGTTGGAAAATTTAATGTCATGTTGGCACGTTGGACATAGTAGCTCAAATGGTTAGAGCGGCTGGACGGAGACTAGAAGATCCGTGGTTCAAATCCCGGCTAAGGCATTGAATTTTTCAGTCTGGCTCTACCCTTTCATAGTGCCTCCTACACACGGCTAGTGTGAAAGAACAATTAATATCCAATATTGTGTCTGTTTAAGTCGTCAGCAGCACTGCTCACTTGTGTTTTGAAAGTTCCTTTAGCAGGTAGCAAACGCTCGTACTGGTGGGCTTGAAGCAAATTTTGAAGATTCTGAGCCAGAATTTCCCTAGACGAATTAACTTACTCCAAGTATGCTCCTACAACTTCATATGATGTGCAACGTAGTTTCTCCAGATCAGAGAAAATTCTGTGTGACAACTGAAGAGGCTTCCAGTTTGACAACTTAAAAATCCACATTGTCATTCAATGTACATTTGTTTGTTGCCCGCCTCGGTAGCGTGGATGGTAGTGTGTCTGCCTCACGTTCAAGAGATCCCGAGTTCGACTCTCGGACAGTGTTAAGATTTTCCGGGGTTTTACCTTATCCTGAAAGACGAATGTCAGGTAAGTCTAAGCTCCATGGACCCCGGACTCATTTGAGCATCATTTCATCCATTTCATTCATCGTCCGATATGACTTAAGATTGGAGGACGTTAATAACAAAAAAGTAATTTTGTTGCTTTTGAAAAGCAACCGAGGTATGAATATTTTATTTCTCTTAATTACTCTTTTCTTAAGTTACAATAATTCTTCTTCTCTAATTTAGGAGCTTTAAGACTTACAGATTCCATAAAGTGCTGAATTAAGAATTAGAGAAGTTTCTTTCTGCAGAAACGATTAAAATGTTTATCCATGATTAATAAATTCGTTAAGCTATAAAGGTTATATTTTGTCTTTTTAGGTCACATTTAAGCTACTTTTAGGTCATATATGCATGCATATTTTCCATTTTTAGGTCATAGAAATCCGCACCTTAGTTATTACAGATATGTGTAATATTGCATATCCTTATTGTTAATGTGTAAAATAAACAAAATCTTTTCAGGTCGTAATGCTGGCAGGCAAACAAATATTTAATTTAGCAATATTCTAGTAGCTTTAAGATTTGGCAAGTTCTGTTAATATACATATGAGTCTAACTAACGTTATTTTTCGTAAAAAAATTCTTATCGCATATTCGGAGACCAGCAATTATTTCTCATTCTTTAAAAATCAGCCTGGATATAAGTATTTGTTTCGGATTCACATTAATGTCTAAGCGGTTAATGGAACTAAGAACTTCTTAACGCTGTCTTCTCATAGATGTTCCTCAAAATCTCACACTCATTAACATAAGGATTACTATAAAAATACCTTTTTTTTTAAATTCTCAGTACCAAATAATCACAAATGCTTTTACTTTATGCTATTGCGGACTTACCAGGAAGTAGAGAAAGTACTGTATTCCACCAAACGTTTCTATATCGAGATTTTCCTGAAAATGAACTTTTTGAGGATCGCTAAATCTACTAACAGCACCTATATCTATATCAGGTAGAGATTTCAATCAAAACTTCAATATAAATTAATTGTTCTTTCACACTAGCCGTGTTTAGGACGAAGTATGGAAAGGTAGAGTCAGACGGACGGAGACCGGAAGATCCGTGGTTCAAATCCCAGCTATGGTGTTACAATTTTAAGTCTGACTCTACCTTTTCAAAAGTTTGATACCTTGGAAATATACGTCTTGGGTTCTCATGAATCCGAACAAGAAGCATTTAAAAATACATGGTTACATATATAAGTCTGTATGTGTGCCTATGTATAGTAAGTAGGTGTGAATGCATCTATGGAAACGCACGAGGGTGCGAGCATACGTGTGTGAGCTTATTTTGACATGTGTTCATGGTTTTTGATGTGTGTATGTGTGTGTGCTTTTTTGTGTGTAACGTCTCTAATTAAGTTTCTTAAGGAGGTTTTCCGACACTTAGCGTTAAAGAATTAGAAAGAAAAGGCATAATATGCGGAGGATTCGATCCAGCGGTCTTCTACAAAATATTAATCAATCCGTAAATGATGCTCTGTTTCAGTTTAGGTTGTCTAATATTTGCCACTTCTCTTTATGCTTAGACACAAACATACCTACTTACGCCGAGGTTCTAATGATCTTAGTTTCAAAATGACTCCAAACTTAGCGCCAGATATAATATGAAATGAAATGTGTAGTGTTTAACGCCCACTTTTACTACATATGGCAACGCAGGCGGTGACACTAGTGATACATGAGATGAAGATGGAGTACCGGTGGAATGCGATGGCAGGGGAAACCGGAGCTTCCGAGAAAACCCGCCCCAGCTCCGTGTTGTCCACCACAGATCTCACTTTGCTGTCACCTGGGATCGAACCCGCACCTCTTTAGTGAGAGTCAAGCGGTTTAACCAATCATCCACGGCGCCGCCCACGTCAGATATGAGTTGACTAGGGGTACACTCGCGACTTTCTGACCGACGAGAAGAGTGATAGGGAGGCTTGCGGCTCAGGGGTGCCGCATGCAGAAAAATTCCTCAGTTCGCCAAGCATGGTCATGGTGCTTAAGTTAAAAATGTTAGTTTATGAAAATATTTTAAGTTGATAGTGTTAACTCTCTAACTTGATGAATCTCTGTACATCTGCAGCTCCTAGTTTGAGGCCTGGAGGGTCGATTCTATACCAATCTGTAATGACACTTATAGGAATAAAGTGAATACACCCACTTTTGTTTTTTCTAAATGGAGTTTTGCCTTCAAATTGTCTATTTATACTTAAATTGCCATTGTGATTTTTGGAGAGAAAGCAATAATTTCTGTGCTTATTGTAATTAACTAATAGAGGAATTGCAACTGCTAACTATACATTTAGCAGTAATGCCTGTAAGACGAGATAACTTGAATTATGGTAGAGTTACATCGCAGATAATGTATGTTGTTTGAAAGGATCATTTAAAATGTTGAAGTTCAATAACATAATTATATTTTCTTTTATAAATTAAGGGTTTGTTTTCGTTTAAAGAGAATGTAAAACCTAAGAATTTAGATTTATAAGCCCGAACGCCTGTTTGATTTATAATTTCTCCTCCTAAATGCTTCAAATTACATTAAATGTTGGTGCCATCTCCAATGTGAAATAGAAGAAGGAAACCCTAAAGCAATCTTACAGAATGTAAGAAATACCAATTTATAAATCATGAAAAGTTAATACGGTGATCAACCCCTATGATTATTAATATAAGTTATTGTCTACAATTAATAATCCCAAAATAAGAAATCTCTTGGAGTAGATAACGTTAATAATGAATTAATGAAGTATTCCTCCACTCCATTGAAATATTGACTATTAGACTTAATAAATATATGTTGGGAGTTCTGCCATATTCTAGAAGAATGGAGAATAGCACAAATATATCCAATTCATAAGAAAGATTATCGTTATGAATGTAAAAGTTATAAGGCATAAGCATTTTAAATACATGCAACAAAACTTATGTTTATATTCTGAAATGTCGTTCAAATCTAATAACGGAAAATATAATCATGGAAGTGCAAAATGGATTCAGAAAAGGAAGATCTTGTGGGAATTCAATGTACCGACTTGTCTTTATAGATTTCGAGAAGGCCTTTGACAAGGTAAATAGAAATAAATTATGGAGTATTATGAAACAGAAAGGTGTACACCAACATTTGGTAACAGCAATAAGAAGTTTATATGTAGAAAATAAGATCATGATAGAAACTGGAATGAAGACAGATCTAATGACAACAATAAACAAAGGGCACTTTTTAATATTTATATTGATGATGACGCCATATCTGATTGGCAGACAACATTAGATTCGCATTTCATCATTAAAATTAGATATTTAGATATTTTATTATTAGCAGATGATCAATTCCTCATATCTAGCTCAGAAAATGATCTACAGAGAGCGTTACATATATTAAATAACACTTTCTGTCAATATAGTATAACAGTATCTATAAACAAAACTAAAGTTTTAGCCCTCAAGGGATCCAATATCATAAGAGCCAAAATATTATTAGAAGGAAAACCCATTGAACAAGTCAACCACTTTAATTATCTTGGTTGCAGTATTTCTTATTTTAAAAGCAGCGATATTTTGAATAAAATCTACAAATTTAATGGTATATATGACAACATAAAGAGAACCTTAAAAATACGAGAAGAGAGACTAAATTAAAGTTGTATAAAGTAACTGCGGCTCCTATATTATTATATGGTAGTTAATTTTGGACTTTAAGGAGAAAGGAAGAACAAATGATTGAAACAGCGGAAATGAAGTTTTTAAGAAATGAACAGGATATAATCTTCTACATGACCAAAGAAGTGAGGTCGTTCGAAAAGAATTGAGTATTTTAAAGTTAACAGATAGAATAAAACAATATAGAAATAACTAGAAGGAACATGTCAACAGAATGAATGATAGCTGCATTCCAAAATTAGTTTTAGATTACAAACCGTTAGGTAGAATAAATATTGGTAGACCAAGAAAAAGAGGGATACAACACTTTTAATTTAAAGTTTATGAGACCGAAACGAGCCTTGATGGCTTAAACCATAAAAAGTTGATGACGATGATGATGATGATGATGATGATGATGATGATGATGATGATGATGATGATGATGATGATGATGATGATGATGATGATGATGATGATGATGAACCCCATATAAGCTGATATAAAAGCAGAGTAAAAACAAATTAACAGTAGCTCTAATAGTGAGGTTAAGACAGAAGGATCAGAGGCATTGCAGAATCCTAAATAGCTACTGCTCAACAAGATAAATGTTATGGCCAAAACATATTCATCTTCTACAAAGTGAGCGAAAACTATTGGAAAATAGTACAGAATGCTTGCGTGATAACAAGTCCTCTAACAGTTTACATAATACCCTGAAAAGCGATCAAACATCTGATGGTGGAATGGTTTCAGTATTGAATGTTTGCATAGGCTTTTATGCAACTGCTTTTTGAGTAATTCTAGCTAGAATTTGTTTTTATTATTATTATTATTATTATTATTATTATTATTATTATTATTATTATTATTATTATTATTATTATTATTATTATTATTATTATTATTATTATTATTATTATTATTATTATTATTATTATTATTATTATTATTATTATTATTATTATTATTATTATTATTATTATTATTATTATTATTATTATTATTATTATTATTATTATTATTATTATTATTATTATTATTATTATTATTATTATTATTATTATTATTATTATTATTATTATTATTATTATTATTATTATTATTATTATTATTATTATTATTATTATTATTATTATTATTATTATTATTATTATTATTATTATTATTATTATTATTATTATTATTATTATTATTATTATTATTATTATTATTATTATTATTATTATTATTATTATTATTATTATTATTATTATTATTATTATTATTATTATTATTATTATTATTATTATTATTATTATTATTATTATTATTATTATTATTATTATTATTATTATTATTATTATTATTATTATTATTATTATTATTATTATTATTATTATTATTATTATTATTATTATTATTATTATTATTATTATTATTATTATTATTATTATTATTATTATTATTATTATTATTATTATTATTATTATTATTATTATTATTATTATTATTATTATTATTATTATTATTATTATTATTATTATTATATTATTATTGCTGCTGCTATTGAATTTTTATTTTTGTTTTACCAGAGTTATAATGTCGGTTGTGTTGGAAATTGGTATAAAATGTGACAGAATCACAATAAAACAGAGTGAAAGTACCTGGAAATATTGAGAAAATATCACGGTCAAAAGTTTAAAACTGAACATGGAAGCGCCTCAAATTAATACAAAGGAGAAAAAGCTCGCTTGAAAAGTGTGCAAATGTAGCAAAATGGTATTTAAAAGAAACGCTGGATAGCTGGAAACACGACGCATTGCTAGAAAGTACTAGAGAAACTACTAGAAAAAAGTGAACAAGGGGTGTATACTCTGTCATTACGAATATCTTCTAGTTCTAGCCTCAGTAACCTCGTTGAAAGGGAGTACAGAGATAACAAATGCAGTGGCATTGAATGAGAAAGCGTAAAAGAAATGGTAAGTAGCTCCTGACTAATTTAGATAGATAGGATCATGAAGGCAACGGATTAAAATATTCAACAGTCTTTATTTTAAAAATCACAAGTTTAATATCGCTTAAAAATGTATAAAATGTTTAAACAAAAAATAGTTTGGTAACGCCCAAGAGTTCTATAGGTATACCTAATTTATCTGCTTAAATACCTCAAAATGTGTAAAACATTGGAAGGAAATTTCATGTTGTTAAAGAAGAAAATATACCTAAGCGGAGAATATAGAGGAAGTCTGCATAACAACTGTAATCTTGCTTGCAAAACGCCTAATTATATTACAGTCTTTATTCATAGCCTGGTTGGAGATGAATCACATTTAATTGTTAAGTATTTGGGTTGCACAAACGGAAGAGCAGAAGCTCTTCCTAAGTCCGAGGACAGTTATATTACATTTTCCAAGTATGTTTAAAATACTAAACCCGGTTTTTAGGCTCATCTCTGTAGCGTATGTGGCAGCCTGTCTGCCTTGCGTTTAACAAGTCCCGAGTTCGAATATTGAGCATTGTGAGATATCTGAATACAACTTTTTTCGGGTTTTCCCTTATTTTGAAATATTAACATCGAACAGCACTAAGCTGTATGGATCGTGGGCTTCTTTGACCATCACTTCACCCGTTTCACTCATTGCCCGATATGACTTAATGTTGGAGTAAATTGGCTACCATGATTCACGCCTTGTTTTTAATCTAACATTTTCAATTACAATATAACGAAGGACTTATTGGTCTAAAATTGGCGATAAACTTGCAAAATAAATATTTAAGCTTATTGTACCCAAAACAATTTGGTCCTTGTATATAGTTCGGATGATGTTAATAACAATTTTTTAATAAAAGGCTTTCACGTTCCGAGAGATACTTTTATCATTAGAATAACAAAGGTCAAGTTAAATATTTATAGAATTTCTGAAGCCTTTTTGACTTACTATAATATTTTCCTTGCCCTAGTTCATTGTTACAGATGTTACAGAAAGGTAATAGTTATGAGAACCAAGATATGATATTTCTAATCAATATTAGCAGCTATATGTAATGATATCCTGGAAGAGATAATGAACCATAGCTTCCATATTTCTAGAAGCTACGATACTGGATACAGAAGCTGTACAGTTAGCTCTAAAGTTAGGTTGCAAGCAGACGTTTACAGAACCTATAGAATTGCTGTTTCTAAGAGTAAATAGGTTGTTTGAGGAGCTTGCTTCCAAAATATACTCAGTTAATTAGGACAAATATCCTTAGAGAATAAGAAAAAGGTAATTAAATACGAGCATAATAAGACTCACAATTTGTTTCTAGGTTCCTTGAAGGCAATTCTTTACTTGGAAAGCTTTAGTTTATAAAAGAAGCGTTATTCCTCTCCCTATTGCAGAAATTTTACCACAATGAAACGATATTCAGATCTTTAAACGCTGTAACTATTTCCACTAAACTTGTACCAAATTTGCCTTGAAATACTATATATAAGATATTACCTCAGATACTGGTCTGGCATAATTACATATTGTCATATTGCTTTTTATAATTTTTTCAGCGTTAATATATGAAACGAATTGTGATAAAGTAAAGCACGAAATGCATATTTTTATATAAGTAACATACATTGCTATGCAAGGTTTACGCGAGAACGCTGAACATTTCTAGAAAATCGAATAGGAATAAATTTTAAGGATTTAAATGATTATTGGTTTCTAAAT
The DNA here is from genome assembly GCA_030765055.1 of Mantis religiosa. Lineage (NCBI taxonomy): Eukaryota > Metazoa > Arthropoda > Insecta > Mantodea > Mantidae > Mantis > Mantis religiosa. Next base: position 160,007,266 of record CM060950.1, read on the forward strand.
CATAAATATATTTAACATTGTTAACATAAAAGTATTTTTGCAATTATTAAAATAAGTGCTCAAAAAGTTGCCACTCTCTGAATCAGCTCAGAAACAAATTTTTGATAATGTTCCACCGCTTCATCTGATGACGACAGTGTGATTCCATATATTTGTTCTTTGGAAACAAAAAGATATTACAAGGCACAGCTAAGTCGGGAGTGTATGGTGCTGACATTTAGTACATCTAGATACTCTGTGGTTAGTTTTGTTGTATGCGAGAACAGGTTGTCATGATGTAATATTATTTTTCCTTTATGACACTTTTCACGAACTTTTCCAAAACTTTTAGTAAATGTAACAAATACATAGCGTTCCACAAAACACAAAAGTTTAAAGATGTGCTTATCTTTTGTTTCACTCCTAAACTGATTTGATGTAAGGCTTGTTTGTTGAGTTGAAGTATAATATGACTTTCTCATTCCTGGATAGATTCTGCTGACTTAGTTTTATTTGTATATGTGCGAGTGGTATTTCATCATTTTTAACTTCTGTAATCAAAAGAACTTCGATTATGACTGTATTTGAAGCTACTTTGTAGCAAAAAGTTGGCGAGCAAACAATTCCACGTTGAGGCGACAGTTTGAAGCTAATGTAAATAATGGGTGTCGCACAGTTCCACTTTCCGCTAGAGTTTGATAAAATAATGTGCAGGGCAGGATAAAGCAATGAGGTTTCTCTCAAGGTATGCGTGAGTATGTATGAGAAGGATGGTTTTAATGACACTGGAATGCCCGTTTCAAACTGGTTTAATGACTGCTTCTTTTTATCAGAACATCAAACTTGAAGTTGCCGACCAAGGGCTACCAATATCACTGTTTAGAGTTACTGTTTATGAAATATTTATTACTCGATAAAACTTAATTCGTTTATCACGTATATATGAACCAACAAATATATTCTCTCATCGCTTCTGGTCTGCCTTCGACCAAGACTGAAGAAGTGGACTGCCCTAATCGACCTCACGCCGTGGACTGACTGTCCTCACAGCTGCGCGTGAGTGTCTAGCTTTCACTTTCTCGAAGCCCTTTATACACACAAAGATTCCCTTTGTGACAATTTTGTCCATTGTCATTATTAGGGTCCAAAGAATGTCTTATTCAACAAAGTCAAGTGCTATCCCTTAGAATTCTGTTTTTCCTGTGTCTTTTGTTACACGACTCAACCAACTGCACCTGTTCGTGTCGTAGCAAACATACAAGACTCCTTTGAAATCCATTATGTTTCTATATACCTTGCACCCCTTAATTTCGGTAGCAACTTGAATAATTTAATATACTTTTTATCACAATTCCTTGCAGATTATTACAGTATTCAGGTATTATCTACATATTGATCTTAATGGCAGTCAAACTATTTTTAAATAAATTGATAAATTGATAGTTTTATTTAATATTGCCTGCTTTTGCATAACATCTAAAGCTTTCCGTGCACCATTATGCAAATATATATTCTCGGATATCAGCTTTCAAACACCAGCATTGTCTCCATCTTCGGATTTGGTTTAACTCCATCACCTCCCTGGTAATCTGAGAAGATATATTTGCATTGCCTGCTTCCAAAATAAAATATTAGAACGCGGTTGGAGTTATTTGCTGTAAAATATAAAACTTAACATAGGTTCTATTCAAATATTTTACGCATTAACATTTTTACATATTTTATATCTTTAAGTCGCGAAAGTCAGTAGGTATTAGTCGAAGGGCATGTATAACCCAATTTCGGGAAGTTGCAAAGTTCTCAATGTAAGCATAACATTTATGATGGCTATATGAAATAGTCCTGGTATAGATATGCATTACTAAGGAGTTCTTTGGCCAGTGTCAGTAATAAACATTTTATTACCAGATTTGTGGTGATACACTTCATCAGGATCATCATCTCTCAAGGATGTAAGCTACCTCCTTTGTTGTATATACACTTTATAACGCACTAAGGCAGTAAAATGTTAGTCAACAGGTAATTATTTCGCCTTTAGAGAGAGAGAGAGAGAGAGAGAGAGAGAGAGAGAGAGAGAGAGAGAGAGAGAGAGAGAGAGAGAGAGAGAGAGAGAGAGAGCTCCTGCACTTTATGAAGCAAATAAGTTGTGTAATGCTGGAGCGATGCTGCTCACTTTGCTCAAGTACTTTTCTTCATAAGGTACACGCCCTTGATTTGTACTTACAGTATATAATTAGGGACACGCCCTGCCAACTGGAATACTATAACATAACATTTACCTACTGCTACGCAAGGGGAATAAAGTAAAAGCATTGTTCCTCATCTTAGAAGGTTAACACTTCAGCTGTAGAAATATCCGAGTGCTCAACATTACTTGTACATTTTGCTGCTCCTAGGCCAAAGCACACACTTCCACATGAATCTATCTTAAGATATTAAACTAATATTTATTGAACAATTTAAGTATGTAATGAAGCCATCAAATAAACTGAGCTACTTTATTATTCGGCAATATGCCTCTTTCTGCCGCTAGAGGAAAATGAATCTCATCATACTCTCTGACAATAATTCATTGATTTCCTTTATCATGTAACAAGAGAAATGCTGTAGTACTTTATCTTGTGGTAAATTTTCTCCACCATCCCAAAATTTAGGCACTCTTAACTATTGACATACCCTTTTATAAAACATTTTGACTATGAGAAAAGCATGAGTTAATATAAGGGGAGCCAAAATAGAACTTCTAAAAGTATGCCTCTGTTATAAGTTAACCCACTGGAAGACGAGATAGTGAGTGTTATACTTGCTTCTAGTGTTTTAACAAATAATCCCATTCAGCCGCATTAATTAGTTTTTAAAAATATTTCACTTTCACTCTTACTCCAAACGACACCACAAGCCCAACCTTGAGCTATTATTTTTGGGTGCTCTTTAACTGCTGTGGTTTTCAGTATCCCAAAGCATACTGGGTGTGAAAGACCGCTTGGTTTTGCCCAGGGGCCTCTTCCTAAGGCAATGACACTAATAATTAGGAAGGAAATGTTCCAGGCGTAAATTTTGGATTGCTTCACGGCGTTCACCGTGGGCTGAAGACACGTGCAGAGGAAACTTCCGTACTTTCGTTTTTGCAAACATTTTCTCGGGCTGTTGACTCATTTACTTCCACTAACACAGTTGCGTAGGCAACTTATACGCTGTTTACATTCTTCTTCTTTACCTTATCCTTAGTAATACCACTTACAGTGATGTTGGGAATTCTTGTTCCTCTATCCCATAAGATAGGATCTGAGGAACCGAAGCTTCGGATTTGATAGAGAACCAGGATAGGTGATCAGCCCGATGGCTGATGTGAGGGTGAATGAACTGCAGGATAGTATGAGGGCGAGATGATAGGAAAAATGATGATGGAGCAAATGGTGGAATGCTGGCCGGGAAAACAGAAGGATCCGGAGAAAAGCCGCCGCAGCGCCATGTTGTACACCAGAAACGTTACTTATGGTCGCCTGGGATTGAACCCTGGCCGCCTTGGTGAAAGCCAAGCGGTTTAACCACTCAGCAACGCTTTTTACCTCATAACAGAAATTGTTTGATGCAGATTGAATGTTATTTTGGTTTCACTCCTAAACTGATTTGATGTAAGACTTGTTTGTGGAGTTGAAGTATAATACGACTAATTCATAAGGTAGCAGAATGATCATGAATCATTATTATGATATAGATGGGATGTTAAATATTTTGAAGCATAAACTCTGTGTCATTGCTAATTTACTATCAACCTAAAACCTACATGAATGAAATTGACCGTGTGAAGGATGTCTATCAGTAGTGTAGGGATAGGAAATGTTCATTACATTTCCCTTCTTATTCGTTTTAGTACACAAATGTTTAGTTTTAACTTATTTATTCGCCAAAATACACTTAAGTTTAAAGATAATATGAAGCTTACTCATGCATTTAGTCCTGTTTACCACAAATCATAGCCTATGCCTCTTGAACTATCATGTACTTTTAAAAGTGAAGCGCGCAGGAGGAAATTATGAAGATTTTTTAAATATAAAAATTACACTTTATTGTTCCATTTATTTAACTTCCAAATTCTAAAACCTTAGGTTCATTAGCGAAACGGCTTGTAGCAGTAACACTTTGGGTGGTTTATATGCTTATATTGCAGTTTACTGGACTTACGAAATGTTTGCATAAAACTAAGAACTTAATAGAGTTGGATAATTTGCACATGAATAATGATCCTCGATGTGGTCAAATGAACTTTTTCTTAAAAGTTTTAACAACACATCCTAATCTGAATTTTCGTACAACGCAAAATGTATAATTACCTCAAATTAGTAAAACAATTACCAGTATTTTCAAAATATGTGTCAATAATTTTTGCCTAGGATCAAGTAAAAGGACACTCTCACTAACTCAGCCTTGTCCATAATGAATTCTAGGTAGACCAGCTCACGGGTGATCAATTGAATGTGATCTGTACCGCGCTGATCAACAGACGCCCTTTTGCTGGTTAATCTATAACTGCAAAAACCTTTACTTTGCTGCATGTGAAACACCAAGAGTATCATAGTGATAACGGATTAACGACGGGCTGTAGGCTTGGTGTATCATGATTTCCTGAGGAAAATCGATTGCACATTTCAGGTAAGCAGTAACCAATGAGCGAACGCTAGGATTAGAATTTCACTACGGAGGGGATTCGGTACGTAGGACAAATGCTGGGGCACCCAAGTGGGGCACACCCGTAAGGAAGGATGAGGCTACAGGAGATAGAGGGCGGCCATCCCAAGGATGCCACGACAGTACAGATGGCACGGTCCCTACAGTTTACTTAGAGACTTCCTTGGACAGGCCAGGACAACGGACATGCTTCCCTACTGCGGGATGGCAACGAGCCCAGCAGCCGAGCCCCTAGGGTCCCTGGCTGACGGTCACGAAACGATCCCAGCAGAGGTGTGGAGAACGGTAACCGACCTACCGGAGGAGGAAGTAGTGTTCCTCAGAGAATATCATCCCGCCATGTACCACCGAGACACCCGCCAACACTTCTACGCTGAAACAGACCACCAGATGAGGGATGATGTGAAATGATAATACAGATCAAATGGAGGGACAGGAAATTTGGGGGATGTAAACAACCTACCCAGAATTCGCCTAGCGGCCCGAGGAAACCCCCGAAAATCCCATGGGCCTGGTAGGTCGGCAACAGGAATCGAACCCGGGCCTCCCGAATGCGGGCCACAGACGAGCGGGATGGATCAGGCGGTTTCGTCTGTGGCCCGCAATCGAGAATCCCACTATTATCGCAAAGGACAACTTCATGAGCTTCGCTTTTCGCTATGTAGACTGCGAACTTGTTTTAATACATGTCCTAATTCTTAAGGTAGCAGAATGATCATTAATCATTACTATGATATAGATGGGATGTTAAATATTTTGAAGCATAAACACTGTGACCGGAGCTAGTGAGTGACTAATTTTCTTATATCACAATATTAATCTACAGATACAAGCAACAATTCATTAATTCCTTCCAAAAGTCTGACGCATGCACTGTCTGCCTACCGCAAGAATGCAAGATGGGAATGCAGGAAAGAGCAGCCTGAACTGATTATCTGCTCTGGTAGTGGATCTGTTTACTACGGAATGAGTTTATCAGAGTGCATGTGAGTTATCTATGCTGCCAAATCTAATGCTCGTTTCAGTAACTACAGTAATAGGTACATATTATACATGAGTGAGGTATGTGGGCCGCGTCGTGGCTCAGAGGTTAGACCGCTTGGCTCTCACCAAGGCGGCTCGGGTTCGATCCCAGGCGACCACAAAGTGAGATTTGTGTTGGACAACACGGCGCTGAAGCGGGTTTTCTCCGGGATCTGCGGTTTTCCCCGCCATCTCATTCCACCGGTGCTCCATCATCTCATGTATCATCAGTGTCATCGCCTGCGGTGCCGTATGTAATAAAAGCGGGCGTTAAACACCACACATTTCATTTGAGTGTGGTATGTGACAACACTGTGTATTTTACATGAACCTAGCATCCTATCATATCTAGAAAGTGAGCATAAACACTGCAAAAGTGATTACGTTATACATTTCTCTGCCTTGCCTTCTATGGTGGGCAGACCGAAATGAAATGAATTAAGCTGCTGTGTCCAAGATCTTGTGCACTGTGGCACTGTTTATCTAAACAGGTCAATTAGCACTTTTCAGTTATTCTAGCGTAAACATTAGGAAGCTACCCAGAAAAAGAAAACAAACATGGATTAAGCGTTTGTTTGTGAATTGTGTAAGGAAACGACACTTTGAACCTTTTCTAAGTTGATTTTTAATAAAGCAATGTTACCGTTCGCTCTACTGGAAGAATAACAGTGGTATCTGTACACACGTATACCATATATACATGATACTCATATTTGAGACCAATTTTATGCTGACACTACGGTGCAGGTATAATATAAGTGGAACAACATATTCGAGAAATAGCTGCTTGTGGACAACTTTACTCTTATCCAAAGGTAAATCCCTTAGAGACAACCAAATTTCCCCACCATTAATGCACTCTGCTACATTTGTGTCAATTTTCACTTATGCGAATTTCATAATACAACAAATAATAAAGTTCTACGGAGATTGAGGCCGCATCTCACCTCAGAAATTTAGTATGATGCGATTTGTTAAAGGGATCTCTCTCTCTCTCACACACACACACACACACACACACACACACACACACACACACACACACACACACATATATATATATATATATATATATATATAATCTGTGTGTGTACGTGTGTGTAAAATTGACATTGTAGTTTTGTAATTCTAACAACTGTTAATTGTATTTTTAGAAATTATTCTACAAATAAAATGTCTCCCCAATGTTGTCATCCTAGCCTGGGTAAAAGGTACTATAGAAACAGCCGAATAAGGATCTACTGAGAGAGTGACAACCAGAACCGAAGAGAATGCAAGAAGGAGCTTCGAATCAGAGACCCCACGTGCGAAACCAACCATTATTACCGTCTGCTGTCACACGTAATAAAGAGTAAAAGTATTCCCGTCTCAGGATGGACGTGCACTCTAACAATTATCTGGGGATCCACCAAGAGAAAGCAAAATAATAATCAGGTGTATTTTATGGAACATCCAAAGATTTTTTGTTTACTTTTGCTTTTACTAGTAAATATTGATCAAATGCCATTGAAAATAACATGATAAAGTATTTGATTTAGAAGTTGAGCTATGACCTTATAGTTGACACAAGTGAACCTGAGATAGCGCTCCGTTATTTATTCCCCTCGCTCTGCTTTGTTTCCTGTTTCAAAATTACTTATCCCTTCTTTTCTGTGAAATAAGTAAGTAGTAGCATCAGTAATGCATTGTATTACCATATTAAACAAAACAATTATGACCATACATTCAATAAGTAAACATGTGTTCCTGTAATAAAATATAATTATGGCCATACAAGAAACCATACTTTAATTATGTGGTACAATATCAGCGCTTCACTGCGCGATTGCACGTTCAAGGACAAAAACATTCTCCTGTGTCAACGATATCGTAGGGGAGGGGATCCGTCCCCTTCAACTGCCAAAGTGCGGGCGGTGCGGACCCTTAGCACTCGTGGTACCTCTGACGTTACTAGAGGAACCTCGGGCCGAACATCTGAGCCCCTCCTTCGGGAGTTGTTCGGATTGGGATGGCTTCGAGGGGGCAGTGTGTTCCCGATATCCGTGGGAATCGGGTACGTCTTCGGACGGGGTTGAGGGAAGCCATTAATTCTCCCGGGTACTGGCCTGCAAAGCTAGTAGAAGGTGTGCTAGATCACCAGGCGGCCCCACCCAGGTTTTCGGTAGCCTTCACCTTTGGTGTTGGCGCCCCCATAGGACCAGATGGGGGGGGGGGGCTTGTTAGGAAACAAGGTCTTGCCCTATGGAAAGCCCCGCGGAGAAGACGCCGAGCGCCCTTTGGGACAGCTCGGATAACTCCCCGGTTGAAAGAGGCCCAGATCCTTGGTCCTACGGGTACAGGACTAATGGGAGTAGATCCTCTGCACTCAATCAATGTGTCAACGATATCCCCGTAGGAGAGGGGATCCGTCCCCTTCAGCTGCTGTGCTGGGAGTGTTGCTGACTCCTAGCACTCGTGGTACTTCTGGCGTTACCAAGAGGAACCGCGGGCCGAACATTCGAGCCCCTCCCGACTGGGATATGGTCGGATTTTGTTGGACTCGAGGAGACAGTGTGTTCCCGACACCCGCGGGAGATCGGGTACCTCCGGCCAGGCTTCGGCCGCCCCGAGGGGGTAGAGGGTTACCTAAGAAGTCCCAGGTACTAGCCTACAGAGCTAGTAGAAGGTGTGCTAGATCACTAGGCGGCCCCACCGAGGTTATTCGGTAGTCTTCCTGAGGGGTTGACGCGCATAAGTGGCCTATTCACTTCCACACATCTTGGCGTTGTTGTCGATGGGGGGGGGGGCTTTTTAGACTCAAGGTATTGCCCCAAGGAAAGAGCCCCGGAGTTATCCATCGCTCCCGGGTTAATAGAGGCCGGAGTCTTCGGACCTTCTGATAGACGTCGCGATAAAATGTGTCAACGATATATAGAGCCACAGATCATCATCATCATCGTCATCGTCATCGTCATTATCATCATCATCGTCATCGTCATTATCATCATCGTCATCGTCATCGTCATCGTCATCGTCATTATCATCGTCATCGTCATCGTCATCGTCATCATCATCATCGTCATCGTCATCGTCATCATCATCGTCATCGTCATCGTCATCGTCATTATTATTATTATTATTATTATTATTATTATTATTATTATTATTATTATTATTATTATTATTATTATTATTATTATTATTATTATTATTATTATTATTATTATTATTATTATTATTATTATTATTATTATTATTATTATTATTATTATTATTATTATTATTATTATTATTATTATTATTATTATTATTATTATTATTATTATTATTATTATTATTATTATTATTATTATTATTATTATTATTATTATTATTATTATTATTATTATTATTATTATTATTATTATTATTATTATTATTATTATTATTATTATTATTATTATTATTATTATTATTATTATTATTATTATTATTATTATTATTATTATTATTTATATTGAAGTAAAATATATTTCGCCATATCTACAAGTATACAAATACCTTATCATACTTTTGTCCTATTAAAACTACAGTATGTTTTAACATAACTAGCTGTAGCTACCATGGGTTTATGAATAGCCATGAACACCCTAATTGTCATTCACCTAAACTAAGTAAACAGGTGATAATACTACACTCATGTCGACCGTATATCCTTTAACAGCAATGCGGTCAATGCTTCTGCTTTATAAAGCATGAGTGTATGCGTACATTTTTTGACAAACGATAAAGAGATGAAGGTGTGGTCTTTGTGCCACACAGCTGCTTCAAATTGAGGTCACTTGATTAAGTAAAAGCATAAATATCGATACCTGTTTGTCCACTCTCGTTTTCAACAAGGTGTGGGTGAGTAATGGTTCAGCCTCTGTTTCAACCGGAAACAACTTAACTGAAGAAGCGTTCAGCGATGAGCACGATTTATAGGTGCCCCTGTACGTGTTATCTTTCTCTTTATTAATACAGATATATGAACTACATTAAAGTTCTGTATTTAGACGATCTCACCTTGTGGAGCGAAGCGAGAAGTTTGTTATGCGAAGATAAATAATGGATGTTTTAGAAACAAATTTTGTTTATTAACATTTTTAGTACGTCATATTAATATTTAGTGTTTTCTTAAAATTAAATTGTATTTTAAATAACCCAACACATCAACTAAATTTCTTTCCTTAGCTGCGTCTTTTTTTAATTATAATTTTGGCATGCATTGAGTAGAATTGGAACAAATGAAACCCATTCTAACGCTATCAAACTTTGGTTCGAAGAAAATTATAAATGACGTTCGTACACTTGGTTGGTTGGAGAAAAATCGCAACCCCCAGCCGGGAATTGAGCCTTGACGCCTCGCACGGCAGGCATGAGCTCTACCGATTAAGCTACGTAGCTAGCACGTACACTTCTTCACCTTATCCCTAGTAGAAATTATTGCAGTGTTAGAGGATTCTTGTTCTCTATCCCGTAAAGTTGGGTTTGAGGATCGGAAGCTTTACATCTGATAGAGGACCAGGATGGGCGATCAGCCCGATGCCTGGTATAAGGGCGAAATAAATGATAGGAAAGGTGACATTGGAGCAATTGGTGGAATACTGTCGGTGGAAACCGGAGATCCCGGAGAAAACTCGCTCCAGCGGCATGCTCTCCACCATAAATCTCACTTTACGGGTGCCTGGGATCGAACCCGGGCCGCGTTGGTGAGAGCCAAGCGGTCTAACCACTCAGCCACGGCGCGGCCAAGTTCATACGCAGTCTTTTAAAACATAGTGTTTTAAGTCTTAAATATATTTTTAAATTTTCCTAGTTGATAACCTGCTTTTCTCTGAATGAATTTTATATTAATAAGGATTTCAACTGCCAAGTACACATAAAAACTACCGCTAAAATTTGAAGCGCATTTAACATTTCTTGGATTTTATCCAATTCACGATGAGCGTCTAATGGCTTTTATAAAAAGTTTGCTTAAAGTGTACAACAGAAATTCAGATAAACACAGAAAGCGCCTACCACATATCCTTTCTGCTTCCTATATGTTTCTCAATAAAGCTGGAATTCAACATTAGGTATTCAGGAAGCACGCTAAAACTCAGCATTAGACAATTTCAACTTTTTTTCTGAAGCAATTTGAACAGCTACAGAGACATATTTAGTTTTAAACCGTGAATCATTGCTCTCAAGGAGAAAGACACTTTGGAAAAAGGTAAAAATAATACCTTAAATCTTGCCTATACGTGTAAGTATTATAATGTTTGCTTCTCATAATTATTTTAGACCTCAGCTTTAAAAAGGTCTTAATTTTATTTGTAACAGTTCTAAAGACACAAATATCATCTTTCCCGCCTCGGTAGCGTAGATGGTAGAGTGTCCGCCACACTTTCAAGAGGTCCTGAGTTCGAATCTCGGTCAGGGTGAGTTACCTGGATAAGGTATTTTCCGGAGTTTTCCCTTATCCTGATAGACGAATGTCGGGTAACTCTAAGCTCCATGGACCCAGGATTCATTTGAGCTTCATTTCACCCATTTCATTTATCGTCCGATATGACTTAACGCTGGAGGACGTAAATTGCAACAACAACAACAACAAAGTAATGTTCAAGAAATGTATTATATACAGGCGTGATTCATTTCAATTCTTGTTTTCTCCTATTTCAAATTTTCTGCAATTTACTTTCTCTGAAATTCATCATAATCTACTTTGCGGAATAGCAGACTTGAATTTTACTCCATAACTTTTTGAAACCGCAGTAAACATAGTGACACAGGTTATTTATCTATTGTGTGTATATCTCACATTATTATATCCAAGAGCCAAATACAGCACAAAATGTGAATGTTTTTGTCATTTCATTTCTGTTATTTTTTCCCGGATTTGAGAACTCAAAATTAAAAAAAAAAAAAAATATGTGAGCTTTAAATTTTATAATTACGAAAGCATTTCACATTTATTCATGTACTTTTTTATTTTACAATATTTAGTTAAATAATTTCGTGGCGCTTTAAATTAACCAAACAATTTGCAATTAATGAAAACACAGTTTAGAAGAAGCGTTTCAAAGGTATTCAAACTGTTAATTATAATGTGCCCAAATGTGGAATAAAAATTTTGAATTTTTATTTTGTAGCACATTTTGTTTTTGCATAACTTGAAGTAATAGTTAGTTGCCAGGCATAGGAAATCTCAAGTAGTTTCCTTCAAATTATCTGCACTCAGACTATTACATACATACAAAAGACGTAAACATCGGCCATGAGACACAGATGGGTAGATAAGTACGGCATCATGGGTGCATCTGCAAAACCTAACGTACTAGTTCCGGGAGACCCAAAAACATCCTAACCGGCTGCGCGGTGTTTGCCTGTTAGCGTCCTTGGCGCTCATTGCCGTCTGCCGCTATCGTAGAAATGCGCGGATGAAACCATGCAACATTTTAAAGACTACTTTTAAAGGCTTTATATACCCTCGTTATTGAAACAGATGCTGAAATTGGCCAAAGCCAATTTTCTGTCCATATATATTTTTGACAACTCTTTAGGAAACTATTCACCACTTCCGCAGTTCACGTTAAGAAATGCTGGCACTTCTCCATCAGGCGATAAAGAATTATAGGTGACTTTTTTCAGTCAACTGTTAACGCACGCACATACGTGAATACAAGTTTACTGCACTCCTTTTTTTAGAGAATCAACCGACATGAAGCGTGATATTGCCTTTTTTTAAATGACTCTGGAGCAGCTCATACAGCTAATCTTTCGGTGTGAAAAATTGAAAAATGTGTTTCAAGAGAGTAGGATTAATAGCAATTTGTAGCTCCCTCGGCCCACCGACTTAACCCCCTGCAATTTCTATCTCTGGGGTAACTTAAAGCATAAAGTTACAATAAAAACTCACACACCCTGGATGAATTAAAACAGAATATCCACCAGGTAAATGACTGCATTTGTCAATGTGTACTACGGCGGGTGATGGATAATTCCCCAAAGAGGTGCCAAACATGTATGGACAACGACGGTGGCCAGTTTAAGCATCTGCTTTAATAACATGTGTAAGTAAAGTCTTTAAAAGTAGTTTTAGAAAAGTTATACGGTTTTATCCGCGCCCTTCTATGATAACGGCAGCCGGCAACGAGCGCCGAAGACGTTGACAGTCAAAACAACACGCAGTCGGTTAGGTTCTTTTTTGGGTCTCTCGGTATGTACTGTGACAGAAATGTGAGTCATTTGATGCACATAATGTCCAGTTCATCTTCATTTCCTGAAAGAAATTTCTACGTATCTTTGATGATCAAATATGGTAGTAATAACATGGCTGATTGTTTTTAAATCGATTTCTCATAAACTTTAATCAATTGAGAACATTGTAAAGAAAATAATCTCATTGTGTTTAATAAACAAATGGATAAATGTAGGTCTGTAGAATAAGAAGGCATGCATGGATAACTTGAGGAAGTTTCAGTGTGATATCCCAAATACCTATAGATTCTGAGGTAATGGGTCATAAATATAACAAATATAATACTTTTGGAAAAATGCGTTTAACCTTCCCTTAAAGGGCAGGGTGCCAAGGGTTTTCAATTAGATGGAGATTGGGAGATATAATAAACAATAATTTCAACTTTTATCGTTGGACTGAAATTACGAAGTTTAAGAATGGTTTCATCATACGGTATATGCATACTTATGACGTTTATTATCCGTATCCCATTCTCTATGCTTACTATAAGTACAGTGTTACAGAAAAAGTAAATTTGGAGAAGTATTGAAACGTTTTGGCACATTCAAAGTTGTGTAAGTAATTGTCCTTTGGATGTACAGAAACCTCAGGTATTGCTGTTTAGATAAAAATATATTATGTCTAATAATGATTCTTCAATATGTATTTCTTTTTTCCTTTTATCAAGATTTTTCTGTTATTCTGAAAAAGGTAAATATCAAATAAATATGTCGGTCTCAGCTGGTTATGTCCTGGCCTATTAATGCCAAGGTAGCGGGTCCCGTATCATTTACTGAGATTTACACCAAATTTCGACACACCGTCAGCGCTGAGATAATGTTGACAATTGATGATGCCAAAATATTTGTTAGGTATTTATTTACTAACTAAACATTGTTCTAAGAACCCGGTACTCGTAATGTAAGCCATGGTGTAATAGTACAAAGTGAGTCTGAAGCTGCCAACCCGACTGCTGGCCTCACGCCCACATACGCAAGGCAGAGGTGGGTGATCATCCAACGATATGGAAAGGAGATCTGGTCAGCATCTCAGCACCCCCAGCGGAAAGTTGGCTTCCTAGACCAGAATTCGCTACCTAGCGTAGCTCCTCAATTTCCTCATGGTGCTGACTGAGCACCGGTCCTATACCCGGGACTTAAAATCCGCAGCCTCCAGGGGTGGGATCGAACTCCGGCGCATTCCGGGCACAGGGAACCAAAGCACACGTTCTAAAGCCGGCACTCGCCTGCATCTTTATTAATGATCTATTCCATTCGTCCTATATTGCGTGAGCAATAAGTGCAGGAATTCATCAGTTGTGCAAAACTCGTATTTCTATGACATTAGTAATAATGAACAACCTTAGTCACAATCTAATTTTTATAATGCTGTTAAAAGTACGCAAGTTGTATGCCGAATCAGGACTGATTACTTAGCCAACTAATGGATTGTTTCTGTGAGTAATCTTTTTGTCTAAAGTCAATTTAGAAATACTTCACAAAGGAAGTACAAACTGAAAGAGATGCCAGAGTAAAATGTAACATGAGCATTAGATTTCATAAAGGTATTAACAAAAGGTGCTGAGAAAACTCGTTAAACTATTGGTTCACCTCATATAAGATATTAATTTTTCTAAGACGTTTTGGTCCTTTTGGATGAATTTTGGTGATTTGTAATATGATATGTTTAATGATTTATTTGCATATATTCCTGGAAAATTTAAACGTTACGAAATTGCGAATTTTTGTCTAAGAGAGATCTTTTTGTTTTCATTGTGTTTTCATATATATTTTCATTCTATCAGCGTTTAAAATCAATGTAAATAATACACTGCATTTAATTTGGACTGTGTCACATATCCTAAGCTCCGTATACCCCGACGGAATGTCTTTTTATGGTGATTTTCACTAGTCCCTACAATACCCAACTGGAGTACGTCTAACACGTTTAATGTAATGTAGAATGAACCCACTGAAGCAAGTGAAGAAGAATGTACACAGCATAGGGTTTCGCTGTGTCATTGGAACAGGAGTGACACCATGTATGAAGCGATGGCGTGACAAAACCGATGCAGCAACAGTAGTAACCTGAACAACAGCAAGAAGAAGACGCTTAAAGACTTCCTAAGAAAACTACCAAAGGTAGGTACTGTCACTCCTTTCCAGATTAAACAAATGCACCTTGAAACCAAGTTACAACATATAACTTCACTTTGAATTGTTATTGGCTTCAGTTCCCATAGTGTTCCGTGCAGTCCCAGTTATTCTAAATCTCGGTTTAGTGAGACTACTACAATATTTAGTTTAACCATACACCAATTATTATTACCGCTTCTCGGTGTTTAATAAATAATTTTGAAATAATCTATGTGCTAGTACCCCTCTCTACCTAGCTACTTACCTACCTAATAGGCATTTTTCCTGTCTAATTCTCAAGGTGTAGAATTATTCGACACCTCACAACAGGGCAGACGGATACAGAGCGCGCGGATTCGCTGCAGGATGACCTTACAAAGCGGGCACAGCATTCATATTTACAATTCTTCAAATGAAATTGATGAGAGCAAGTTCTGAATAAGCATGGCACTTGACATAGCAATAGAGCAATAGTTTGTTTCGCGCAGCAAACACCTTTATATCCGTTTGCAATTTTTCCTAAGTGCTTCGTGATGCCTAGGACCTGCTATAGTGATACACTGTTGTGTTTATATCAGTGTAATGCATACAGATACTCCAAAAAGTATTCGTCTGAATATAGAATATAACAAACACAATCAGAAAAATATAGATAAGAAACGAACAATAACTATTTACCTACATCGGTTTATATTTAGATTTAAAAAAATGAAACACAATTTGGCTTCATTGATTGCTTAATTAGCAAACAGCTCTACGTTATTTATAATCATGTCAAACAAGTATTCGTCTAGTAAACAAGATCCCAGGTATGGTGCCTCGCTAATACACACCACTTCCCTTTTCTTATGGAGTTGTGTTTCATCCACTCTCATTGACAGTTCCATCTCTATTTTCAAAGCCGTTGAGTGCTATTTAAGTAATATGTCTCGAAAACGTCATGAAACTACAAAAGAAGAGAGATAAATTTGCATCAGGTTATTTAAAAAAGAAAAATATATTCAATAAATTTGAGAAACCATTGAAAGATCCACCAATACAGTAAAGACTATTATATACAGGTTTGGTCAGAACAAAACTTATGAAAATCAATCAAGAAGTGGTCGTCCTGCAGTTATATCCGAGATGGAGAAACGACCGTTACTTAGAGAAATCAAGAAAAATGCTAAACTAAGTGCTCCAAAACTTGCTATTGCAGTTCAAACACACTCAAGAAAGTTCATTTCAGCACAAACTATAAGTAATGTGCTTTATGAAGCTGGCTATGGAGGCCGAACAGCCCATAGAAAACCATACATCAGTAAAATCAACAGAAAGAAGCGAGTTGCTTTTGCAAAAGAACTTAAATACAATGCATTTGATTTCTGGAAGAAGGTTGTATTTACTGACGAGAGTCAATTTGAGATCTTTAAGTCAAAAGGCCAAGTAATAGTGTGGAGGAAAAAGAATTGTGAGCTTGAGGAGAAAAATATATCAGCTTCAGTTAAACATGGAGGCGGTTCAGTACTTTTCTGGGGCTACATGAGTGCAAATGGTGTGGGGAATTGGTGTTTTATTAACAGAATTATGAACCATAAGGTTTATATAAAGAACCTAAAAGCACATCGGCCCACAAGTGTGAATAATATGTGTCTTTCTGAGGACTATATTTTCACAGAAGATAATGATCCAAAACACACAGCTCTAGATGCAAGGCTATAGTTGTATAATACTCCACGATGCCTGCCGATACCACCGCAATCCCCAGACATGTATCCAATACAGAATTTGCATAGTGTACTGGACAAAATATAAAGGATCATCAGATTTCTGATAGCTATAAAGAATCTAAAGAACGCTCTACTAACGGAATGACGTAAGATTACAGGGGGGAAAAAACACAATCTTTGGTGAAATCCATGCCAAAGAGAATGCAAGAGATTATAAAGAGGAATGGAGGGCCTACTAAGCACTAACCGTATCATTCTACACCATTTCCACTATGCAGATGAATACTTATTTTGCATCCTATATCGCATATATTTACTCTGAAATATTTAACTATGTTTGTATGAATAGATACTATGTGTTTCTTTGATGTATTCTATTTTTCACTAATCAATAAATAAGACAGTGCCCCTGGTGTACTTATGCTGATGTTTTTCCACTATCCACACATACTTAAACATAAACTAATGCATTACACGAACACTTCTTGGAGTAATTGCACATGCCTTAGCTAATAACATTACGTAAGACAGGACCAATAGTAAAAAAAAAAAAAAAAAAAAAAAAAAAAAAAAAAAAAAAAAAATCGAAGGCTTTATTCACATGAGTTTCAATTCTGCAACTGTTGAGGGTGACAAGTAGGACGTGACTATAGAAACTAATAACAGTCACATCGACCTCACAAAATTATACTCTAGCAGACCCATTATGCCTTTCCAGCATCTTACCTGGACTCCACAAAGGCTGTCAACTTTTTGATAGGTAAGTGCTCTCTGCAAAGAATTTTATTCCGAAACAAATTTCTCAACAAAGCCGTGTGACAGGAGCCGCGTATACCGGATCTTACGGTCTCTATCTCGTATTGCAAGAACCGGAAAATAAACTGACCTTGGACGAGTAGCGAGAGTGAATTCAAGGTCAGCTTCTGGAGCGTTCCAGTCCTGCTTGCCACACTAGATAAATAGGGCTCCAGCAGCAAGCAGCTGGCCAGTTGTACAACTGGATCTACAAAGCCGAGCGCCGAGGCATGTAGAACGAACAGGCAGATCATTTTGCCCCTGGGCGACTATCATGCTTCATAAATATCCAAAACAGGTTTTACTTTTCTTCTGTTGAATTCTCTGTTTAATGCATGTTATGATGGGAGACACAATCTTACAACCCTTTGTGCTAGAAATACTCTACTTTTTATTCTCTCCCTCTTTCTCTCTCGTTCTCTCCAATCTCTCTCTGTTTCTTTGCTGTTTAAACCGTTATCTCCTTACGGATGAAGCTATGCAAATGGAGAAGTGCGAAAGATTGGGGTAACGGAAGGAATGTTTGCTACTGCTCTTCGCGGACATGCAGTCAAAAATAGCTAGGAAACAACCATATTTTTCGTTAAGAATGGAAATCAAATGAAAATCTTATCGGAAACTACATGTTGCAGTAAATGGGCATCGGGAAAATAGCATACAGGACATATCTGCCTTAGTTAACTTCATTATTACTCAGCCTGTCTCGTGGGAGGCAACGAGGTGCTTCATGATTGCATCTACACTCTCTCCTCCACTTCACAGTCCCCTTCATCTTCATTCGCTGTCAGTTGTGTCAAATAAGGGGATTTTAGCGCTTATTTCGCCCACGAGTTTATTTCATATTGGGCTTATTTCGCCCTATGGTTGCTTCAGGGGTGTTCCCCATTCATCCTTGAGTTTGGGACAACCGGCACATTATTATATTTCTGTACACTTTATTGTACATTGTATTATACATTTAACAAAAATGACATATTTCATTTTTTATTTTTCGTGTATTTATTAATGTTTTATTCTTTATTTCAATTTATAATTTTCAACGTGTTTTATTTTTTATTTTTATTATACCTGTAATGCCATTTATATGTTTATACATTTTAGTATAATTGTAATACATATATTCATTATGTGTTAATAACTACATGTGTTTCCGTCTTGGATATAGCTTAACCTAGTAGTATCCTAAGATGTTCTGTGATCTCACGGTCCTCGACTTCCTTGACTGCGTGCTCTCGTATCAACATGACGATCGGAGTGACCCTGTTCGCTCTCTTCTTGAAGGTTTCTGCTTTTCGGATTAATTCTCTTCTCTATGGTATATCTGTGGCTTTTCGGTGTACTTTTGCATTTGGTGCTTGCTATGCTCTTCTAGAGAATTGTTTTGCTTAATTCGTACAGTTTAGAGAACTTAAAGTCAGAATTGTCTATTCCTCGTACTAGGAGAAGGAATGCAGTTCTGACGCGTCTGGCATAACAGATGACCCGTGTGTCAATAAATCTCAACAAATAAAATCTGGAGAGTGAGTAATTACTGGACCTTTGGGCGTTGCAGGAGAGAAACATTTTTACCTTTTAGTTACATATAAATTGCTTTTCTTATTAACTGGAGGAAACTTGCAGTGGCACTTAGAACTATCAGAAAATTTAATTTCAAAACAAAAAAGTGGTTTTATGAAAATTTGTATTGTTTTAAAGAAACGCACACTTATGTCTCAGAATTGATCATCAAACCTTTGTTAGTTTTACTAGAAGCATTGCACGTCTGACTCATGTGATAACGAATTTGACATTTAAATGCTGAAGAACTCTATCATAATCCAATTTTTGGCCTGTTGTTACTATTGCTTATTTAAAGTGTTTAACAAGAACATTGTGAGGCAAAGTTAACAAATATGATAGTGGGTGTGAGTTTAGCAATCTACCATTTACTCCTAGCCAACAATTAATTATGCGTGATTTTTAAACAATAACAAGTTAATACTCATCACCATTTTAATAAATCGATATTGTTTCCTATCATAAAAAACAAGAAGAATGGTAAACATGCATTTTTTTCATATTATATAAACACGGTTTTTAGAATTATGTTTGAAGGTTATTGGGAACTGGACAATACTGGTGAAAAATAGACTTTAACACTTACATCTGAAGAGAGCATTAAATGTGTTGTATGAACGTGCCAAATAAATCTAAATTACATAGCAGTTCCTTTTATTTTTATTATGTAAATGATCTTTTGCCTTATTCAGAATGATAGCACATCATACTTGAGCCAAGTTGCAGCAGCAGTTAATTAGCCAAGCGCCACCGTCTCACAAAATCTGTGTACCCTTTTCTACAATTTATTACACTTAGCTTAAATTTTGCTTTTCAATACGGTTGTCTATTAGATATCACCGTTTCTCTTGCGGAAAGCTTTGTTTTCCAAATTGACTGCTACTTTGTACTCTACCGTTCTTCATAATATCCACAATGAGTGACAGCCGCTTCATGTGCATCTCCTCTCCTCAAAAGAAGTGCAATGTAGAGACCATAAAATTATGAATTCCTGCCAAATCTCCATCTAAAGTGTCTCCAAACATAGCATTAATGTTAAATATCTCAATTATGATTCCCATTTTACTGAGCAAACACAACGTGAATTCGCAAAGGTGAAACTAATTTATTGGCGGGCAAATAGTTCCACTTGGGCGCTACAGTTTGATACAATAATGTTTAGCTCAGGGTAAAGCAATGAGGTTTCTCACAGGGTATGCGTGGATATATGTGAGAAGGATAGTTTAATGACACTGGAATTCCCGTTTCAAACTGATTTATTGACTGATTCTTTTTCTCAGAACACCAAACTTGAAGTTGCCGACCAAGGATTACCAATAGATCACTGTTCAGAGAGACTGAAGGTGGAATGCCTATTACTTGATAAACTTAATTCGTTCTTCACGTACATATGAACAGACAAATATCTTCTCTCACCTCTTCTGGTCTGTGCTCAACCAAGACAGAAGAAGCGGACCGCCCTAATCGGCCTCACGCCGTAGACTGAATGAATGACCACAGATGCGCGTGGGTGTATCACTTTCACTTTCTGAAAGCCCCTTATTCAACCAAAGATTTCCTTTGCGACGATCTTGTCCATTGTCATTATTAGGGACCGAAGAATACCTCATTCAACAAGTCAAGTGCTCCCCTTTAGAAATCTGCTAAGGACACTGTTTCTTACATTGCTTTTGTTATAACAACTATCCTCCCCCAACTGCTATTCGACTCCACTGCCCTTGCACGTGTTGTAACAAAGAACCAACATTCCTTTGAAATCCATCATGATTCTTTATACATTGCAATTCTTAATTTCGGTATCAAATGTCCCCATAGATATTATTTTATTATCCCATAATGAAATAATATATATGTCCTGCCCGAATACGACGCAAAATACTAGACCTTTGTCAGCAACTTCCAATTAGTTTTACAATTTCTTTTCACAACGTTAATTTTGCATTCTACATAGATAGACATTTCGTAATAATTGTTCATATGGTTACATAACAATAGTTCATTTAACATTTATCAACACTCTGATCTGCAATTTTCAACTTTTAAATATCACTCAATGGAAAATACTTCAATCTACATCATCATATCACTCTTTTTCTCCATCTGATCTACTTAAAACTAATTCATATTATTGATAAACTTAGAACAGCTGATAAATATACACTTCCATGTTTAAATCATTGTACATTAATACTATATATATTTTTTTATACAACATTTCTGATTTCTACTCATGGATTCTATATAACTATCATTTTCAAAAGTCTTTCAATGTTCTTATTTTGATTTTTTCTTTTACTTATACAACATTTCCGATTAATTCTCGAGGATTCTGTATAAATATTATTTTCAAAAGTCTTTCAATGTTCTTATTTTGATTTTTTAAATCTGTTTAGTTTTCTTTTACTCATACAACATTTCCGAATACTTCTCTAGGATTCTATATAAATATTATTTTCAGAAACCTTTCAGTATTCTGATTTTCATTTTTTTAACTTGTTTAGCTTTTCAATTTCACTTCACTGTCACTACACTGTTTATACTTAAGCTATACATTTTATACTACACTGTTTATACTTAAGCTATACATTTTACAAGTTTGTGTTTCTTTTCATTTCACAATTTGTTATGGCAATTTTAGATTCTTTAGCTTGAGTTCCCACCATTTACAAGGCAATTCATCATCCCACAACGTACTTAGAAAATACAAAGTAATTTTGCGGACTTTTCCATGTACAAAGGACTTATTTATTCTACATTCCCATGATCTTTGCATACCTAGCTTAGGTTTTGTACATCGATATCTTTTCTTCTCTTTCTTACTCATATTCTGATGGATCTGTGCCCTTTGCCCGAAATATTTTAATATTTCTCTTTCGCTTCTCCCTGGATTTTGAATGCTTTTCAAAGTTTCTTTTGTCGCCATGATCTGTATTGCTACCTCATACATATGATTTGATTTGGTTTCCCCAACATTCCTCGTCTGTTTTCTATTTTCCCATTCTGATACTTCTAATCTACTCCTAGTTTCCTCTAATTATTTTCTAGCTTTTTCTCTACTTTCCCTTTCTGATACTTCTAATCTACTCCTAGTTTCTTCTAATTATTTTCTAGCTATTTCTCTCTCTTTGTCTAATTTCTGTGCTATTTCCTCCCTCAGTTTTCTGTTTTCATTATCTGATTTTTCCTTAACTAAGTTGACAATTTTATTTTCAGAATTCTCTATCTCCTGACTAACTTCCTTCCTCACATTATCTGTTATCTGACCAGCTACTTTCCTTACATTCTCTATTTCCAGACTAACTTGTCTGACATTTTCTAACGCCTGTTGTTGATTCTCTAACTTCTTTCCTAGTTCTATATGTCCTAACTCTAACTTCTGAACACTATTTTCTAACTTTTCTTCTATCTTTTTTAAACTTTTATTGTTATCATCTATCTCTTTACTTAAACTGTCACTTAAACTTTGATTGTTATCATCTATATTTTTACTTAAACTTTCACTTAAACTTTGGTTGTTATAATCTATCTTTTTACTTAAACTTCCATTCTCTTTTCTTAAACTTTGATAGGCATTCATCTCTTTTCTAAAACTTTCATTGTCTTTTCTTAAACTTTCGAACATTTCTCTGAGTGCCCCAACTGAACATCCATGCTTTCTACAGAATTTTGACTCAGCATTTTTCCACTCCTCAAATACATTCACAATAGTCTAGTATACAATTTAACACTCTGTACCTTTGATTGTTTTACTAGCTCCTGATGTCGCTGATGATGCCGGCCTCCTTTCTTCTTTCCAGTAGGACCGTTGCAGAGCCGCTTGTTGTCGAACGTCCCCGTGTCGAACCTCCTTCTCCTGTTGAACCTCGTTGTCGGGTTGAACCTCCTTCTAGGTTGAACCTCCTCGGGTTGAACCTCCTCCTCGGGTTGAAACTCCTTCACGGGTTGAATCTGCTGCTCGTGTCAAACCTCCTTCTCGTATGGAGTCCCACGTTGGCGCGCTATTTTGAAGCGATTAATATTGGCGGGCAACTAGTTCCACTTTTACGGGACAGTTTGGAAAAATAGTGTTTAGCTCACGGTAAAGCAATGAGGTTTCTCACAGGGTATGCGTGGATATATGTGAGAAGGATAGTTTAATGACACTGGAATGCCCGTTTCAAACTGATTTATTATCTGCTTCTTTTTCTCAGAACATCAAACTTGAAGTTGCCGACCAAGGATTACCAATAGATCACTGTTCAGAGAGACTGAAGGTGGAATGCTTCTTACTCGATAAACTTAATTCGTTTTTTCACGTACATATGAACCGACAAATATCTTCTCTCACCTCTTCTGGTCTGTCCTCAACCAAGACAGAAGAAGTGGACCGCCCTAATGGGCCTCACGCCGTGGACTGAATGAATGACCACAGATGCGCGTGGGTGTATCACTTTCACTTTCTGAAAACCCTTATTCAACCAAAGATTTCCTTTGGGACGATCTTGTCCATTGTCAGTATTAGGGACCGAAGAATACCTCATTCAACAAGTCAGGTGCTCCCCTTTAGAAATCTGCTAAGGTCACTGTTTCTTACGTTGCTTTTGTTATAACAACTATTCTCCCCCAACTGCTATTCGACTCCACTGCCCTTGCACGTGTTGTAACAAAGAACCAACATTCCTTTGAAATCCATCATGATTCTTTATACATTGCAATTCTTAATTTCGGTATCAATGGGCAATGTTTGGTAAACAAACCCTTTATAAAGTGACTTACGGCGACCATCTACCTAAACATTACTACAATAGCGCTTGTTGTATTTTATATATTCTGTTGCTCTCTTACTCAGATGCAGTGAAATATGTGCAATATGCTTCTGTTGAAATGCACTTGTTGTTGTACTGACTTTTCTCTTAATTTATTGATTAAAGCCGCTTGGACAGAAGTTCATCTCGCTACTATAACCTTTTAATGTGTGGTTTAACCTTTACAATGAATACATTCTACTATGTCACGCTATGTTGCACATATTAATGGTGTTGATATAACTAATTTCATTGTTTAAACTGGTAAAACTTTCTACAACCCTTTTGAGGCAGGCAGGGACACCCCAGTATTGTCACTGATCCTCGTATAATGGAGAAGTGTAACTAAATTATGAACGGTTAATACAGAAAGGTTGGAGATCCTGAGTTAGTAGGAGACTGCAATTTATAGGGGTATGTAGAAGAGAAATTAGACCTTATATCTTCTGTCAAGGGATTTTGATGATAATTGATATCGGAATTGTGCATGGTGTCATAAAATCTTTTAATCGATGTTTCACTCCATTTTTACTCCATTGGTACACTATTCTTCACTGAGATGGCTTAGGAGGTGTTGACAAGGGATGTTGAGATCCTGGATGCCTGGTGACTGCCTTGTAATTTCTTCAGCCGCGTATAGTTAGCCCATTTCCTGATATTCCAATGCGGAAAGGAACCCAAGAGGAAATAACTAATTCCGGAGGTTACAGTTGCATGCTAAGCTATCCTGTCCTTTAAAACTTAACGTCTGTCAGATACCAGTTGCTGTATAATTGGTGTGACACTCGTAGAATCAATGATTATCGTATATGAGATTAATTGTTATGAAGAGTACATTATTGTTAAAGTAAATAGCAAGAGCTTCAATGGAGACAATAGTATGACGCTTTCGTAGAGTACTGATTGCTGTGCAGCCAGGAAGTACCTCAGCGACTGCAGTTTTGGTGCCAATCGCGTAAATAGTTTCGAAGCCTTGGTGTATTCTGTGAAATTCCATGAACATGGAGCAGTGTAGACTTTGTAATATTTAGCGTAAGAGGTATCGATATTGGGAGTTGTAGTCCGCAACTGAGTATAAAAGATGAAGTAATGTAAAATAAGAGGAGTAAGAACTCTTTTGGATATCCCAAGTTTCTGCAAGATATTCCTAAAGGAAGTAGACGGTCTCATGGTATCGGTAGATTAATCTGTGTTCTGCGAAATATGATTGAATAGACAATGAATTCGAAACATATGGCAACTCTGTAGCAGTTTTTGTTGATAATAAGAATCTTAAGAAGACTAATACGGTGTCGAAGAACTTTGAGGTGATGTATACAAGTTAACATTTTGTTGAACTACATTAAAAGACAACATTTTTAATAAATATTGCAATTACCTGTTAGTCCCGCCTGAGATTAGACTGGAATAGACCTTTTTACTATTTGAGGATCTAAATTTTTCGTTTTATGAGCATTCGCAATATACGTAATGAGGAGTTCTACTGTAATAATTACGCTATTATTGTGGCAAAGGTAATGGTTATGATACCTCATTTGGTGAAGGTATCAGCCCGAATCTAAAGGGTTAGAATGCTGTGAAGCGAAAACTTAAAAATCTATCTTCTGTCCCATCATTAAGCTATAGCTATTAATATATATAGTTCGGTGTGTGTTCACAGCATGGGAAAAAATGGTAAAATAAATTCATTTACTGAATAACCTATCACTTGAAGATACAAGACGAAGACGTTTATTAGTCTCCGTCTCAAAAAAAAAAAAAAAAAAAAAAAACACACAC
This sequence comes from Mantis religiosa, assembly GCA_030765055.1. Taxonomy (NCBI): domain Eukaryota; kingdom Metazoa; phylum Arthropoda; class Insecta; order Mantodea; family Mantidae; genus Mantis; species Mantis religiosa. The sequence goes on from CM060950.1 coordinate 160,032,938, forward strand.
TTATATGAAACCCTTATATGTAACCTTCATTATCAAAAAATATTATTGAGATATTAGCATAAAATAAAACTGCTTATTATTTCTTAATATTTTTTAAATAGCTTTAATTTTCATTGAGTTTTTAAATTGTACTTGTGGACATAATAGGAGAGAGACAAATTTTCAGTAAAGAATGCTTGTAAATGAGTAAAATACAGAGCTTTGGCATATGTTTTGCTCCGATAAATGCTTCCAGATTATTCAACCTTGTTTTCAAATATTTAAATACTTTAAGCTGCGTCCCCTGAAATAAGAAATGTCCTTTTATTTCTCATGAGGACGTACAAATTTTGTGCGACATAGGAAATAGCAAAGAGAAAAGGAAGTTGCTGGTCACCATTTCATTCTTGTCTGTTTATTATACCTACAATATGCCTATGAACTGTATGTACACCAACTAAGAATAGATAATGATAATAATAGTAATAGTAATAATAATAATAATAATAATAATGATAATGATAATAATGATGATGATGATGATAATAATAATAATAATAATAATAATAATAATAATAATAATAATAATAATAATAATAATAATAATAATAATAATAATAATAATAATAATAATAATAATAATAATAATAATAATAATAATAATAATAATAATAATAATAATAATAATAATAATAATAATAATAATAATAATAATAATAATAATAATAATAATAATAATAATAATAATAATAATAATAATAATAATAATAATAATAATAATAATAATAATAATAATAATAATAATAATAATAATAATAATAATAATAATAATAATAATAATAATAATAATAATAATAATAATAATAATAATAATAATAATAATAATAATAATAATAATAATAATAATAATAATAATAATAATAATAATAATAATAATAATAATAATAATAACTGAAAAATAGAATTAATCAAGGCTTCACGGGTGATCAAGCTTTCGACCATGTTATACTCGATGGCCTTCGTCAGGATCTGAAGAGTATAAACTGGCCGAAAGCTCGAAATTTATGAACTTGACACGGCTGATCACCCACGAAGCATTGATCAATAACGCTCGCCGTGAAAGCTTCAATTCTTACATGAGGAATTGAATTGTTAAATGACCACTCCCATAGGAAGACTCTGCTGGAGGAAGTACTCATGGGTGCAATAATTGATCCCGGGCTGCTAACAGTGATAATGATAGCAATACTGTGAAAAAATGCAAGCACAAGACGAGTCAGAGTGCACCTCAAACTTTTTTATTTATCACTCAGATTTTTAGCACAATACTAATGTACCGACACCTCCTGTTTACACAGATGCACAATTTTGACACGTCTTTTTTATGTTTCCTTATGTCTTTGTTGCACGCACCAACTTGTGCTGCTAGTAATCAGTCTGATTTACACACCTCTACTCGGAACTGCACGCCGACTCTGAATACAACTCCAATATTCCTTGGGAACTGCTTCAGTGCCTGCTCCATTGCCCGCTGACTCCTCACCATGGAGCCCCACTCGTCTATTCATTTAAATTTATCATTTTCAAGTTAAATTTTTCTGACATTGTTTTGTTAGATGGTAGTGATGAAGATTTATCGAAACATACTAAAACTCTAAACACTAATCATTGCAATACCGGGCCTCGCATTGACCGAGCGCAGGAGACGTATGTTCTCAAATTGCATTCTGGAACATAATCGAAAAGTATTTGGGCTTCGATTCGCTTCTGGCTTCGTGACGGCTTGTGGCCGCCCTATGGAAAACACGTCTCTCCAGCCATTCCAGCCAGTAGACGACAGAGGTGGAGCAATTCCCCACTGCTGCACAACTCCACGACAGACCCAATCTGATGGCTCCGTTCCACAGAAAGTTTCGCAAAGTGATTAACTTGAAGCAACTTTTAGCATGAATAAATATGTGTCATCTTTTAGCACTTCAAACACATAATGTGCTTCTAATATATCACATGAAAAAATTATGTCTCAGAAATGTGCACTAAACATGGTACTTAAGCACAGGAAATAGAAAGGCAATTTACGGGTTCTGAAATTCGTATATTGAAATAATAAGGCATATGATGTATAAAACTAATACTTAAGCAATCCTAGCTGTTGAACGAATGAGCTATCATCAGAACCTCAGTATTATAAAATATATGACGATTAATATCAGTAATGACTCTAGTTAGGATGTTTTGGCATTTAGAAGAATTAAAATAAGCAGACAAATTGGCAATAAAAGCATAAAAGTCCACGATAAATAAAAAATTATAGGTTATAAGTTTTAAAAAAGCCATAATCAAAATGAATATAATAACGAATATTTTATTTAAAATTATAGAAACGATACAATTTTATTATTAAAATTAGCTCAAGATATTACTCTAAAAATTCGTTTGTCAAACACTGTTGGCATTAACTAAAGATTTACACAAGTCAACGAAACGGTGATCGTGTGCTAAATACGACAACGGTTATTAGAGGTAGCCCTTTGTGTGGTGTTAGTGGTGGTGGTGGTATGTGTGTTTTCTTTTCCTTTTTTACATTTTTTAATCATACATAGGTTGGTGTCATTTCCTTAATACGTATTGATTGATAAAAATATTTCTCATGAGGAGCATCTTTTCACAAAACTTATCCTATAAAACTGTTTTATCAGTTGAAAGCACATGAGCAAGAAATGCACTGTGAAACTTACTTTTCCATTGCTGAGTGATTTTAGCACCGCTATTGCTATTTTAATGCGACCATAACCATTTGTCCAAATGTTTTTACTACAAGAGTTCCTAACGTCTGTTACAATCCAATAAAAGGACATTTGCCTGACATCTGGACTCGGGTTGAATATTAAGAATCAGACATATTTTGTGTCACTATGTACGCAACTGTTGTTAGTATAAGAATGTAGTTCCTTCTGCAAGAATGAACACATATGTTTCAAAGAAGGAAAGTACAGTAATTTTGCTGGAAGAATAGTGTGCCTAGTTCAGAAAGTGTTGTAGCGTTAGTGTCATTTGATAGCCTTCCTATTCCTTTTATGGCCATAATGTGGTCATTCTCATAAGAACGATTGTGGCTTAGAACACCACTTTGTGGACAGCTGTCTATGTTTTATTGCACATAACATAATTGTGGAAGATATCATTGCTGGAACTATCGAGAACTTCTGAACATTACTACCAGCGTCGTTCTGTCATTAGCCCGTTCCACGGAAGACGTATGCCTTGAACAGAAATCGAGAATGGGCTTAATTTGATTCAGTCATAAACAGTGAGCAACATTTATTCACCACATGTTGAAACTAAGGCCATAAAAATGACTTCATTTTATCCGCAGATGTATGGCATTGACACATTTCTCTACTTATTCCACAACAAACTATTATTTCAAACGTTTATTCATTTATCTGCTCCATACGGATTAAATTAAAATAATTTTTTTTCCGAAATGGTTTTTATTTGTACATTTCCTTATAGATAAAGGGGATTAGGTTAAGGTGTGAGCAAAACGTTTTAAGTGCGGATCGGTATGTGGTCGTTTTCTTTGGATGCACGGCTACGAGGGAAGGAGTGGTAAAGCCCTACTTGAGAAAAGTATAACGATTCGAAATTTCAACCAATAACAAAGATTATCTCGATAATGGCTAACTTCAGAAAATGTAACCCACATAAAGCTTTAATGAGCTCAACATTCATTGTTAAGCAACGTTTAGCCTCTGTTGTTTTACCAGTTATGCGGGTTACTTAGAACAAACATCACTTCAGGGATTTATTCCCAGAAATTTCAAGATGTACGTTTTATTTGTCATGTAAATACGTTAAATCTATAAAATTTTAATCAAAATCGCTATGACCATTTGTAGGAGGTAAGAAAGTTTCGAAAAAGTTGCATGTGGAAGATAGTTTGGTATGATGGTAGGATATTCTTTTCCGAATATAATCTTTGGAATATATTCAGCTAAGTACCAAGTTTGAATGTTATTGTAATTTTAATAAATTATGCTTTTCGCAGACATACACGTACAAACACACACGGTCCAATAACCCCTTTTTTGTTTGTATTTTGTGTGTTTTATGTTACGGAACTTCAAAGCATGAAACCTAGAAACCTAGACATCAAAATGTGAGACAAAAAACAACACTTCTCCTTCTTACTGTAAGTACATTTTAGAGAAAGTGATGGTATCATAAAACCGGTTAAAGTCGGTAAATTAGAATCAAACAAAAGCATCGTAATACTGCGTGAAAGGATATTCATGATCCTTCACATCAATGCTCTTGGCTGACCTCACATGGATGATCACTTGAAAACATATGAATTCCCTAAAACGTGTTAATTTTGTTAATACATAATATGTATTTGCGGCAGCAGTCATAGAAGATGTACGGGATAGAACGCTGTGACTTAGTTATATCAAATACGACTTGCGAAGCGTTAACTGCCTCCCCCACTTTTCACCACTCCTCAACTCTCTCCCTTTATCTGTGTAACGTGTCGATTAATGTGATGTTTACAAAACTGATAATAAAGTAAGTTTCTCCTTTCCCAGACATGTATGTCATATTTAAAAGTACATCTAGCATGATTATGTATGTAGGGTAGTTTCAAACCCAGTGAATAGATTTAAAAAATTCCTTCACCATTGTTAACCCCTATTTTTTTCAGACGAACCCAAACTATAATAAATATTCCAAACGTTTCAAATTTGAGAGCTTTGGAAACATTTTTGAACTTTCTAATCATGTGAGTCATTGTCTGTTTCGCTGAATATGAGTGTAAAAGGGTTTCGATACCGTATTATTGTTAATAAGGCGGATTTTAATGACTTCCATGTTAAGGGAGGAAAAGAGAGAAAGATAGAAGGAGAGTAGAGAGACTTCAATACAAATTCGATGTCCAATACCTATACTGCTTGAGAGAAATATATTAGTTTTATGACAATTCAATATATATATATATATATATATATATATATATATATATATATATATATATATATATATTTAGTTATTATCGTCACCATCATTATTAAATAATATGAACGATTTAAAGTAGGTATAGCGAGACGTGATTGATTTATTGCATCATAATACGGCATTATAAAAGCAGTCCCTCTTTCTGTTCATCCTATCACACTTACGGACTAAATGGGCAAGCTCCAAACTTGATAATGCGTGATCTAGAACACATCTATGGTGACGAAAGTACTGGACATGGAGGTACGATTTCTACTGCACCGGAACACTGGAACTACCGGACGTCTAGGTTCAATAACCAATCTCGCTCCTATTCTCCTCCAGTTTCTTCAGTCAGCATGTTACTAATCTTATTTTACTAATCTTATTTTGTCCGAAGTTCTGCACACTCGCCGACTGGCTCAAGAGAAAGCAATGGAATTTCTCCCGCAAGTCTGCAATAATTTTCAAATTCGTATATATAGTTAGTTAGACTGAGTAACTTGAAGGAACAAAGATTTTCACCTTCACCAAGGCTTGTTAATACAATCCTGATCATATATATTTTTTCTGAGAGGACATACCTTCATTAAACCATCTGCATTGTGGTTATTTTACGACGGCAGAGTACCAAAACAAAAATTTAAATGGTACTAAGTTTTCTGTTATTCAAAATCAACTAAACTCTTTTGTAATTATTGTTTAAACTAATGATGGAGATTTTAGGAACTGAAGTGAACTAATGTGACAATCGCTACAACTCAATTTTTTTTACTCACCACTGAGGAGATTGGACAATGTGTATAAGATGTCCCTATTCTTTTAAAAGTTTTTCGACTTCCAGGAAAACAGTTATTCAACAGGGTCGTGTACCTTAAAGACTCTAATCCATAAGCTTGTACTGATGCTATTAACATCTTTAAAAGATGTTTTAATTTTTAGAAAACCTCCACTAAGCATGTACTAAAATTGTTAAACTTCAAGCTTACAATTTCTGAAACTAGAATGAAGAACCTTCGTTAGATATTATTCAGATCTCTGTAGTTTGATTTGCAACATACAATGATTATTTTTTTCCAAATGCTCAGATAAAAGTTTATCGGTTAGTGCAAGTTCGTATGTTGAGAAGGATCTCTTTACAACCATAGTTGTTGGATAAAATGTAAAATAAAAACAATGTGTTGCCCGGACAACACATTTTGTTGGATTAATACCGGCCGTGAAAGCCTAAGCATGTATAAAATGTAAAATCATTTATTAAATCGGGGAAGCTTTTCAAGAACCTCTACTTTTTCACCTTGAAATATTTACCCACAGAATACAAAACTTAAGTATTCGCTATTTCTCTCTAAAGCACTGCGTAATTTGCCGCTTAATTACTCTCACTGCTTTAAAAAGAGGGCTTTCAAATCTACTTTGGACCACATTGAGGCATAGCTAACATGGATGCCTCAATAGTAAAATAATGTAATTATGGTACATCACATTTTTTAAACATTAATGTTAAAGTTGAACATTTAAAAGTAGTGTATTGTATACTCGATGCATGGAAGAATATAGTGTATGCAGTTATACTGGAGATATGAAATTTTATGCACCATAGAAATTCATATGCAATCACAAAGGAGTATCACAAAACCTAATTTCACATTACAACTAAAAACAAACTACTTATGCATTTGCATTCAAATCTGGCGTCTGTCGATAATACTCAAGCAGTGGAATTTGTAGACTTTAGCTCAAAGAAACAAAACACTTTATGTGGATATTCTTATCTGAGATTTTTTCGGCTCCTCGAAAAAGCCACTTTGGCTCATTGTGTAATTTTGGTCTGCTGTCACTAGCTATTACAAAAGTCACTTACCTATTATAAAACCTTTACATTATACTTAAGAAGATATGCATGGAAAAGATTTGCTATGGTGTTTATGAGTTCAGAGATAATTAAGTACATTATATGCAATGAACATTTATTAGTTCAGCATTTGATTTTCCACAGATTCCTCACTTTTATATTTCTGCATTTCTATGTAGCAATATTTAATTATTTAAAACACTTCATGTATGCATTTAAATTCAGTACTTAACAACATATTTATTAGCATTGAAACAAGGGCCGAGAAAGTATAATTTAAAGCAAAACTCTAACATATACCCTTAAGTAGTAGAACTATAATTAAAATACATATTATCACGGATTACCAAAAGCATTAAGTACACTCAATCTAATATTAACTTCGTTGATAACATTAATATTACACGGGTGTAACTTACTTTTGTTATCCCAGCATATATTTTACCTAATTTGATTCTTCCAGGGGACCTAACTAAAATTTATTTCAATAATGGTCTCATAGTTACAATAACTAAGTAATAAACATAGGACTCGAAACCTTTCTGGTCCACTCATACTTAATTTACCACATTTTCCAATATACTAAGATACTTCTCGTAAAACTGATTTTAATATGTCACTTTAAATAAATTATATGCATGGACATTGTCCCATTTTTGTGTTTCCTCTACCCATGTTTGCCGCTAACAATTTGTAGTTTACAGTTGCAACGGCTGCTGCACGTGAACTTATGCAAAACCCGGAATTAATTACATGTATGCTTCTTCTTCATCTTCTTTTTAAGCCGTACGTGGAATCTATTTGCTAACACGCCCTAAAGTCGGATAAGGTTCCAATTAGCCCTACAAAGCTTGATGGACGAAAACTCGCCTTCGCGAACGTTGAGCAAGTATGTGGTTACTCCAGTGACCATTCATACTCAAAATCACGAACTCGTGTGATGATGTCTTTACTAAAGTGCCGTTCTGCCTGAATTAACCGCACGTACTGAAGAACAAATCGACTCCTATAACTGTATGTCCTCCAATATGAAAGACAGCTCGCCGTTCACTTCACAAAGAGGTGCTTACTGCTCCGAGCGCACCACTCAACTGTCTACAAATACGATACATGACATTCATTTTGTTGCAAATTCACCAATGCCAACTGGAACGAAAAAGTGATAGGCGAGCTTTATTTGACTACGTGAATAGATTTCTGTATTAACTGTGATATACATATTAGCATGCTCCATTTAATGTTTCTGCTGCTAAGCAAGTGCTTCCATTGAAAGGTAAAATCCATTATTAACTCTGTCCACTGAGCCAGTGATGCTTCTAACTACTTACAATTCCTTATTGCCTATTTCTTAGCCATAGTTCACTGCCCTTCCCCCCAAAGTTGGTTCTTCCTCATGTGTACATACCCCCTTGGAACTATCGCGGCTGTTCCTGCCAAGACTTACAGCTATTCCTCCAAGTATATCCTTGATAATTTACTCTCAAAAAACTGTGAAACACATAATACCATTACATTCAACCTTAATATAAAATGAGAACTAGGTAAGCATAGGTGTGACTCTTGGTACACTACAGATCATAAACGACATGCCTTATTTATTTGCACACAACTGAACATCGGCAGAGTTTCCCCACCCCCATTAAACTAGCAACGCCATACGTATTACTTTATTATTTAACCTTATTTTGAAAGAGATTTACCGAAACTCAAATTTCAAAATAGTTTATTGGCGAATCTTCTATTTACATTGGTTTCTAAATAGTTACATTCAAAATATTACGTTTCTGGACGAAATATTCCATGTTTTTATAAGACAAACAAACTTCACTCAAAATAATGGTTAATTTGGACGTGTTAAGGATAATAATATTGAGTGAAAATACATAAATGGTAATTTAAAGAGTACTGGGCTCAATTTAAAGTGGTTTAATATAAATTAAGCTCCTTGGTAAATCTTTCATATGACACGAAAATTGTTTCTATATAAGCATATTCTCACATCTATTTCAAATTTGAATATTATTGGTAAAATATAAATGAGGCATAAAGAGAACGAAGTCGATAAAAACGTAACTTTCAACGTTGAAGAATAATAATTTTAATGTTGATATCTGAATTTGAATTGCATTTCAGTTTAAGACATCCTCAAGAGAATCTGCATCACTGTAGCTCAAGTCTTCCTTGTTCAGAGTGCATCTATGAAATGCTACAAGACTGAATGCTTCCAGTAACTGTAGAGCACGAAAACTTGAGCAACAGAAAATTGCTTTATTGCTTCTAGAAGAGAGAGTGTAGAGAATGTACATATGTACAGAATAAATCGAATGGAATCTGAAGTCGTATATCACACTGAAAGGCTGAAGAGTTGACCAAGGGTGGAGTTTGCTGCAGTGCTTTTATCAACTGTGAATAAACTTGTAACCAACTGATAAAAAAATGTGTACTTTTCCAAATATACGTGTCATCTCTGTTCAAAAAAGCTACATTGTATGATCCAGAGGTGTTGTGCAGTACTTTTCATAAGCAAATGGTCTACAGATACAGACTTACAACATGGTTATGCAAACATATGTCGTCTTCCATTCAACAGGTGCATATTCAACAAGAAACCTCGTTAAACACTTGCATTCTTCTCTGTTTTGTGATTTTTATGTAGTTATTATCATTAGTACTATATTTCTTGTTAGTGTTAAGAAAAGAAAAATAATAAATAAGCAATGTTCGTTCATCTGCTGTGCGATGCACAGAATTCACAAACCATGTTTCTTTTTTCCATTTTTTTTTTTGACTAACATGAAGTCCTCCAGCGGGATAAACTATAGGTCGGAATTACTTTGTCTATTTCTTTTGTTTCCTGCCTTCTGAAGTCTCAAAGCCATATCACATCTTATCAATAATACCCTTAATAA